>CM068588.1:37062268-37662268 GCA_035048485.1 Pteria penguin | reverse complement strand
ATATATCATAGTGTACATATGATGACCATTATATAACATGGTGTACATATGATGACCATTATATAACATGGTGTACATATGATGACCATTATATAACATGGTGTACATATGATGACCATTATATAACATGGTGTACATATGATGACCATTATATAACATGGTGTACATATGATGACCATTATATAACATGGTGTATATATGATGACCACTATATAACATGGTGTATATATGATGACCACTATATAACATGGTATATATATGATGGCCATTATATAGCATGGTATATATATGATGACCATTATATAGCATGGTATATATATGATGACCATTATATAGCATGGCGTATATATGATGACCATTATATAACATGGTGTACATATGATGACCATTATACAGCATGGTATATATATGATGACCATTATATAACATGGTGTATATATGACCATTATATAGCATGGTATATATATGATGACCATTATATAGCATGGCGTATATATGATGACCATTATATGACATGGTGTACATATGATGACCATTATATAGCATGGTGTACATATGATGACCATTATATAGCATGGTGTACATATGATGACCATTATATAGCATGGTGTACATATGATGACCATTATATAACATGGTGTACATATGATGACCATTATATAACATGGTGTATATATGATGACCATTATATGACATGGTGTACATATGATGACCATTATATAACATGGTGTACATATGATGACCATTATATAACATGGTGTACATATGATGACCATTATATAGCATGGTGTACATATGATGACCATTATATAACATGGTGTACATATGATGACCATTATATAACATGGTGTACATATGATGACCATTATATAACATGGTGTACATATGATGACCATTTTTTAACATGGTGTACATATGATGACCATTATATAGTATGGTATACATATGATGACCATTATATAACATGGTGTACATATGATGACCATTTTTTAACATGGTGTACATATGATGACCATTATATAACATGGTGTACATATGATGACCATTTTTTAACATGGTGTACATATGATGACCATTATATAACATGGTGTACATATGATGACCATTTTTTAACATGGTGTACATATGATGACCATTATATAGTATGGTATACATATGATGACCATTATATAACATGGTGTACATATGATGACCATTATATAACATGGTGTATATATGATGACCATTATATAACATGGTGTACATATGATGACCATTATATAACACGGTGTACACATGGTGACCATTATACAGCATGAAGGACTGCCTATTTACAAGGATATAGGACATATATATGCACACACTACTTTGATCACATTAGTTGTCACTGGGAATCAGAGGCAGCATTTTCTTCTTACATAAGAATTTATTATACAATCTTTCAAACTGAAAGAATATATACATTATGAAAAATGACTTTACTTTGAACATCTCTTACAAGAACCTCTCAGGATTCTCCATTCAGAAAAAATGAAATACTATTATTACTTAGGAATGCATGAAATAAATGTATTTAGAATCTAGTATCTTCTCTCATTTATAGTGGTTGCATTTTAATTCATGTTTGCTGAGATTGTCAAACAAGAGAGGATTATGGTACATGTACATAAAAGTGTACCTGTTTCAGTAAAAAATACACTTGCAACAATAACACCTGTGGTTTTATACACTGAGATATAACCTTGTTCAACTAATATAATTTAACCTTAACTATTATGTTATTCTAGTCTACATCTATTTGCCAACATCTAGATCTTCTACAGACACTTTTCTGCTCAATCTAATATCAAAGTATACATCAACAGTAAACATTTCCTACTTCTGCAATGATGAAAAAGAAAACTACGCTTTGTACTTATTCTAGGACTTAAAGACCCCCTCTAAATCAATGGGCAGAAATGAGAAATCACCAGATTCAATTTAAGCAGGTCCACCATATAGTTTATTTGTGACTATACACTTTAATTAATGTTTAACTAGCTATCTATTTACAACACAATAACAAAAAAGAGACAATATGTTGTGACATTTGGTTATTTGTTGACTGGAGATTACAGACCATATTTAGATAACTGACACTAACATTTTAGTTCCATTTCTAACAATAACAGAGACAAAGCACAGTAAGTGCCTGTTCTATCACCCTCTAAATACTACTCTTGTAGGATTAAACCATTTCTTTCTCTCATAATTGAAGTATCAAAGCAATTAGTACAATCACATTATTTCTATTTCTAACAGTTGAAATTTCATCGCATGTGGTACAATCATTTCTATCTCTAATAGTTCATGTATCATAGTCTGGTTGAAGTGTAATGGCATATGACAAAGTTAGACTGTTTCCATTGGTTAAAATATCACAGCATGTAGCACTAGTATTTTATTTCTAATTGTGAATCACCATGGTCTATGTTACAATCATTTCTACATTTTATGATTGTAATGTGACAGCATGCAGCTCAAAACTTTATATCTATGACAGTTATAGTATCATGGCATGTAATAAAATCATTTCAATTTCCAACAATCAAAGTATCATAGCCTGTGGTACAATCATCTTTAACGGCAGAAGCATCAAAACATACGGAACAATCAAATTTTATCTCTAACGTCTGAAGTTTCACTTGTCACTACCATTTCTATCTCTATTTTCTATAACTAGTAAAGTATCAAAGTCTATGTTAAAATCTATTCTATATTTTATGACTGAAGTATCACAGGGTATTGTGGTATTGTACATTAAATCATTGCAATATCTAACGGTTGAAGCATCATTACATGTGGTACATTCATTTCTGTCTCCAACAGTTGAAATAAAATACCAAACATAATCCTCCTGAAGTGGAGAATATCTACACATCTTGCAGCACCACAAACATAGACTTGGTTTCACAACCATCTCTGACTCATGAAAAAGCACCTTCTTTTGTAAATATACAGAAACACCTGGTCCAAAATGTAGGACTTAAGCATAAAACTTGGGTTTGATTTCGTTCCATACAGAGAATTGACAGAAACTGACATGTTATAAACATGTAATTGGTATAGATAAAAATAGCTTTGTAAGCATGTACACATGATTATTGTGCAACATTTGAGCATTTATGCAAATTGAAAAATATTGCAAGCATTAAATGTATCTTTCTATTACATGTATTGGGCAAAGTAATTCTATAATTAACTCCACTAACTATATTACAGCTGTACTGGATAGAATCCTATGTTGTTTCTCTAAACATTCATGCACTACTACTGTCTGTGAAAGCTGAAGTTGTGCTCCGAATTCCACTTCCCTCCGTTTCTTTCAGAATATTGATAGGGTTACCATCCCTTAAAGCGTAAAGCAATTCCTACACAAAACTTTTTTTATGACTAATATTTTTATTTTTTTATTCACTTGATAATATCCAAACTATAATGCTTCAATTGGGTCCATGACCTTCTAAAGTCTGGCTGTTCAAAGAAGATGTCAACCTGATAGTTTCTAGTTTCAAATCTAAGCAGAGATATAGCACAAACAATACACTTCCAGTTTTTGTCGAATACATGTAGTTGTTTAGAAAAACTGTGTGATTATAGAAACTGGAATTACAAATAGTAAATATTAATTTCTACTACTCGTGTCCACTTGTTTGGCCACCCGACAGGACTCTATTGGATTCATTGGCTGTACTGATCTTATTAGTATAGAGGAACACATCATCCATTACAGAGTATTAGCACCAGGTCTTTATTCTTAGGAGTGCCTAATAGCACCTTCATTTTTTTTTTAAAGGAGCAGGGTGTATCTCCATATTATTGCCCACCCTCCTATTCTGTATGTAGGGTATGCATGTGTGCTGGAGTGTTGTGTTTATTATGGACTGCTTGGATGGTCCATATTTCCAACGGCTTTTATTACGGGTGCCACCACACCAGAGATACTCACCCTTACCATTACTCTCCCAAGGCTGAAGAGAGAGCAGAGGTGGTATCTTGGACAAGAAATTGAAATTTACAAACTAATGCATGTTCACATGAATTTCACGGAACTTTTGTGAGAAAATATTTATGCACATAGTTTATGTACATTTGATAACATGAATAAAGTGAGGGAATCTCATTTGATGGCTGATTGTAAGACACTACCTCCAAATGAATTTTCTAATAGGAAAACAATATTATGTAAAAGTAGCTTATATTTTCTGATTTCTAGAGTTTAATCCATCATTTTATAGTAAAATATGTATACAATTTTTAAATTGGGTCATTTATAGGTAACAGAATTCCCCTTGTTTACGTATGCTCAACTTAATACTTCAGGATAAGGATTAGTTCTATCAAGCTGTTTTCTAGATTCAAAAGAATTTTTTGTTGAAGTTTCATGAGGTCTGATGTACATTCTTGCCAGACAATTTGCACAACAAATCACCCAGAAGCCTGATATTCTACACTAGACATGATGATGAGTACAATAAATTCAGCAGTAAATATGACAACAACTTCATGTTCTCCAGCAAAAAGCAAATGACCATACTGGTAAAATGGTCTTGTCTATCTGTACTATCAGCTTTTAGTTAACATTTCCTTTTCATAATTTCCTCTAATTTCGCTAAAATCGGAATTTACCATAATCTAAGAATAGAAATTATGGGAAAATATGTCTACAGAATGCTTAGAATTACTTGCAATTGGCCTTGAATAACACTTCTTGATAAAGAAACATTACAATTTGGATGTATAAAAAGTTAATGAAAAGTAAGAAATGAAAAGTTTCTTTTTTTTTTTTTCAATTTTAGTGGATTTTTTCTTTAAGAAGTTCTTTGCTTTGGTCTGACATTTTGGACTAAGAAACATCACTGTATGCATCAACAAAATCATTAAATGCACAAAGTTATTCTAACACACTTCTGTACTGATCTAAATAATGGTAAAAAATCACAACACAGTTCTCCTATAGAAACTAACGACAATGGAGGCAATAAAACGATTCACCAAAGAAAGTCTCTGATCATTTTTGTAAATTAATCTTGAGTGATTTAAAGACTGTCTTCAAAACATTCAGAAATGACTATAATAACGAAAAATAACAGAAGATCTATAATCAGGTAAATATCTTGTCCAGCATAAAATACTGTCAACAAATCTTGCTACCCTGCCTTTTAAAAGAGTCAAATGTACATATATATTAAATCATTTATAATCACAAAAATACAATCAAACATTCTAGCTTTTGGAATTTCAAGACCAATTTTGAAAATTTTGATTCTTCTTTTATTTTCATATTTTTATCAATTTCTGTTGAGGATTCCTTTTTGCGATTTCATGGTTCTTCGTTTATTACCTAAACCCTCCACAAAGAGAGTGATATATAGCAATAATGGATAAATTCATCTCCTAGAACCTTGTAACAAAGATGTCCCGGAATAATTTCTTATATGGGAAGAATTAAGGTCTACTCTGTCTGGTTATGCTGACACATATGTTGAAGTAAAGGCACCCATTCAAACCTCTCTTCTTCATCTTTTGCTTTAAACATATAGCATCTTCCCTTTCGATCCCTTAACACTATTTTTCTTTTGGATTTCAATTTTCCAGGAGCTTCTTGACTGCACACTAAAATACATACAATCACTCTCGAGATGTTGTATTACAAGGGAGTGAAAGAAATATGTGAGATGTTTGGAATTACAATTAAATACCCATAACTCTTTAATTCACTTGAATTTGCTCAACTTAAGATCTTATTATATGTAAGCCAAATACCAAAGTCAACTTTAAATGTACATGTATACTGTGTAACATTTACTGAACTAGAAATGTATTTAAATGATATGAATGTTCTACTGCAAGTTATATACAGTATGGCTGATATGTTTTTATTAGCTACAACGAGAACAAGTCCAGGAAGACAATAAGCATTAAAGACTCCACATACCAAGACATTCTGGTTTTGTTTCTTCTATCACAACTTGGTTAAGGTCAATAAACTTGGTCTTAACATCCTCACACTGGAACAAGAGAAAAACATTAGGGACAGGGAATTAAATGATTGATTTCATTAAACAGACATAGGAATGATTTCTTAATATCCACAGTATTTAAAATCTTGCATCATCCAAACATTTATTAAAATCTAGGATTAAGTACATCAGAGTCATTATTTACAATATTGACTGAGTAGCATGTGTAAGACTGAATATCAAGATCCCTGCCCTCAATGTATGCATGAAAAAGGATCCTCAAATATCAGTCCACTGCTGCACAAAGACCTGGACTGGGAGTAACTCATGATATTCAGTCAATAACCTATGAAATATGTATTTGCCTACTATACAAATGTATAGAGAGTTAACAAACTTCAAACAAAGATTTCTTCCCTGCAGCTTTTTCTCACAATTTAAGTTTTTATGACATCAAACAATAAACACCAATGTTTTATGACATTACATTAAAGAAACATGCAAATTGTGAGCTAAGGGAATGTGCAAACAATGTTACATTGTTAGACAAAATGCAGAAAATATTTAAAGTTCATCTTGTTTAAAATCAGAGCTAAAATGCTATGAATATGCTGTACATTTAAATTAGAGTTAGTGCTATAGAAACAACATTAAGACAAAGCAGTCCTGTAGCTTCCAGTTTTAAATAAGAGTTGTCAGAAGACAACAACGCTTCTCAGAGTTAATGGCATGTGGGATTCTTTAGCAGTTCACAATGTAAAGCACTCATAAGTTTTTGAAAAATGAGACAAAGTACAAGGTCAAAGACACTAGGTCAAAAGTCATGGAACCAATTCAAAGCTATGGTTATAAGGAATCCATATGTTGAATACCAAAGATGTACCTTTCCCAGTTCAAAAGATGTAGACCAGGCTAAAGTTTAAAAAAAAGTAGGTAAAAGTCTAAGGTCAAAATCACCAGGGCAAAAGTCATGGTGCCAGTTGAACCCCTGGTACATGAGGCATCTATATGCAGAGTATCAAAGCTGAAGCTTTTACAGTTCAAAAGATATAGCCCAGGTTAAAGTTTGTCTACAGACACCTCCAATGACAACACCAGGGGTATGACATTAGCTCTTCAGACTCTCATCCAGGCAAGGTAAAAATGGTTGGAGTCTAAGCATGATAAAATATCAACTGGTTTCACTTTAATGTAAAGTACCTCCAAAATAAAAGCATGCATATATATATAAATTGCTAGTACCGAGGAAACTGCCTTGGAATATTCCAGTGTGGGAGGACTTTCTCTTAGTATCAGTCGAACAATTCTCCAGTCCTTTCTTATATTTTTCTGTTAACAAAAGAACAGTTTATTGAGAGATGACCGATATTTTTTTACATACTGAGGTATAGGCTGAAAAGCTGTTTTACAAACTGATATTCCACAAAGCTGATTATACATGGTAAGTAAAACAAAAGGTGTTGTCTATACCTCAGTACTTGAATTTGTTCTATGTCCAGTGATTAAAGGATAAACTTAAATTTCAATGTTGTCAAATGAGGATTTGAAATCAACATTTTACATATCTTAAAGATAAATTGGATAAATCCAATTACCGTGTGCAAAATTATGGCCACCAACTTCTTTATGACATATGATTTAACATTTTCATTTATGAAATACAATGTCTTGAAAATATCTGACCAGTGTATTTTAATGCCTCTCATAAAGCAGCGAAAGAAAACTAGATTATCATGATAAATATTATTTGATAAATCATCTGTTTTTTAAATGAAAATTAACATATACGATATCACTGTAACAGAGTGCACATAATCCCAGGTTATATATAATGTCACCTGTAGCTCTGTTGATAATTTTGATTCATAATGGAAATGATTGCTGCTTTGCTGATACTAAGTGATTAAAATGGAAATGACTACTGCCTTGCTGATACTAAGTGGTTATAATGGAAATGACTGCTGCCTTGCTGATACTAAGTGGTTATAATGGAAATGACTGCTGCCTTGCTGATACTAAGTGATTATAATGGAAATGACTGCTGCCTTGCTGATACTAAGTGATTATAATGGAAATGACTGCTGCCTTGCTGATACTAAGTGATTAAAATGGAAATGACTGCTGCCTTGCTGATACTAAGTGATTAAAATGGAAATGATTGCTGCCTTGCTGATACTAAGTGATTATAACGTAAATGACTGCTGCCTTGCTGATACTAAGTGGTTATAATGGAAAAGACTACTGCCTTGCTGATACTAAGTGATTATAATGGAAATGATTGCTGCCTTGCTGATACTAAGTGATTATAATGGAAATGATTGCTGCCTTGCTGATAGTAAGTGATTATAACGTAAATGACTGCTGCCTTGCTGATACTAAGTGATTATAATGGAAATGATTGCTTCCTTGCTGATACTAAGTGATTATAATGGAAATGACTACTGCCTTGCTGATACTAAGTGGTTATAATGGAAATGACTGCTGCCTTGCTGATACTAAGTGATTATAACAGAAATGACTGCTGCCTTGCTGATACTAAGTGATTAAAATGGAAATGATTGCTGCCTTGCTGATAGTAAGTGATTATAATGGAAATGACTGCTGCCTTGCTGATACTAAGTGATTATAATGGAAATGATTGCTGCCTTGCTGATACTAAGTGATTAAAATGGAAATGACTGCTGCCTTGCTGATACTAAGTGGTTATAATGGAAATGACTGCTGCCTTGCTGATACTAAGTGATTATAACAGAAATGGTTGCTGCCTTGCTGATACTAAGTGGTTATAATGGAAATGACTGCTGCCTTGCTGATACTAAGTGATTATAATGGAAATAACTGCTGCCTTGCTGATACTAAGTGATTATAACAGAAATGATTGCTGCCTTGCTGATACTAAGTGGTTATAATGGAAATGACTGCTGCCTTGCTGATACTAAGTGATTATAATGGAAATGACTGCTGCCTTGCTGATACTAAGTGATTAAAATGGAAATGACTGCTGCCTTGCTGATACTAAGTGATTAAAATGGAAATGATTGCTGCCTTGCTGATACTAAGTGATTATAATGGAAATGATTGCTGCCTTGCTGATAGTAAGTGATTATAATGGAAATGACTGCTGCCTTGCTGATACTAAGTGATTATAATGGAAATGATTGCTGCCTTGCTGATACTAAGTGATTAAAATGGAAATGACTACTGCCTTGCTGATACTAAGTGATTATAATGGAAATGACTGCTGCCTTGCTGATACTAAGTGATTATAACAGAAATGACTGCTGCCTTGCTGATACTAAGTGATTATAATGGAAATGACTGCTGCCTTGCTGATACTAAGTGATTATAATGGAAATGACTGCTGCCTTGCTGATACTAAGTGATTAAAATGGAAATGACTGCTGCCTTGCTGATACTAAGTGATTAAAATGGAAATGATTGCTGCCTTGCTGATACTAAGTGATTAAAATGGAAATGATTGCTGCCTTGCTGATACTAAGTGATTAAAATGGAAATGATTGCTGCCTTGCTGATACTAAGTGATTAAAATGGAAATGACTGCTGCCTTGCTGATACTAAGTGGTTATAATGGAAATGATTGCTGCCTTGCTGATACTAAGTGATTATAATGGAAATGATTGCTGCCTTGCTGATAGTAAGTGATTATAACGTAAATGACTGCTGCCTTGCTGATACTAAGTGATTATAATGGAAATGATTGCTGCCTTGCTGATACTAAGTGATTAAAATGGAAATGACTGCTGCCTTGCTGATACTAAGTGATTAAAATGGAAATGACTGCTGCCTTGCTGATACTAAGTGATTATAATGGAAATGACTGCTGCCTTGCTGATACTAAGTGATTATAATGGAAATGACTGCTGCCTTGCTGATACTAAGTGATTATAATGGAAATGATTGCTGCCTTGCTGATACTAAGTGATTATAATGGAAATGACTGCTGCCTTGCTGATACTAAGTGATTATAATGGAAATGACTGCTACCTTGCTGATACTAAGTGATTATAATGGAAATGACTGCTGCCTTGCTGATACTAAGTGATTATAATCATCAGCTGAACACAACTGCCTCATGTTTGTTTCTTTACGAGTTAAACATGAAATATTTGCAGAATATTTACATATTATCTTTTTTAAATTGAAGATGTGTTTGATACCTTTTTAAGTAGGAATGCTGATTTGACTGTTTTACCCTTTCGTAGCCTCATCTCTGTTTGTCTGTCTTCATCATCATCTTCTGATGCACTTGACTCACTGTCTGTACTATCATAAAAACTGTTCCTTTTTACCCCAAGATTCAAAGAAGACTGAAACAA
The DNA here is from genome assembly GCA_035048485.1 of Pteria penguin. Taxonomy (NCBI): domain Eukaryota; kingdom Metazoa; phylum Mollusca; class Bivalvia; order Pterioida; family Pteriidae; genus Pteria; species Pteria penguin. The sequence goes on along the minus strand of CM068588.1, from coordinate 37,651,950 downwards.
AATCATAACCTCAATTGAAATACATGTATAAAGTTTATTTTATTTTGTTATGGTTTCTGCAGTATTGCTAATCAGTATACATTTCAATCCATTATAAAATATTTTCTCCTAATACAGCAAACCACTCTGTATCAGAGAGCTTACAGTCATTGTGAACTATCTAATTTGAATATCACAGTTTAATGGGGTGACCTGCTTTTCAAATTAAATGGTTTTTAAAGTGATTTCCTGTGTCTCTCTAGGCAGTGTCTAAATAAAGAATATTCCATGATTTACCCAGGTCCAAATTTATATGAAGCACATCAGCACCTACAGTAATTCATACTGAGATGATATAACAAACAAGAAAACTATAGTTTACCAGTGGATGAGTCAATGAACTAGTGGATAAGAAGCTCATTTGCTAATGGACAGAAATGTGATATTTACTAATCGCTTGGAAAATTCATTACCTAGTGGATAGAAAGATCACTTTACTTGAAGTAGTAGATATAAAGGTCAATTTACTGGTGGATATGAAGATGAAATACTAGTAGATTGGCATGTCTATTTACTAATGGATATGTAGGCAGATCAAGTTACTAGTAGATAGGAAAGTCAAGATAGGAAGGTTGTATCACTTAATCATAAGAAAATCAATTTCCTGACTATGAGAGGTTACTAACAAATCTATACAGTTTATCTCCATCACTGAACTTGCTGGTAGCTCCTACAGCTCCATCGTTTATATCGACTTCTTGTACATGTCCCAGCTTAAGTAGCATCTGTACCATAGCTGCTCCATCCTCCCTTCGCCGAACTATTGACCATCGAACTAACCAGTCTATGATATCACTACCTAAATGAATAAATTTCCTACATGTAAATACAAATACCCCTAATGATCCAAGTCTGTGAGGACAAGCCGTAAACTATCATACATATGTCACAATGTGGAGTATATATTAAATGCTGTAGTATCTTGTTATCTGCCTGAATCATCATCATCATTGGGGCCGTCTAGGATACGACTATTTCTTCAATATCATTTTTAAATGTTATAGCTATTAAAATATAATCAAATCACACATCTGGATATATGTTTCATCATTCCTGTTGAAGAAAAATAGAAAAGTTTCATATAATTGCAGGTTCACTTAAACAAGTACATGTATTTGATTAATATTCCATTTCAATGAATGACATTTCTCAAATTTTGAATTGAATCTCAGTTGAGATGGGTCAAAGGCCCACTTGTGTACTGACCAATAGTTGATGATGGTTTTATTTCTTTAGTGGGTAAATACTAAGTGTCCACTTATGTACCTGCTTTTTTAATCAGGGTAAGTACTAAGTTCCACCAGTGTACCTACACAGATTTGGTGGATTTTTTTTCTATAGGGTAAATATTAAGATCCACCAGTGTACCTACCAACATTTGGACTTAACCAGGGTGAGTACTAAGATACACCAGTGTACCTACCAACATTTCGACTTAACCAGGGTGAGTACTGAGATCCAAAAATGTACCTACCAACATCTGCATGTAATCCAGGTAAGTACTAAGATCCATCAGTGTACCTACCGACATTTACTGGGGTTTTTTTTCTTCAGGGTAAGTACCAAGATCCACAAGTGTACTGACCAACAACTGTTGGATTTGTCTTTTCTTTTCTATATGTTTTTTTTTTTATTTAAAGGGAAAATACTAACTTTCACCAATGTGCCTACCAACAGTTAGTTTTGTTTGTTTGTTTGTTTTTATAAGGGGGGGGGGGGGGGGGGGGGAGAGAGTACTAAGGTCCATCAGTGTACCTAAGGTCCATTAGTTTACTTACCAACACTTGGCGTTTTTTTTTCATCAGGGTAGGGGCAGGCTTGGTGTAGTGGTTAAGTGCTTGGCTTGAGGTGCCAACGATCCGGGTTCGATTCCCGGGTTGTGCCACTATGTATAAGAGGTTGGTTACCTCCTGCTTCCATGTTGCGATATAACTGAAAAATTGTTGAAAGCGACGTAAAACACCAATCAACCAACCAACCAAATTCATCAGGGTAAGTTCCACCAGTGTACCTATTAACACTCAATGAGATTTTTACTAAGATCTACCAGTGTATCTTTCAACACTTGCTTGGTGGGTTTTTTTTATCAAGGTTTCAATCACTTTTAAACATGAACAATCACTACATAAGTCAAATAATCTTTGACATTGAATCAACCAATGAACACATTTCTTCAAAACCTGGAAAACAAAAATAAGTATGTTTACCTTTAAAACAATTCTTATGTACAGCACCATTCCTAACATGATTTCCCAAGTCAACACCTGCATCTGGGTCTTGTATTGCTCCGAGAATTTCGCTACAGAAAACAAGAAAAAGCACTCCCAGGACTAGCAGATCAGAGAAAGGGATACATTTACTTTTTTTTTTCATTTTATACAAAGTAACTTCTTTTCTCTTTTTCAGAATACCTATAATGCTATATCTCATCATGCTCATGTGCCAAGAATGTCTATCAATTATTGAACCTTTATGGAAATGTATATGTACTGATATATTAAAGATACCTAATGTCTAATTTTATAAAATCAGAGGTACAATAAAATATATTCCTAACTTATTTTACTTATAAAAAGATAATAAACTGCAGCGACCCCCAAACCTAATAAGCCTTGGTTATAAAATTATTGCTGCAGCAAGTTGGAAATACGACCCTCAAATTTAACCTACTTACGTTCGTATGAGACCGGAGAATACGCACGTGACCTTAAAATTATTCATTTGCATACGGAGTAAAACAGCAATGGTGAAGATAAGAAAGAAAAAGAAAAGAAATCGGTCCTCTGCACTAAGTGACTTGGAAAAGAAAAGAAAGAAATAATGAGTATGATGTAAAGCATGCGAGAAGTAGAATTTGTATCAGGTGCAATGCATACATTATGCAAATGAATATTTCTGAGGTCGACCGAGATGAATAAAACTGATAAGGAAAACGTGAATTATGTAGCGTATTTGTATGCGATAGCTGCATTTAATACTGATGGGCAGTCAAAAGATACTGTACTAAACAAATTTACAATGTTACTTTAATCACAATAGTAGACGCTACAGGAGACCATATGTATCTTTAACTTACAACATTTTACATAACAATTATATCCATACCACTTTCATAAAATGCATATACAAAAATTTTCATAGCTTAATTCCCAACAGTATGTTAAAATTCCAACAGATTTCAATACAATAATTACACATGTAGTAACATTACAGATTTACTACCAATTAAAACCATTATCTAATGTCTGTGGGCCCCTGTGTTTTACCTGACATTTGCAGTAGCCCTGAATGACTTGAATGGCACAGTTTGGTGTGAATCCTACAATGGAAAAAAAATGTGTCATACCCTATTATGGGTTTTTTTTTATTTTTCTTTTTGGTTTTTTTGGGGGGTTTTTTTTTTGGTAAATTGACAGGATTATTTCACTTATTTATTATCACCATCTGCCTGATCCACTGCACAAACATTTTAACTTACCAGATATACAATAGACCCACCCATGACAGAATGGTTTTTTCACATGTCACAGTTTACTGTGAAGCAGACACATGGTTTTCACTACATCATCCAGAAGACCTGACACTGACTAGTCACCTATGGGGTGAAACCTTGGACTATCTGAGCTCAGTACTCTTCTTAGTAAGCTATGCTTACTGTACATGCACATTAACGTTAAATTACCGATACATCAAATTACTGAGCAGTATATTTCTGACAATATGTATATAAATTTCAACATAAAGCCCAAATAGAATTAAAATTTAGTTTCTTAGACACCGCTACTTTGCTGCTGCAAACGAAATTTTTATATATGGTTTTGTTAAGTTTCTGCTGATGTTTCTTTTTTTGGGGATTTTCAGATTTAATTTCATTTTAAAACATTCAACTAACATTGATGTTCAATTGTATTAAAGGGGACCGAAAATGAGCATGATCTCCTTACAGATTGTGTCTGGGGCAATAAATCTCCCTTCAACAAATTATCAGGGGTTATGTTGAGGGGTGTGACCTAAATCAACTTTATCTAAGTATTGCTAATGGCTTATTCCATCTTTCCAATTGGTATTTTCGTGATAAGTATACAACATATGTTATAAAATTGATAATTACAAAAAAAACCTCCCTGCCTCATCATAATTTGAAAAAAAGCACCTAAGAAATTAAAAATTAATTTTGCTAGGTCTAATTTATTGATGTATTAAATCTACAGTATTTACATCTGTAAATGTATAGACAATATTCTGACAATGCTTTTCCAGATTTATACAGAATATTCTTCTCTCCTCCACTGGTGCTGTGTCATTGTGACCCTCACTACATGAGTATACTAAAGTAGACATTTACGGACCCCTGATAGTAATTTTGTCTTGCTTGGCTAACTGCACCCAACAGGGCATCCCAAAACATACAAATATTTCCACATTATATGCATGAGACGAAAATGATATTATATTATGTACAATAAGTACATGTATCACTGTGTATCACTGTCACATAGCTTCAAAAAAGAACTCAACACAAATCTCCCACTAGTCTTCAGTCTCCACATCCCAAAAGGAACATAACACTGATATATGTCATAAGACCTACTGTATACAGGGAAAATTTGCCCCTGTTTTATTTTCACCCTTTTCACGCATTAATATGAGGACGAATTCAAAACGTGGCGAATATCTTTCCATCACAACTGAAAGAATTATACGGCTAGTTCTACAAACATGTTTATCGTTTTCTTATTTAATATAAATATTTATATATGACCTACAAGGGGCAATAATTACACATTACAGATAATAAAAATTGCCATGTTAAACAATTAGACATGGTATAAGTTTTGATCACCTGGTCAACTGATTGGCTGATCATAACACGTGTGTATCCAATTATGTATATGAATGCTAAAGTGCCAAACAGATTTTATGATACAGGTAGAATTTAGAAAGGTGTGAAAATATCTCATTTGCACCATTAAAACTTTTCCTCTCTGAAGAAGGAAGTAAATTTTTAGGTTCTGGCATTGAACTTTTAAAGGATCTAAAGGAGGACATTTTGGTTTTAGCTGAGATGCAAGCCACACATGTTCTGTCCACCTATATACTGACAACTTTTGTGTACACAACAAACACATTTAAACACTTATTCACAAGTTGCATGATTAAACACAATACTGACTGACCAGAGGAGATTATTCTCATACGGTTTGAAATGCAAATCGGGCACTTATACAGGGTCACTGAGTAGTTTAAAGATGTTTGGGCGAAAAAAATTTTTTTGAAGGTAAGGGAGGACAAATTCAAGACTGGGCCAATCAGTCTCAGGTCCTCTACGGATGAAAAAAAGAATGAGTGAATTCAAAGCTGTATATAGTATTCCTAAGTAATACAATCCAAAACATCTAAGAGACAGAGGTACTTACACATCTAAAATTAAAGCTGTATAAACTATGTCCGCATATTATAGGTAAATATATTCTAAATTGTTTTGATTATATTTCTTAGCCTAAAACATATTTTAAAAAAATGCCTTTGCAAATGTAGTGATCAAATTCGTCATATTAAGTGAGATACGGCTGTCTAAAACGCGATGTCTGTAAACAGAATGTTTACAACCAACTTATCAAGTGATCTTAATTGGAAGCCGCATCATGGAGGACGAGGTAAATAAACATGACGAGTAACTTTAAAAGTCTGCATTCAAGTCTGCTAAAGTTAATTTTCACTGAAATTCTTTTCTTTTGGAGTCTCCCTTCATCGTATTTGTTTTGAGTAAACTGCGCATGCACGAAGTCAAGTTATAGTTGTATTTATGGAATACCCTCTTTATTTACGAAGTATTTTCTTTTTATTTTGATATCTTGGGGGGTTTGAAGCAACAAAAAATGTTATTAATGCAAAGTTAATAACTTCAGCCATATGAGAAAAATACAGTTTTTGTTTTACATACCCTAATTTTTGAAATTATACCGAATTGCGTGGTATACAACTTTAAATGTTAAACATCTTTGTGTTTAATATTAGAATACATTTGATTAAAAGAGATAATAAATTTTCTACATATCAAAATCTACTTAAACACTGAGGCTCTTAATACTGAATTTTCTTTCATATCATCTTGCTTTCCTGATTCTCTTGTATTTTATGCTTTCTGGATAAAAAGAAATCTGTGTATTTAATCATCCTGTCCTTAAAATCAACTCATGTCACCATTTACCACAGAGTTTTGCAAAAACAGTATCATTACAGGGTAATTAGCAGGGCACATTATTGCCAATGCAGCTGACCATTATACCATCATTGTTTAAATCAGGATGGCAGAGGGCGGTATCTGATTTCCTATTGATATGTTTTCTTAGAGCAACATTTCACCACCACTATATATACTCTCACCTGCTTAGATACACTGAGAGACCTGATCACAGCACCAATGGCATGAGCCCATCCATCACGATCTTGCTTCCCTGAAGCCTCAAAGTAAAGCTCTGAACCTCCAGAACTGTTCAGTTTAAACATTCCCTGAAAAGTAACATGTAAAACTCAATTTAAAAAAAAACCCTTGATATATTCCCATTTTCTAACTAGTCCTCAAGATTTTCCTAAACATAAATTAAGATTATTTTTAGATGTGGGCTAGGAATCCAAGTTTTGAAAATATCATAAAATTTATGAAATATTTATTAAAAAGATATACCTTGATTTGCTGTTTCCCAAAGCTACCCCCTGCAGAGTGAGTAGGTAAGCAGGGACATTTTTTTCAAACTAAAATCAACACATATATATTCTATTTTCATTGTTGCAAATGCTATTCATAATCTTTGAAGGCCGGTGTGGCCTAGTGGATAAGGTGCTCGACTCATGATCGAGAAGTCCTGGATTCGACTCCCATCCTGGATGCACCGGTGTTCTGTCTTTTGGATGAGACAGTAAAAACTGAGGTCCCGTGTCACGGTAGGTGTTGCACGTATACGATCCTTCACTGCTTTGGGTGGGTCCGTTGCAAGGATCTAAATTTGTATGCAATGCATCAGGCAGATGCCGTCACCATATCCGTGAAATAATCATAGAGTGACATAAAACAATGTTCAATCAATCAATCAATCATAATCTTTGATACAAATCTTAAGAATGAAGTTAATACCAATATTAAATCATATGAGTATACAATTAAGTTGAGTGATTGTTTTACGTTACTCCACGAATATTTTTTTACGTATATGGTGACAGCATCTGTCTGATGCATTGCATAGAAATCTATACTTATACAACAGACCCATCCAACGCGGTGAGGAATCTTTTATATGTCACACCTACTGTTACACCAAGCCTTGGTTTTAACTGTTTCACAAAAAAAAAAGAACACCGGCGTGCCAACAACAGGATTTGAACCCGGGACCTTTTTGTCACAAGTCAAACACTGAGCCACACCCACTTTACAATTACGTTGAAAATCAGATATAAAAGCTGAAAATGTTTTTCATTTCTGGATATTCATCATTATAAACATAATTTATTTTAGAAAAGACAATAAATGCAGTCCAGATACTATCACTTTGATCAAATGGTCAGAAAACAGTAAACAAAGTATTGTTCATAGATAATGGAAAATTCAGTATAAATTTACTTATTGTTCTGAATGGAAACAATACCTGTCCAGCAAAGTCTGGTTCACCTACTGGACACACAACAGAAGCACCAAACAGGGGAATTAGCTCTATAACCATGGAACGATCTCTTTTGTGATGACATATTAGCTGCTCCTCCTGAAGGGAAAACCATCTCATTTTCCATTTCTTTGTAGATTCCTGCAGAAATAGTAGAAGATAAAATATGAAATGAGTATTCTTTTACTGCAAAGTTTTAAATATCTATATTTTCAGATATTTTCTCTAAACCTTATATAATATTCATTCTTTGTAAAAACCTGCCATTTCCTTAGTAAAGTGTTCACCAAGGGTACTTCAATTAGTTTTGGAAAACCAAACATTGTAATCACACACTCAATAGTTGAGCTTCCTCCACTTCACCCTAAGTTCAATGATTTAATTCAAATTATTATATTCTATTGTAATAGAATGACACCTTTTGTGAAACACATAAAATGTGTCAGACTATGATTGCTTCAGAAACTATCTTAACGAATATAATTATTTTATTTTATAATATTCATTTGGTGCTTCGAAAAACTTGGGCTACTGAAAATCTGTCTGGTCTACTTAAACTACTGAACTACTTGGCTTATCCTGTGCCTTCTCTATTCCCTCTGTATTCATAAGTATTACTGACAAGAATTATTGTAGTAAACTGCAAAGAAAGCATTCTTTACATGTTGTAGGAGCAGATTATTAAATCATTATTATTGCATCCATCAATTATGGTTTGTAATTAGTGTTAATGATATAACTTGTACCAATTAAACTTTGCCTTTGCTGTTTCAGTCCTGCCTAAGTATTAAGATCAATATTTGAAAATACATTTATTTATTTTCTTTTAAGGTTTAAAAATAATACTTGACTCTTTACATGCATTAGGCAAGATATAATTTTGATTTCCTTTTAGTTTGCGGATGTGAAAGGAAGGAGAGACAACATGTACAATAGCATCCTTATTGTCACATGAAATAAGATGTGAAAATGAACCAGAGACTTTGTAAAATCTGACCCTCTTCTGGTCTAGTCATTAAAAACTGCTTTGTAAATGGGGTCTACTATGAAACAAAAATGGAACATCATATGAAGGACCTCATATTAAACATACAAACCAAACAATAAATTGCATTTTAATATTTCAAATCATGGCTGTACAATTTCTGAAGCACTGATTTTCACCAAAGGGCAATCACTCATGTAAAATAGGGTCCATTGCAAGATTGATTGATTGATTTTTGCTTTATGTCAGACCACGAATATTTCACGTATATGGTGACAGCATCTGCCTGATGCGATTCATACAAATTTTGACCATTGCAACGGGAGTCCATTGCAAGAAAAAGTTGAACATCATATGAACAACCTCATACAAAAACATACATAACTAAGTTTCACATGAATGTTTCAAAGCATGGCCAAGAAATTTTCTTAATGTGAAGGCTTTGTCACCACTGTTTATTGTGTCACAGAGCTGTTCATTTAGTACAATGTCTTTATGTAATTTCTAATTGGATAATTTGAACAAATTATCTACCCTTTGAGTAGGTATCTTCGAATAACTTTCTTATACATGTACTAGGCCAATATATGGATTTGAGACCAATGTAAAGCTAAAGGAAATGAATAGACATTAATGATTTCTCTGATATCTACCCAAATGGGGAATAATTCCATATTAATATAAAAATTCTGGAATACACTAGCTAATGTGAGCAGCCCTCTTGTTTCACCTCACATCTCTGCCATGTATGATGTATATTAGTAACCACTATATATCACAAAATTTCTTTATATTTGGATAAATATCACTATCTTCTTAGTTCCTAGCTGTAGAGGACAAACCCAATGCTGCATCATGCTATCAGCAACACTACACTGTCAACGATTATTGAAAATCTCTTTTATGTTAACTGTGAAAAAAAGTAAAGTTTCCCATAAGATAATTGTGTCTTTACAGTCTTTCCGAAAACTCACTAGCCTGATGCCCGAGGCTACCAAAAAGTCCTTCGGGCTAGTAAAATTTGCTTTGGAAATAGCCCGACTGGCTAGTGAAAATATCGATGTCTCAGTAATAGAAGTTGTTGAGATCAAAAGATGATGCATTGCTAGTAGGACTGAAAAGATTCATCGCAATTTTGCTTCAGCTCGATATTTTCTTTTACTTCGGTGTTTGATCACTGTCTGAATTTTAGTTCGATTCAGCTGTAAGAACGCTTTTTGAGACTTTGGTTTTATATCCTGAAGGTAGTGTATCGTTTCAGCCTTGCAAATTGCAGATACGTCCTCGTCAATGACATGCTTTTCAATATGCATAATTTAGTGCAATGACAAGTGTAATAATGATTATGACTTCATGTACAACAATGAATTATGAAATTAAAATTTATCAAGATTAAAGACTTTTAGTCTGGGCTAGTAGGGTTTTCCTTTGGCTAGTAAAAGTTTGGGCTGGACTAGCCCTACTGACTAGTGATGTAAAATAGTTTTCGGATAGACTGTCTTTAACTCTTACATCATTTTGCAGAAGCATTGCCATTGATGATTTCTTACCCCAAAACATAAGTGATAGGGTCTGTAGTAACTGAGCTCCAGTTTCAAATCTTTTCTCTTCTTTTTTTACTTTATTTTTTTTCTTTTTGTTTTCATTTTATTTTATACCTACATGAAAGTTAAAACCCACGAGTTCAACTAAACAATGAAACACAGTATGACACTTTTGACAGTAATTCGGCATCTCCTTTTTTCCACAATTAGACCTAAACCATTACATAAAATTGTGCCATATATTTATTTCATATACATGAGCATTTCTCAAGCAATGGAGATATATGACAGATCATGCATACCCAGTCTTGAACGAACGTTTTGCTTCATGAAATATCAGACAGAGGAAATTCGAGATAAAAAAAGGTAAGGGGGAAAATGACTCTGCATGTTATATTCTAGAAAGGAGACAAGTCTTTTAAATATAGTGACTTTTGCTTCACAAAACGTACATAACGTAAAAGATATCCCGTCTTCAGATTGTTGTTTTCATTATCCATTGCATTGTGCACTTCCGCTTCCGTATAATTTCTATTTAAACGGTTTTGCTCGTACTTCACTACCCATGGCATGTATGAGCAAAATCGTTTCAATAGAAATTAGCTTCCGTACTGCACAGCTGCGGATCCAGAAGCTCGTCTATGGAGGTTTTTTTGCAGGGTTGGGGGTTTTTAATCCCAAATTTTCAAGAAATAGGCTACTGTTAATCCTTATTTTAAAGATTGTTGGTATCTGAGCCTGAGGGGGGTTTTTCCTAACCCCCTCACCCCCCCCCCTAAATCCGCCACTGTTGCACTTGGTCAAAACACGATAATTCCATTTCCCATAGGGTCCCATATTAAATTACCAAACTTCCAGCAAGATTTACACAACATCCTGCATTTGAGCTATAGCAGGGAGATATACAAGTCCCTGGCTATAGGCCTATATGATATAATCCATATATCAAAATGTTTGTCAAACCCTCTTCCATCAGAGTTTTAACAGTTTACCATAGTTTATCCACTTACTTTCGAGAAAATCATGCTGGAAGGGGATCAACCCCCCCCCCCCAAAAAATTGCCAAAATTCAAATGTAAATTGTAAAACAACAACCTCTTTTTAAGGTAGTCATAAAAAAAATTTACATTACCGAAATCAGCGCCCGGACATAGACTACTTTAGTACACCACATCATCCAGTCACGACTCTCGTTAATTACTGTGCTTTGACCACTTGGAAAAGAAAAGAGGGAGGTGCGTGTCATATTCATGATAACAGAAACTTAATAATGTTTCTAAATCTTCTATTCGTATTCATTATTCGTTTCTTCTTGTCGTTCATTTTCTTTTCCGTTATTCTATATCGTAATTTATTTATTGGTATCATATGTACCGGTCGACCAGAGACATATAGTGTATATATGTCTCTGGTATGCATACAAGTACATGTATGCATCCTGGCATGGCATGGACAGCCATCATCACCATATGCCTTCATGGATCATGGATTTTTTCCCCTCATATTAGTTATCTGATATAATTTTTATGACTTCGGGTCGATAGATCGGGGAAATATATTGCTTTTGTCACGGCCCTGTTTGTCTGTCTGTTTGTATGCGGTTTCTTGTTATCATCTTTAACCATGTCCGTAACTTTTGAACCGTGAGGAATAGAGACTTCATATTTCACATTCAGGTGGGTGAAGGGAAAGTTCGACCCCCTAAAACATCTTGGGTGCAAAAACATCCTTAAAAGAGAGAGAGAGAGAGAGAGAGAGAGAGAGAGAGAGAGAGATCTGCATTATGATTATTATTAGCAATAGTATTCATAGCAGGTCGCAACCACTAATTAAAAAAATCATCTCTAGATCAGCTTCTGCACTGTCACTTGAAGCAATATACACCTAGAACAAGAAATAGCTGTGGATTTTGCGACATGGCGGTGTCCGATTTATTAGAAAATCAAATGTGACGTCGACTCAGCTGTACTGAGACAAAATTCACCACATCGGTACATCAATAATAACAAGGTGTATATGATATATATATATATATATCAGTCAATTGCAAGTTATTATCTATTTTTTATTATTTTTTTTTTTTTGTCTTTATTGGCTTGTGTCTTTAATTTTATTTAATTTTATTGTATTGTATGGAGGAAAACAAATTTTGCATTTTAATTGCCCTCAGATACAGAGACATATATACACATGCGAAACTAAATATGTCTCTGCTCAGATGTATATATATACCTATATCTTTAGGCATGTGTATATATACCTATATATATATACGCATGTGTATATATGTCTCTGTATCTGAGGGCAATTAAAATGCAAAATTTGTTTTCCTTCATACAATACAATAAAATTAAAGACACAAGCGAATAAAGACAAAATAATAAAAATTAGATAATGACTTGCAATTGACTGATCAATTTGATTTTTTAAAAGACACAGTGACCGTCCCTTAGGCAAACTATCAACGGCGGGAAATTGTACTATTTTCATTGGCTTCCTTGAGTCATGTGACTGCGACGTAGTAAGCGTCTATCAAGGCTTCACTATTTAGAATAACGCACAAAGAAGACTACAATATTTATACAGTATGGGTAAGTTCTGTATAGGATTATAAAGAAACTTAAGTTAACGTATAGCAGTACAAGAGAAGTTTTGTAAATCAATTTATTGCATTGATAAAGCATCATGAATGTTTCAGAAAACATGGAACATATTAAATAGGTACCAAATTTCCTTTGTTCTGAATTTTATTTGTAGCGCCACTTCGTTTTTAAGTTTGTAAACAGTGTGTATTTTCAAAATAGGCGCCTTACTGCCCGAGTGTTTAGAGTTAATTTGCATGTTTAAAAAATAAACGGAACACATTCTGAGTTGAATCTTTCTTTCATTTTGGCAAGCGTAAGTTGGGTAAAATGTTGAGGACCTTTTCTTCAGCTTGCACAACATTTCCGAAGGATTTTGTTGAGGAAATTCGGAATGTGTTTCTTCCGATTTTATATCGCGAAAATACGAATAATGAAAAAAGTATTATTAAACAAGTACATTTCAGATTCAATTTCTTATATTTATTTTTAAATTATTTTTGAAATTTATAGTGCATCATTTATCATTACTGCTTTAAAACATCATAATTATAGACCAATTTATGTTTGTGTGGGGATTGATAATTTTGTGGAGAAATTATCATTGTTCCTGCAAAATGACACAAGAAATTCAATATTGCATTATGACATTCAATGAGGACTTTTACCCGGACTTTTTATTTTAAAATATTAAACAAGTTGGGAGTGATAATCATTTAAATGAGTAACTATCGCTGTTTTCAGTAATCAATTTCAGGGAATAAACAGAAGAAAACAAGTACTAAAAAGTTAAAGTTTAAAGATTTTGACTTAAACTTAAAAGGACACATCTCTATAATATACTGAACATAAAATATAAAAGAAAGAGGACCCAGTGTTCGCGAAAATTCACTAACCTGACGCTCGAGGCTACTAAAATTTCCTTAGAAAAGCTATACTAAAAATTGATTTTGAAATAGCTTGACTGGCTATAGTATAAAGATCAATGTTTCAAGATCAAAAGATGACAAATTGCTAGGGCTGAGACAATTCGTCACGACTCCGATTCGACTCGATATTTTCGTTCGAATCTGCCATTTTCAATATATTTGTTGATTCGATTCGGCCAAGGACTTGTAAACAATGATCTTTACATCCCTGATCCAGCTATAAGATCAATTTACAATAATAATTTCATTTTATAATTTTTACTGTTAAGTAATTTCTTTATCTCTGTTAAATACAGTTTAAAATAAGCAGATGTCTGTAAAGGGGGGGGGGGGCAGTGACTATAAATTGAAGTGGGCTGGAAAAAATTTGAAAATGCAAAAGCAGGTGCTTGTTTGAAGAAATACAAAGCAACCAAACTTACTATAACATGTATGATTTATATTCCGAATTACTCTGAAAATAAATAAATGAATGCGAGGAAATTATTTATTGCATTATTCCACTTTTAATTTACTTACAACACATTATGTATGAATGTTTAACATTCACCACAGTATTTACAGAATATTTCATAGAATTTTATCATGCCCATCGATGTCCCATGTATTCCCTGCCATCTGGATTAGGATGCATATCCCTAACGAGTCCCAATACACAGTCAGGCATTATTTCAGTATGCAAACTTCTCCGAGGTCGTGAGGTTGGAAATCTCGGAGGAGACGTGTCTTCTTTACAACATAATGTGGATAAATCCAACCACCTGAGTGTGAAATTAGTGACCAGAATTTCGGTACTTTCTTTTTCTGATGCCTGCATTGTGTGAATGAGGTGGAGCATCATTCCCAAACCACGACTGTGTGTGCAATGTTACGCATGGATTTCAAAAACAGAATTCACAGACTCTACATGTATGGTCATTGACATTCCCATTTTCTGGTTCAGGGTCATTATTTCCGATTCACGATCGCAATTATTGTTACCATTGCAAATATCATCCTGCTAAATCTTACAATAAGAGCTGGTGTGACCTAGTGGTATTGCACTATCCTCCTGATCGGGAGCCCGGGGTTCAAGTCCCGCTCTGGTCATGCCGGTGTCCTGTGTTTCCGATGAGACAGTAAAAATCGAACCCCCTTGTTGTGGTATGCATGGAATGTTAAAGATCCCCCACTGCATCTGAATCCCTAGCAACTGGCGAATCAGAATAATTATCGTATTGTGAAATTGTGAAGGAGGTGTATGGTTTCAGTCCCACAAATTGCAGTGCTATATGTCATACTCTTACTGACATGCGTTTGATATGCAAATTCTATCGATTTTATGCTTTTTTACAGAATTAAGTTTTGAATATACCTTTTTGCTTTGGGTAAGTTCATTTTTACTCTGGGTAAGTGGATTTCAATTCGTCACTTACCTTATAGTAAATGTAAGTGGATTTCTAGAACATTGAATGGACACTTGAAGTTGCATGTATCATATTACAACAAAGAATCTATTTCTGTACAGGTCGTCCAAAGAATTCAGGAGAGAAGAGGAAAAGGAATAAAGACCCAAACAAACCCAAGAGGTCAACTTCAGCTTACTTCTTTTTCTTGGCCAAATGTAGGGAAGATGCAAAGAAGGAAGGACGATCAATCTCAAAAGTAAAAGTTGCAATATAAATAAAAGTCAAAACTGTTCGATGTCAATGTACTTTCAGTTATTCAATTATACATTTATATGTACGTGCAATTCCTACCTGCTAGACTATCAGTCCTTTCATTTTATGTAGATATCCACATTAGAATCAGAGGTATATATATATATAGCACATTTTGAAATATCAAAAAAATTTTTTGCTCCACATACTATACATTGTTTACGTTGTGTGTTTTAGGTCTGGGGCCTGGTTCCTTGGGATGGGAAAATAAGCATGTTAAAAGGGCTTGAAATAAGCAGTCGTCCATTTGTCAGAAACAACCTTTAGAAAATCTCTTTTGGCAACCTTGAATTTCAGCCGTGTTCTGTCCAAGCATTATGATATTCATTGGACAATACAATTTAGGAAGGTAGATTTGGAGAAAAGACTCTTTATGATTTGAAATGGCTCTGGGACTCTGGATTGAACTTTCAACTTGGTGAAATTTTAATACTTTCTTATTTTACCATATGCTCATGTATGGTTGAGCCATATAGGCCATTAGGGCTTCTTGGTAGAATAATCATTAGGCCATAGATGTCTTTTATTTTGGGCTCACTTTAACATAGTTGAGATGAGTCTATCCCTGGCGTCTGTGTTCCCGTCCATGTTTGTGTCAGTGGGGTTATTAAATATTGAAGAAAGTATAGGTGCTAAAGTTACCAAACTTGCATAATATGTTCATCTTGGGATGCTGACTTAACCGCATGCATCAGATGATGCATCTGACATACATTTTCTGCTTGAGTGACATGGTTAAATAGTTTTGAATAGTTCAGTATTGAAGAAAGATTAGGTGCTACAGTCTGTGCTAGCGGTAGCATAAATTGTTCAGTAGCCATTTGGCTATTGCAAGCACAAAATAATTAGCCAAATGTGTAAGTTATTGGCCAAGTATAGAAAGACAAAACCACTTATACTAAGAATTTTAGAAAATTTGTTATTAAAAAATAACTGATAACACATTTTTTTTTAATTAACCATTCAAACTCGGTAAACCAAGTTGATTTGTTATTTTTGTTAGCATTTTCTTTTTCTTAATCGGTGGTTCTGTTGATCTTGCTTATCTGTTCAGACTGTTGTCAGGGGGTTCAGATATCGATGTTTGTCGACACGCATCTTTTTACTTCGTGATTGGGTAGTAGGATGCATGTCAACAAACATCGATACCTGAGCCCTGTATCTGTTTTCATAGATTCTAAAGATGGGGTACCACTCGACGATTGTGTAAACCCTTGAAATGGTGGCAAGGAACTTCTTTGGCCATGTTCACCGTTCAGAATGTTTAGAGATGGTTTACATTGCGATCACTTTTAAGTTTAATAAAGTTGATATCAGTGGTAACTAAATTAAAGTGTTGTGATGACCATGATTTATGCTAACGATATAAACAGAAAATATTGAAAAGAGGGACATTTTAAACTTACGAAATTCGCCAACTTGATATTTACGTATTTAAAACGTTTCGTCATTTCAATTTTGAATTCGCATTTGGCAAATTGGTGTTCGGGTAGTGCGCACACAGACAGTTTCCAAACTTGCGCCACACGTTCATCTTTGGATGCTGACTTAAGCACATGCATTTTCTGCTTGAGTGATTCAGTGAAATAGGGGGAAAACCAGTATTGGAAAAAATATAAGTGCCCGTGTTAATACTTGCCTTATGCGCAATCATCTGATGATGCATCTGACTTACACTCAATGCTTGGGTGACTAGAGTCAAGATTACATTGTTCTATAGACCTTTTTTATACGCCCGCCATAGTGGGGACATATGTTACGGCGTTGTCTGTCCGGGGTCATGTTTTCTGGACTTTTTTCTACAGTCTTTCAAGATATTGGATTGAAACATGGCATATAACTTTATATCAACAAGGTGATTTGGATAATATTTCACAGGATTGTTGCCAATGACCTTAACCCAAGGTCAAAGGTCAAGGTCAATGTGGACTTGGTTGTTAAAATCCTGTCGGGACCATATCTTTTTACTGGACGGATGGATTTAGTGTTGCCCTTTGTCTAAGGATGTGTCATGACCTTGACCCAAGGTCATACGTCAAAGATGGATGTTACTGTGGACTTGGTTGTTAAAATACTATCAGGGCCATATCTTTATATGGGGTTGATGGATTTAGATAGTATTTCGCAGGATTGTTGCCCATTGCCCAAGTTTAAAGGTCAAGTTCAATGTGGACTTGGTTATTAAAAACGTGTCCGGGTCGTATCTTTTTATTTGGTCAATAGATTTGGATAATATCTCACAGGATTATTGCCCATGACCCAAGAGTGTCATGACCTTGACAGAAGGTGAACAATCAAGGTCACGGTGTACTTGTGGTTTAAGATTTTGTCCTGGCAATATCTTGTTAATGGGTTAATATATTTGCATAATATTTCACAGAATTGTTGTCCATGACCTAAGGGTGTGGCATAGTTCAAGGTCGCTGTTTCTTTGGTGACTAAACTCTGATTGAATTTTGGCAAGACTAAATGTTCAGCTTCCTGAATTATTGCATGTTCAAGTTTTTTGCCGTGTGGGGCATTTGTCCCATTAGGATAGCTCTAGTGTTTAGCTTGCCAGGACAAATGTCCGGAGACCTACTACAGGGATGGAAATTAGCAGTGGTCCGTTCGCCCGAGGCGACCGAATTTACGATCGGGCGAATTGTTTTATATCCGAAGTCGCCCGTTTGGCGAATTGTCTAGACTGGCGATGCTCGTCTTGATCAAGTAAATGCTTAACGTAGTTTCTTCTGTCAGTTAAACATCTGTCCGACCACGTCTATTTCCTAATCTCAATTTGTATACACCCCTATAGGCAAGTATTGCGGGCTGTCTCCCGAGTTTTCATTGCGTGAATGAAAAAGCGTTATGTTACGAATAGCAGCATGGCGGCCCCCAGGCCCTTGTTTGCTGCCCTCGATGGGTACAGGAAACAAAAAGTAGCGGGGGAACAAAGCGCAAACGGGATTATGATAGGGAATATGATAAACAGAAAAGGAAAAGGAATTTCCAGCCCAACTGGGCAGTAAATAGACCACAGCTGCAAGAGACGGACAGTTAATGTAATCAATTAAAGGAATAAAGATTTAAAAAAAAATTAACTTTGCTTAAACATTTACATAAATATAACGGGCCCCTAAGTTTTAGAACTGGCTACCAGAATTTCAAACCTACGAGCCCGTTTGGCTTCCATCCCTGTACTATCATACCCTTGTTGTCACATGTATCCAGTCATAGTTAATTTAAAGAAATTAATCAACATAGTTGCTCATTGTCCCACTTGCACTTTAAACGGCTTGATAATCAATCCTGCTCGATGCCTTTATGGCCTTTCAGGCCTTTCATTGTTTGATAAACACTATCATGGTGAGCACGGTCATCTTTGATCACACTATGGTGTATTCTGGGTTTTTGACCAGATTGCAAAGCAGATCCGGTCTATGAATTAGTGAAATCCGTCTGTCTGTCCACATGGCGTCAACATTTTGCGTTTAGCATTTGCATTTAGCTTGGTTTCTTTCATACTCTAAAATGTACTTATGTCAAAGTTGGTAGGTTTGTAGATACTTGAATGTTCTATCCAACCAATAGAAAAATTTAGTGACCTTGACTTTACGCTTCAGTGAATACCTACTGTTTTTAGCTCACCTGAGCCAAAGGCTCAAGTGAGCTATTGTGATCAATCACCGTCCGTCGTTAACTTTTCACATTTTCGACTTCTTCTCCAGAACCACTGAACAGAATTTGATGAAACTTGATAAGCATGTAGTACTCATGGTCCCCTACAAGTGTTGTTGTTTTTCGTCCGGATTCATCAACAGGTGGCGCCACCACAGGCAAAAGTAGGTCGAAGAGGGTACCCTCCTTTGACAAATTTCTTCTTCAGACCGGGGGCATACAGAGACAAACCGAATTTTGTACTTGTAGTTTTAATGCAGAAAAGAGGTATTTTTTTCTTTTAGTAATCATTGATGCATTAATTTGGTTTAATTTGATCATTTTGATGGTAAGAAATACTACTGCGAAGAAAATTTTTCAATATTTTATGTTTTAGATTTTTTATGAATTTTTTAAGACTTTCAAGAAAAAGGGGGGTGGGATAATTGGTGTAAACATTTCACAGTTTGAACTTTTTCTTCGGAACCACTTGCTGGAATTCAATGAAACTTGGCATGCATCAAATACTCAAGGTCCCCGACAAATGTGGTCATCTTTGTCAGGATCCATGAACAGGTGGCACCACCACAGACAAAAGTAGGTCACAGAGGGTACCCTCCTTTGACAAACTTCTTATTCAGATCGGGTGCATACAGCGACAAACCGACTGCATAGGAATGATTTAAAGGCATATGGGAAGAAGTGTTGATATTTTTGGTTCCATTCCGAAATCAAATTTTTCACGTTTTTTCATTTTTATTTTGGACTTTGTTATTTTAATGCATTAAAGAGTTATTATTTTCTTTTAGTAAACATTGATGCATTCATTTGGTTTCATTTAATCATTTATATGGTAAGGAATGCTGGTGCGAAGGAATTTTTTCAATATCTCGATTTTTGAATTTTTTATGAATTTTTTAAGACTTCCAAGAAAAGGGGGGGGGGGGGACAATTTTTCATATCTTCAACTTGATCTACAGAACAACTTGAAGGATTGTGATAAAACTGGGTAGGATGCAAGTACTCATAGTCCTTTTCAAAGGTTTTGTTTTTTGTGCGGATCATCCAAATTGGTTAACAGATAATGTCACCATGTCTAAAAGTAGGTCTCACAATGGTACATATACCACTTGGTAATTGAAATATGGAGAGTAGCGGTTCAAATCCAGCTGTGGTTAAAAAAATTTTTTTTTTTTTTTTACACATCTAAATAAGTTTTTAGATGTTTCTCAACACTCAGCATATGAAATTAGGAATTTTACGTTTAAGACTTCCAAAAAAAAAAGGGGGGGGGGGGGGGTTGGCCATTTTTCACATTTTCAACCTTTTCTACAAAACTGTTTGAAGGAATTTAATAAATCTTGGTAGAAATAAGTCACTTATGATCCTCTTCAAATTCTGTTGTTTTCGTCCAGACCTCTTTACAGGTGGCGCCACCATAGTCAAGAGTAGGTCACAAAAGAGTTCCCTCGTTTAACAATATTCTTTTTCATACGGGCTGTATACAGAGACAAACAGAATGCATAGAAATGATCTAGAGGGATGAGTGAAGATGTATTGTCATTTTGGTTCCCTTCCAAAATCAAATTTTAGAATTTTTTTCCACATTTCTTTGGACTTGGTGATTCAATGCAGAAAAAAGTGTCATATTTCCT
Organism: Pteria penguin; assembly: GCA_035048485.1. NCBI lineage: Eukaryota > Metazoa > Mollusca > Bivalvia > Pterioida > Pteriidae > Pteria > Pteria penguin. The sequence continues at coordinate 37,631,219 of CM068588.1, read as the reverse complement.
AGTTAATTGATAATGATGATTTCTTATGGACTATTGTGATCATAATTATGGTAAGGATTGTTACTTTGAAAGAATTTTGTCAATATCTCAATTTTTGGATTTTCTATGAATTTTTTAAGACTTCCAAATGAGGGTGTATAGGAACAATTCAATCACATTTTTTACTTCTGCAGTTATACCACATGAAAGATTTTAATGAAACATGGAATACATGAAGTACTAAAAGTCCTCTATCAATTTGGTAAATTCCATCCAAATTGGTTAACAGATAATGCCACCATGTCTAAAAAGCAGTTCTCACAATAGTACATATACCACTTGGTAATTGAAATATGGAGAGTAGCGGTTCAAATCCAGCTGTGTCAAAATTTTTTTTTCATTTCTTTACGCATCTAAATAAGTTTTTAGATGTTTCTCAACACTCAACATATGAAATTAGGCAATTTTAAGTTAGATCTGGACAATATTTGAAACAATTGTTGTTCATGACCCAGACTTGAAATCAGTCAACAAAAGGCCCCACCTAAAGAAAATGACTAACTTGTTGCCCTGAATGACTTCTTGCAGAGACAAAGGAAATGCTTAATATCAAAATCACCTGAATGGATGTGCAAAAAAGTGTTGTTTTTTATTCTAGCCTGAAATAAAATTTGACATATTTTCAACATCTGTGTTGACTTAGTCACATTAATGCAAAAATAAATGAATTCTTCCTTCATGCATGACTGATAATCTAGGTACTCAGGTGAGCGATATAGGCCCACTTGGGCCTCTTGTTTATTCTAGCCTGAAATAAAATTTGACATATTTTCAACATCTGTGTTGACTTAGTCACATTAATGCAAAAATAAATGAATTCTTTTTTCATGCATGACTGATAATCTAGGTACTCAGGTGAGCGATATAGGCCCACTTGGGCCTCTTGTCCTCTCTTTAGGGTAAGCACTTGCATACACGTATTGTTAATGCAAAGCAATTCTGGTCTATAAATTGTTAAAATCTGTCTGTCTGTCCGGCGTCAAAATTTTGCGTTTAGCATTTGCAATCCAGTCAAACCGTCCTTGACGGTTTCTTGTTTTTTATTTTTATTATTTCATCTTAATACATGACCACTTAAAGTACATGATAAATTCTGATGTGTATACATTGACAATTGATAGATTGCCGAGTTCACCAAAGAAGTATCTGCAAAGTGGGGAAGTTTGAGTGAGAGTCAAAAGAAACCCTTTAACCAACAGGCAGCACAGGACAAGAAACGATACGAAGATGAAATGGCAATTTACAAAGGAAAAAGTCCAGCTGATGCCAACAAACCCAAACGTCCACAGTCAGCTTATTTCTGTTTCCTGGCAGACTATAGATTGAAAATGAAGGGAAAAGATATTGATCACAAAGATATTATTAAAAGGGGTTAGTATTTAGGATTTGCTTTGAAACCTTTACTCAGCCACCCCATTAGACAAATGGAAAAGCGGAATAAAGATATGGTTTTAATCAGATTGTCAGGGTACCCTCCTTTGACAAACTTCTTCTTCAGACCGGGGGCATACAGAGACAAACCGAATGCATAGGAATGATCTAGAGGGATGTGTGAAGAAGTGTTGTTATTTTTGGTTCCGTCCGAAATCAAATTTTTGACGTTTTTTTGTACTTGTAGTTTTAATGCAGAAAAGAGGTATTTTTTTCTTTTAGTAAACATTGATGCATTAATTTGGTTTAATTTGATCATTTTGATGGTAAGAAATACTACTGCGAAAATTTTTCAATATTTTATGTTTTGGATTTTTTATGAATTTTTTAAGACTTTCAAGAAAAAGGGGGGTGGGATAATTGGTGTAAACATTTCACAGTTTGAACTTTTTCTTCGGAACCACTTGCTGGAATTCAATGAAACTTGGCATGCATCAAATACTCAAGGTCCCCGATAAATGTGGTCATCTTTGTCAGGATCCATGAACAGGTGGCACCACCACAGACAAAAGTAGGTCACAGAGGGTACCCTCCTTTGACAAACTTCTTATTCAGATCGGGTGCATACAGCGACAAACCGACTGCAATTGATTTAGAGGCATATGGGAAGAAGTGTTGATATTTTTGGTTCCATTCCGAAATCAAATTTTTCACGTTTTTTCATTTTTATTTTGGACTTTGTTATTTTAATGCATTAAAGAGTTATTATTTTCTTTTAGTAAACATTGATGCATTCATTTGGTTTCATTTAATCATTTCTATGGTAAGGAATGCTGGTGCGAAGGAATTTTTTCAATATCTCGATTTTTGAATTTTTTATGAATTTTTTAAGACTTCCAAGAAAGGGGGGGGGGACAATTTTTCATATCTTCAACTTGATCTACAGAACAACTTGAAGGATTGTGATAAAACTGGGTAGGATGCAAGTACTCATAGTCCTTTTCAAAGGTTTTGTTTTTTGTGCGGATCATCCAAATTGGTTAACAGATAATGCCACCATGTCTAAAAGTAGGTCTCACAATGGTACATATACCACTTGGTAATTGAAATATGGAGAGTAGCGGTAGCTGTGGTCAAAAAAATTTTTTTTTTTTTTTTTACACATCTAAATAAGTTTAGATGTTTCTCAACACTCAACATATGAAATTATGAAATTAGGAATTTTACGTTTAAGACTTCCAAAAAAAGAGGGGGGGGGGGGTGGCCATTTTTCACATTTTCAACTTTTTCTATAAAACTGTTTGAAGGATTATAATAAATCTTGGTAGAAATAAGTCACTTATGATCCTCTTCAAATTCTGTTGTTTTCGTCCAGACCTCTTTACAGGTGGCACCACCATAGTCAAGAGTAGGTCACAAAAGAGTTCCCTCGTTTAACAATATTCTTTTTCATACGGGCTGTATACAGAGACAAACAGAATGCATAGAAATGATCTAGAGGGATGAGTGAAGATGTATTGTCATTTTGGTTCCCTTCCAAAATCAAATTTTAGAATTTTTTTCCACATTTCTTTGGACTTGGTGATTCAATGCAGAAAAAAGTGTCATATTTCCTAGTTAATTGATAATGATGATTTCTTATGGACTATTGTGATCATAATTATGGTAAGGATTGTTACTTTGAAAGAATTTTGTCAATATCTCAATTTTTGGATTTTCTATGAATTTTTTAAGACTTCCAAATGAGGGTGTATAGGAAGAATTCAATCACATTTTTCACTTCTGCTGTTATATCACATGAAAGATTTTAATGAAACATGGAATACATGAAGTACTAAAAGTCCTCTATCAATTTGGTAAATTTCATCCAAATTGGTTAACAGATAATGCCACCATGTCTAAAAAGCAGTTCTCACAATAGTACATATACCACTTGGTAATTGAAATATGGAGAGTAGCGGTTCAAATCCAGCTGTGTCAAAATTTTTTTTTCATTTCTTTACACATCTAAATAAGTTTTTAGATGTTTCTCAACACTCAACATATGAAATTAGGCAATTTTAAGTTAGATCTGGACAATATTTGAAACAATTGTTGTTCATGACCCAGACTTGAAATCAGTCAACAAAAGGCCCCACCTAAAGAAAATGACTAACTTGTTGCCCTGAATGACTTCTTGCAGAGACAAAGGAAATGCTTAATATTAAAATCACCTGAATGGATGTGCAAAAAAGTGTTGTTTTTTATTCTAGCCTGAAATAAAATTTGACATATTTTCAACATCTGTGTTGACTTAGTCACATTAATGCAAAAATAAATGAATTCTTCCTTCATGCATGACTAATAATCTAGGTACTCAGGTGAGCGATATAGGCCCACTTGTTTCATATTAAACGGAATCAGTATGTTGTAAGGGGCAGGCGTGGTGTGGTGGTTAAGCGCTTGGCTTGCGAAGCCGATGATCCGGGTTCGATTCCTGGGTTGTGCCACTATGTATAAGAGGTTGGTAACTTCCTGTTTCCATGTCGCGATATAACTGAAATATTGTTGAAAGCGACGTAAAACACCAATCAACCTTCAACCTTCAGTATGTTGTATTGTACACCATGACTTTGGGGTTTAGTGTAGATCAAATAGTTTCATGCCGTCATGGACTTTTTTCCATTATCAATACAGATATTACAATGAAATTCAGTCACAACCTTTTTCAGACAAATACCATATTTACTCGAATATAATACGCACCCGAGTATAATACGCACCCCGGGTATAATATGCAGGGAAAAAATCCAAAACAAGATGTCAATTTCGTGTTGAAACAGCAAGACGGCGAGCTGAATTTGCTTTGCCGTATACCTTTTACAGTGCAATCGCGTAATATGTATTATCAAAAGCGGCACAGAACGACCTGCCTTTATTCATCATGTAATATCAACGCTATTCTCTCTTTCATTTCATTTACAATCAAAACTCGCATAGACTTAAAATGTCTTAACTACTAGTACCCTCGTCCCAAACGATAGTTTCTTTTTTTCTCTCTCGTTAGAATGAATGTGCTTGTCTACTATACTACGTGAACTTTACTCGGAGATCGCAAATGTTTGTGAAGCCAAAATATATAAACATGTCGATGCTCGTGCCATTATGGTCAAGCAGTTTCACCTGTTGTGTAACTATCGATTAACCAATAAAGGATAAATCATTATAACACCCGTACAATCTGCTAATCAGAAACCATTGCTAAATAACACAGCGCAAGTATTCTATCGTGTTCATTAAATGCCACACTGTAGACCTTACTCCTGTTATCGCCATGGGCATTTACTACAGGAAGCAGACAGTATACAGACAATAGATATATCTCAAGCTTCGTGGGTTTAATTGATGGCTTTAGATACTTTAATGGACACACACACCCCTCTAAATCCGCCATTGAAGCTTAAAAGCGTGGGAAAAAAGTTCCAGATTTCTAACCCTATGTATAATATGCAGTGAGAAAATGAGGGGTGAAATTGGTGAAAAAAGTGCGTATTATATTCGAGTAAATACGGTATAACCTTGTTGACATCAGACATGTCATATAGATTTGTGCCTCATGACCTACTTTAGGGATAAAAGCTTTGATCAGATGTGGTCCAAAGGGACCATTTTCTTTTGTGACTGCATTAAATCATTCCAAGTTGTTTTTATCTATAGAATTCATTTTATATCTTGACATAAATTTCTGTTGATAGCTGGTGGAGAGTGGAGGGAAATGAGTGAGGAAGATAAGAAGCCATTCGAAAAACTTGCTCATGAAGAACAATTGAAATATGAGGCTGCATTGGCAGAATGGAGAAAGGTATTGTATTATAAGCTGTAATATTAGAGGCTTAGCGTTTTATTTAGAGCAGACTAGTCGCGCCATATCGTTTTTATGCGGCGCCATGTCCTTTTTCTTAGCGCCATACCCTAAGTTAGTATTTTATGAGACTAAAGAAAATTGATCTTTCACATAATATGAAACCCTCAAAAAGATCGTTATTTACACGGCCAGTATATTACGAATATCGCTTCAGACATGCCCTCTTTAGAATTTGGTAACACTTTCCACACAACATTACGTAATTGTCTGTGTCAACTGTTTGACCACGCTAAATATCAGCCATAACCTGCGTACTGCACTGCCTGCTACTTTTCAGGTGTTAATTGGGGCAATTTAATCAGAGACATACATGTAGATTACTTTCAGTCTATGTCTCTGATTTTAATCAATGTTACTTTCTTAGATTTAGATTACATCCGTACATGAATGGGGTTTGACATTGTTGTCTGAATGTGGAAATGGTTATTTTACAGGTCAAATTCACATCTGTTTATGAGTCAGATATGAAAGAAAATTTAAAAGAATGTTTGTCCCTTAAAAGCAATTATTCTAGGATTATACAAAAAGTAAATCATTAAATGAAAAATGACTGTAATTGTCGCCTCTGAATATCCTATTTCTGAATTACATAGCCAGTCACGATCGCTTAGAAGCTTCACTCATACAAACAAAAATTTCCCATTTTAAATGCTTTCCTTAATATCATTTAACTAATTTTTTCTCAATTTGACACTAAATATTTAAGATCCTCTGATAATTTTGAACATTGTTTAGTAATTCCGGCGAAAATGATATTTCAGAACATCTTTTATCTTTTGATACAACAATATCATAAGTAGTTGCAACAAATCATGAAGTGTATTCACACTATCAGAAGTGTCGGTTTTTTACGATCAAAGAACTGAAAAACATAACTGATTATAAAAGTTAAAACATGAGTTTTTAGTACTTCTAGAATCAATAGAATATTTACTAGCTGTATGTCAAAAAATGTGAATGAACATTAACCATTGTAATTTATTACTATTACTTATGTACTTTTAACTGAGACAATTAATTTGGGCCAGCAATTTATTTACAAAGATCGTCATATAAAGCAGTCACAAAACTAAAGTAACTAATAACCTAAAGGGGACAAATACACTTTATACTTCCCATTAATGTTTACAGCAATTTCCTCTAAGATTTTAAATTTGAATTACACATCCTACACGTAGCAAATCCAAAAATTTATTTGTGAAGGAAAATTGGGTGGATGGGGGAGGCTGAGAGAACTTTTTTGTTTTGTTAGATGCAAATTGTTTTCTTTATTTTCATCAAAATATTGGCCAGGTTAATCTAAATGACATTTGAAAGGATATGGCTTGTAGTTGTGCATGTGGGTTTCAAAGTTGGGGTCAGGTCCCTGGGGTGGGGGAAAATGGGAGGGGATGGAAAAGCTTGTCTGGGCTTCTCTTCCTTAACTACAGGGGGAACAAAAGTTTTGATGGTGTCATATGAAAGGATGTGGCTTGTAGTTGTGCATGTGGGTTTCGAAGTTGGGGTCAGGTCCCTGGGGTTGGGAAAAATGGATGGGGTTGGAAAAGTTTGTCTGGGCTTCTCCTCCTTAACTGAAGGGGGAACAAAACTTTTGATGGTGACATATGAAAGGATGTGGTTTTTATTTGTGCATGGGGGTTTCAAAGTTGGGGTCAGGCCCCTGGGGTAGGGGGAAAATGGGCAGGGTCGGAAAGTTTTCTGGGCTTCTACTTCTTATCTAAAGGGGGAACTAAACTTTGATGGTGTCATATGAAAGGATGTGGCTTGTAGACCACATTAAAACATGATGCGGGTGTATCATGCACCCGTTAGCGGTGCCCTATTTTTCTGCAAAACTGTTCGAAGGATTTTAATAAATTCTGGTAGAAATAAATCACTTATGATCCCTTCAAATTCTGTTGTTTTCGACCAGACCTCTTTACAGGTGGCGCCACCACAGTCAAAAGTAGGTCACAAAATACATTTAACTTTACTACTACATGTTGTTTTGGTTGAATTTAGCAAGTGGTAATTTTTCTCTTCAAAAATATACTTTCCCATTAATCTCATTCTTCAATGCATACCATAGAAATTTGCATGATTCTTTTGTTAATTCACAATCGAAGCATTGATATCACAAAGAAAATCCCAGCAATTGGTAGTTTGTCTGGTATTGTGCTCCCTGCATCATGTACAATGGGAACCATGCAGCAGACAGGGTTTATTCAAGAATATTTTTATTGACAGGTACATGTAATTCAACATTTTAACATGCATTATGGGGGATGGATATATGTGTACAAGGTTAAAGTAATAGAAGATCTGTTGGAGTAGATGGATTATTTGATCATTACAGTTCGGGTTTAACAATTGAGGGACCTCTAGCAATAGTTCAGAAGTTGAAAGCATTTGAGGACACACATCTATTCTTACATATATTGCTAATATAGTTATGGTGCTGTAGTTTCGATTATTTCCATGTTACAACGCACAAATTTATCTTATGCTTTTTGAGACCACATCCACAGAGAATAATAAGGAATGGTGAACTGTTACTCAATATGGCTCTCATATCAACTCTTCTGAAAGTCTTAGTACTTGATTTTTGGACTCATTTTAAAAGCAATTACTGGTATGATGAAGTTAATTCTAATGGTCTACTTGACTTGTGTGACCAAATGTGACATGTATGACCAAATGTAAGGGGGGAGACATGTTTTTTGATCCAATGTGGTCTTCATGACCCATGAAGATCATCTTAAAGAACTTGGATATTGGCCCTTGAAAATAAAATTGCGTCATTCATTATGAAAATACTGAAATAATCTGTTCAAGAAACCAAATGAAGTTATATGAAATTATCCAGCAGAAATTATAAATGCAATTTCCACCGCCAAAATTTTCTTGTCCCTTGATTAAGAGTTATTTTGCAACATTATAAAATTTTCATAATGCATGTAAATGATTGGAAAATGTTTAAGTAAGAAGGGTCAAGGAACCTTGCACATGTGCACTTTGGGTAGTAAGTGAGAGACGTTAATGATTAAATAAAAATTCAAAATAATAATTTTATTATTAGACTGGTGGCGGAGCATCATCACCAAAGAAGGCTAAATCTGATGCAAATGGTACAGAAGAGGAGGAAGACGATGAGGAAGAGGAAGATGAAGAAGAGGATGAGGATGATGATGAGTGAGGATCATAAACTACCAGTTTGTAAACTGTTGTAAGAAGATAGAGCCATGACTTTCAGGCATAAATCTGTACTTAAAGGTTTAAGATGGACAATGTCCAACTTCAATACTACCAAATATGGTCATCTACTTAGACATTAAATGGTTGTCTTTTGCAATTTAAGGTTAAAAATGCAACTTTAATTGACATTTGAATCTACAAAATTCATGAATCTCAACATCAGTATCTTTATCATCATTCATTTCTTAATTCATCCTCCTATTGTAAAAGGCTGTTTTCGATTTATCACTGTACAATCATGTGTAAATAGTCAGCATTATATAATTATGTCATCATTCTGTTTTCAAATATCATTTGTTCACCATGCTAAAGGTATTTTATTTGGAATATTCATGAAATAGTAAGTGTTTTAAGGAATTCAAAATAAGCTTGTTATCTCCGTATCTCAGGGAACCTCTGAACACACTGTGTAACATTAAGCATCAAATAATCATTTCATTCATCCTTCATTATAGTACATATCTTAAGGTTAATCTGTATACATGTCTCCCAAGGAATGGGGGCAGGATTAATATATTGTGTATTGATTTGTTTTACGTGTTACGAGATGTGTATTCATATTAACTTATGTAATCAGATATTGTGTAGCTGTGCCAGTAGTTTTAAATTTAAAAAAAAAAAAGTTTTATACTCCTTTCAATTATAGAATTTTATGTCTAGAATGTAGTTTTTACAACTTGAATATTATGTAATATTTTGTAAATGACTATGTGATCATAACAATAAAGTCCACTTGTTGACATTTTATTTGTGCATTGACTAAGTGTAACAAAGTCAGGAGAGGATTGAACATTGAAATATAGAACCACCATTTTCAAGGGCTTGTGCAGCACTTTTCTATTCTAAAGCAAGAAGGTACACCATATCATCAAAGGCCAATCCTGAATTGATTTTTATGCCCCATGATTGATAGATCGAGGACATACTGTTTTTGACCCGTTCGTTTGTTTGTCTGTGTCAATTTTAACCTGAACCATAACTATTGAATTGTGAGAGATGGAGACTTCATATATGGTAAGCATAGTCCACTAATAAAGCCCTTTCAAAGTATACCAAGGTCATTGACCTTATGACCTACATTTCATAATTTTCAAAGTTTGCCTTATTTGGACTTTGTTGCCATCAGGTGCATTCATGTTTTACAAACACATTTTGTTCTATTTTAGATTAAATGGCTAGTTCCCTCAAGGTTTTTACCAGATATAAGCATGCCATATTTTGAAAGCCCAAATTACAACATATTAAACAGGTTAGCCAGCAGGATATGCGGTAAATGGGTCCAGCTTAAAATTGCAAGACTCTAGGTTAAAATCCTGCCGAAGTGTATTAGGGTAAGCAGGAGTCACTGCTATATAGGTGCAATGGTTCTGGTGTAGTCCTGGAGCTTTGGTTTAGATACAGCTTAATTGAACAATCCCTCATTGCCTATGGTATATCTGTTGCATAGGATTAATATTCTGTGCAATACTTGAGGCAGATGCCATTTCAGTGAAATGATCTTGGGTGTGGCGTAAAAGAATAAAATGCATCTGCATGTACAAAGGCAAATTGCTTGGCTGCTGGCTGGCTAGTTCCAATGTTGTGCTGCTGATCATAAGTCTAATGTGCCTCATTTCATCAAGATTTACCTCGTATATCAAGACAATGCTGGTCCTATCCATTGCATAGAAATTTCGATCTTTGCACTCATTCGATGCTGTTGTATCTTGCGTATCAACGTCTAACTTGACATGTTTGCTCTCTTGTCCTAAAGACGAGTCACCTTGACCTCATCCAGGAGTAAAACTTGCTATTGATTTACATCTGAAGCAGGTCTTGACAAGATCTCCTTTTGCGTGGACAGTATAATTGAGTCTTCTGAATTTTTCTGTCGTTGAATATATATCAAGTCAGTTTGTATAAATTCTATTTCAACAAATTATCACTATAATTTTACGAAGTCGCAGGGAAAAAATCCCCCGTCCATTATTCATAATGAGAAGAAAACGATATATATTGCGGTAATACACGAAGTATTTCACGGGAGTCGTTGCTACACAATGATCCTACAAAAACTGCTGGTCCTTTAGAATGCATTCTTTTGAGATGTACAAAGGTGTCTGGATAGTCTAGACTTCTTGTGAGGTCCAAGCCTACAAGTGCTCGAGAAAAATTTACATCAGTAAAACAATCAAACGGAACTTTAACTTTACTTTTACACAGGTTCTGGTAACAGACTACATTGACGCCTTGGCTCTGGGATAAAAATTTACAGTGGCCAATCTGCATTTTCGGTCATGAATTTTAAAAATCTGAACAAAGCGAAGTTGAAGAATGAAATGCATTACACTGATGGCAAGTTGTCCGGCACCAGTTTGTAAACTAACGGTGGATGATGCATACCAAACCGCTTGGGTTAGGATAGTCAAATTTGGTTCATCCACAGATGATGTTGAAGGAGCAACGACTATTTTTTTTTCAGTCGGGGGTCAACGCTAAAGGCGCTCGTTAATTTTGTTGATCAGTTTTGTAAACAAGATACCGAAATGTTTAGGATAGGACCGCCAAACTTTGTATACATATTCCTGATGACTTGTTCGATTTCAAAAGTCTCGTGGGCATAAACATTGTCAAGATACAGACTGAACCGTTGCGGCTAGGACCATTAAACACGGAACACGTATTTCTTGTGTAAAGAGGACGCCTTTTGCTTTTTAATGTCACTATACAGTTTACAAACTCCCCCTTAAACACAAGGTATAGAAAGAACCATTTGGGCCATGACAATAAAAACCTGGTACACATGCACCCTAATCAAGAGGACGGCGCCAATATCTGCAAGGTTAGAGAGGTCAAAGTCACAACCTCAATATTCTTGATGTTCTTTATCAGGGTCCGGCGCCATAAACTGAGAAAATACTGAAGTAATTTATATCATTTTAATTTATTCCGTTGTCAATTTAATGTTCAAATAAATTGTCATGCAGAATGGTTGAATTCTCTTTATCGATAGAATAAAATTCAAATCCCAGTCATTAATTCATTGCTGAACAGAAGAATTTGAAGTTGTGACATAAGTATTTTCTCAGTTATATCAGTTTCTTAGTTTATGATGTGAAATGTTGCACTTGTTTAATCACATCTGAAATGTTGCACTTAAGTAGTCGCATCTTAAATGTTTCACAGGCTTTGCAACAAAGTTCTGGAAGGGATATAGCATAGCAGGGAGACACTCTGGGACGATTTTGTTTATTGTATGTATGTTTGGGAAGCACTCTGTAACATCGTGTTCCTCACTGTCGTGAAGCTTCACAGGAACAATACCTATGATGAAGCTTACTTGTTGTCAAGACAATTCCTTCAAGGCCAGTGTCAAAGGCAACATGTATTACTCACAAAACTCTTGTCCTTTGTAGAAAGTTTCTTGAATGAAAAGGCGACGGGCGTATTTTTCAACGCAGACGTTGCTCTTGTGCACTTATTTATGTCTTCTTACGTTATGAATCCAAACCATTCGATAGATCTTGTTTAGTCGTAACTTTTGGTATATGCTATATGTTTGTATTAAGAAGCGTTCATATTTCGTAGAAAAAAAATCAATTTTAGATAGGGCGATTTCCATGTTAGATTTTGACGTGACGTCGCCAAGTTTCCCATAGACTCGATGTTAAACATCGGCGACTTCACGTGAAAATTAACATAGAAAACGCCCTATCTAAAATGATTTTTCCCTATAAAATACGAATGCTTCTTCGTAGAAACATATAACATATACTAAAAGTTACGACTAAACAAGATCTGTCGATTGATATTAATTTTGTAAACTATTTTAAAGATAAATAAGTGAAAATCCAGATTTTTCGGTATACAAAGTGAGTGGCGCGGGCAGTAGTATCATGGCATTGGTGGCTTCTGGACCTCTCTCTCTCTCTCTCTCTCTCTCTCTCTCTCTGGGCAAAGCAAATTGTTTAGAAGCAAACTGATGCATATTAACATGGAAATCTTTAGTTTTGTCGTCGGATCATGCTCCTTGGGCCTGAATATCTGGTTCCGATCTTTGCCGCATATTTTGATCACATGATTTTACACTAATTGTTTTGATACGAACTCCACTCAGATTTTCGGGTGTTTCTATCAAAGTATTTCATGAATTTTCATTTGACATTTCTAATGCATGGATTGTACCTGGATACAAATACAGACATGTCTGATGCATGGGTTGTATCTGGTTACAAATAAAGACATGTGTCTATGTTAATTAATATTTACGTCTATTTGAATGCATACACAGTGGCATAAATGGGCGTAAGCATGAAAGCACGTGCTACCACATTATTTTTGCGGATTATTTTTTTTTAATTCGCAGTTTTAAGCTAAATCTTCCGCATTATAGTACTCAAAACATTATAATTCAGAGGATGTAGCTTAAAACTAATTTCATTATATATACATGTATTAATTACTATTTTCATACAATAAAACTGATGTTCGTAACGTATTATAATTAACGTTTTTCGGGATTACATTCGTCGGTTTGGATTCCGGTTTATATAAAAGTGATAAATCATGTCACAACAAAATTTAGATCGTTTTTGTGTTAATTCTGGACGAGAACACTCTGTAATAAACTCAAATTTTCAGCCAGGGTCTGGCGCCATAAACTGAGAATATACTTAAGTCAAAAATTCATATTCTTCTGTTCATCAATGAATTAATAAGTGGGATTTGGATTTTATTGAGTTTTATTCTACTGATAAATAGAATTAAACCATTCTGCATTAAAATTTATTTGAACGTTTGATCATGGAATAAATTAAAATGAAATTTTTGACTTAAGTATATTCTCAGTTTATGGCGCCGGACCCAGATCCATGATTTGATGAAGGGGTGCTTTGCTGTGAATCACAGTTCTTGTCAAACTTTGCAGTTCGCATTGTTTGTATGGAATTTGTTTATATAAAAATGCTAAAATCGATGAGTTTTTTTTCCTGATGAATACACAAAATACTAAGCTAGCTACGTCACTGCTAATGCAAGGATTGTACCTCGCTACTACTACAGACAGCATTTTATTGTTCGCTTTATTAACAGTGTTGCATAATATTGTGCATCGTTTCGATTATAGTTTTCTAATGTTTGCATGTATAGCTGATTCATTGATTTTTCTTTCATCATATCATCGTTTCGTGAAGTTTTGAATTCACGTAGAATTCATGGAATGATTTTTTAGTGTCTCACCCTATCTAAATACCGTAGAATTACAGGTGATAGTGCCATCTCAGAATGTTCTACGCAATATGAAACCTAACCTTTTAGTATTAAAGTATTAAGGAAATACGTTTGAAGTAGCATTTCATACCTGAATGTGATTACAAGATGATCATGGTAAGAATGGGTTATATGAGATAGTTTATGTGTTCATCTTCTGTATCATAGTTTATTGAATGTGATTACAAGATGATCATGGTAAGAATGGGTTATATGAGATAGTTTATGTGTTCATCTTCTGTATCATAGTTTATTATGTGTTCATCTTCTGTATCATAGACGATTATGTGTTTATCTTCTGTATCATAGACGATTATGTGTTCATCTTCTGTATCATAGACGATTATGTGTTCATCTTCTGTATCATAGACGATTATGTGTTCATCTTCTGTATCATTGACGATTATGTGTGTCATAAACGATTATGTGTTCATCTTCTGTATCACAGACGGTCATGTGTTCATCTTCTGTATCATAGTCGATTATGTGTCATAAACGATTATGTATTCAATTTCTGTATCACAGACGATTATGTGTTCATCTTATGTATCATAGACGATTATGTGTGTCATAGACGATTATGTGTTCATCTTCTATATCATAGACGATCATGTGTTCATCTTCTGTATCATAGACGATTATGTGTTACATAGACGATCATATGTTCATCTTCTGTATCACAGACGATTATGTGTTCATCTTCTGTACCATAGAGGATTATGTGTTCATCTTCTGTATCACAGACGATTATGTGTTCATCTTCTGTATCATAGACGATTATGTGTTCATTTTCTGTATCATAGTTTATTATGTGTTCATCTTCTGTATCATAGACGATTATGTGTTCATCTTCTGTATCACAGACGATTATGTGTTCATCTTCTGTATCATAGACGATTATGTGTTCATCTTCTGTATCATAGACGATTATGTGTTCATCTTCTGTATCATAGACGATTATGTGTTTCATAGACGATCATATGTTCATCTTCTGTATCACAGACGATTATGTGTTCATCTTCTGTACCATAGAGGATTATGTGTTCATCTTCTGTATCACAGACGATTATGTGTTCATCTTCTGTATCATAGACGATTATGTGTTCATTTTCTGTATCATAGTTTATTATGTGTTCATCTTCTGTATCATAGACGATTATGTGTTCATCTTCTGTATCACAGACGATTATGTGTTCATCTTCTGTATCATAGACGATTATGTGTTCATCTTCTGTATCATAGACGATTATGTGTTCATCTTCTGTATCATAGACGATTATGAGTTCATCTTCTGTATCATAGACGATTATGTGTACATCTTCTGTGTCATAGACGATTATGTGTACATTTTTTGCATTATAGACGATTATGTGTTCATCTTCTGTATCATACACGATCATGTGTTCATCTTCTGTATCATAGACGATTATGTGTTCATCTTCTGTATCATAGACGATTATTTGTTCATCTTCTGTATCATAGACGATTATGTGTTCATCTTCTGTATCATAGACGATTATGTGTTCATCTTCTGTATCATAGACGATTATGTGTGTCATAAACGATTATGTGTTCATCTTCTGTATCATAGATGGTCATGTGTTCATCTTCTGTATCATAGTCGATTATGTGTCATAAACGATTATGTATTCAATTTCTGTATCACAGACGATTATGTGTTCATCTTATGTATCATAGACGATTATGTGTGTCATAGACGATTATGTGTTCATCTTCTATATCATAGACGATCATGTGTTCATCTTCTGTATCATAGACGATTATGTGTTTCATAGACGATCATATGTTTATCTTCTGTATCACAGACGATTATGTGTTCATCTTCTGTACCATAGAGGATTATGTGTTCATCTTCTGTATCACAGACGATTATGTGTTCATCTTCTGTATCATAGACGATTATGTGTTCATTTTCTGTATCATAGAGGATTATGTGTTCATCTTCTGTATCATAGACGATTATGTGTTCATCTTCTGTATCATAGACGATTATGAGTTCATCTTCTGTATCATAGACGATTATGTGTTCATCTTCTGTATCATAGACGATTATGTGTTCATCTTCTGTATCATAGACGATTACGTGTTCATCTTCTGTATCATAGACGATTATGTGTACATCTTCTGTGTCATAGACGATTATGTGTACATTTTTTGCATTATAGACGATTATGTGTTCATCTTCTGTATCATAGACGATCATGTGTTCATCTTCTGTATCACAGACGATAATGTGTTCGTCTTCTATATCACAGGCAATTATAAAAACGTTCACCTCGATAATGACTGTAACATCGTAAAACTACGTTTGACTGAGCGACGAATTTTTTTATAATTTCACGTGGCTGAAAATTTACCTATTGTTTCACGTGATTTACACTTTTTATCGCTGCACGGAATTGGACTGCACGTCTTGGTTGTTTTTTTTTTCAGTGTTTAATTTACCGACTATCAAGTATGCGCCCGTATACATCCAAGTAACACATACTGCTGAATATATATATATATATATATATATATATATATATATATATATATATATATATATATATATATATATATATATATATATATATATATATATATATATATATATATATATCGGGTAGCTCAGTCGGCTAGAGGGTCGGATGATTATAGTGTTAGGTAAAACGGGCATTGTCACACTGTGAACCCCTCCCCCTTTTTAGTTTTTGAAATTGTGTTTGCGCAATTGAATATCATCGCCATTTTAAAAATCTTTGAAATGGATTTTCTCCTCGTTTTCAAGGTAATTTTTAATGAAACTTTACGAGAATGGTTTCCTCAAGATGCTTGACATGTGTCACCTTCACAGCGTCAATGTTGAAGTGAAGCGCGGTGTAGTCCCAAACCTTGACATTGTGAAGGTGGACATGCGTAAGCAAAATGGTCTTAACCGCTTTAGCACAATGTCTTTGAGCAAATGGCAATACATTTCATCCTCGTGTAGCAATTTTTACGGACCTCCTCGATACATGACGTACGTCTGTAACATAGTTATCTAATACGCCTGTCATGACAGTCAGCTTGAAAATCTTAAGTAGAACTGCATTTTCGCTCTCGCCCTAAAGTGTATTGACGAACTGTGCAGGAATGAACCACTATTGATATAAGTATTTAACCTTTACATCTAATTTCAGACAAAATATTTGTGTCCTTTGATGCAATTATAATGGTTAACTGCAAATTCTTAAAATGGAAATAATGATAAATCATATTGACCGGGTGGGAAAAGGGGAAATGGGTTGGCTGGGTTTCGAGGCCGTTCTTGAATTCGAAAGTCAGGGATTTAACTCATTTTGACAGTATTTCTACCTCTCCAAGTCAGAGTCAATTCGTTCTTGAATTCGTAATTGAAATTCAACTGTTCTGCGCAAACTGAATGTGATTCACGCACACGTCATTTGTATTTTAAAGTTGTTTCAGTTATAAAACCCGTATTTTAATATATTTATCCACCAAGTATAGAATCTGCAAACCATTTCACAAAAGTTCAAGATTACGACATTTTAATGGATTTTTATTTGTATCATTTATCTAGATAGAATCTGACATTCAACCTCAATATGCAGGATATGAAGTGCGTGGTTGCATTATTGGATGAACAATGTTATTATGACTTTGATACTTTCCAGTTAGGATATCCCTATTTGGGATTGAAACTTGCGAAAAATTCTTAGAAATTAAGAACTTTTATGATATAATATGCTAAATTTCATCAACAGTTAGTTAAATTTGTGAAGTCTCTGTATTGATATTTCCATAACATTAATTTGTTGGTAAGGGGATGATCATTTGATTCGAGCAAGGGGTTAAATTTGAAAGGTCTAGATACATGTAAACCATCTCTGAAAAAAAAAAGGTTTATAAACCATCTCTGGACATAATGTCTATTCCATTTTGACCACAATGAAGAAAATACAAACAAGTGACATCACATACAATATTATACAAAATAAAATACCACTAACAACAAGTCCGAGTTTTTAATGCACCGCTAATAATAGGAGTATGGCACATCGAATTTTAATGAAATTATGGGAAACCTCACATTGCACTGACAGGGAGTAATGTGGCAGACCGGGAATATTGTCCCATACAGCTGAGTACATTATCTGATAGAGCATCTGTGCTTTGGTAAAGGGTTCTGAATTAGATTCCCAGTCTTATTACATTTCACCCAGCCAATATATACAAGAGCGTATACATGACAAACTCAATGTCCTAAATAGCTTGGCGAAGAATCAATAATGACTTTCAGGAAACTTTACTAATTTTGAAAGTTTCTCTACCTCTCCAAGTGAGAGCCTATGTCTCGCTCCCAATCATACGACAATAGGAAAAGATACTTGATGATTGACCAACATCCGGGTGTTTGCATCCGGCGTTCGAGTTCATAAGCCGAACTAAGCTACGTTTGCTATATGGTGAAGTACATCGATATAACAGTCTCTTCCTAAATACTGTCTATATTTATATTTCATTTTTAACATTAATTGACTATACCTCATTGCAGCTTGAGAGGTAAGGCATCGTCGTAGCTGGAGTATGTGCGCACGGATCGTCTTTTTATTGGCAATATGCGTTTCCCATGCTACAAATGGCATGTATGTCTCCTCTGTCACAGATAGAACATGTAAGTATTTCAAATGCTAGATCTAAATATCTTCGAATGCTACAGAAACCGAGTTTTGTTTGTTGTTTATTGTCTGGATTATTACATTTCTGGTCATGTATAGTGAACCGCACCAGTCTGATACATTTTACAGAATTTTCAACGCTATTGTTACCGTTTTTATATAACTTTTGATATTAATCAGACGTGATCACATGACTTTGATAACGTACTTTCCATTAATATCGAAAGTTATAATAAATCATCATGATTTTGTTTTCTTTCGAAGACAGGGCAAGGGTTTTCTGTCAATGTAAACAATAAGGCCAATCTGGAGAACAGGCCGGGTCCATCTGTAGAGAATCCAGCACAATTATAGATGCCCAAATTTCGAGATGTATTTTAATAAACAGGACCTAGGCTATAAAGGTATAAATGCAGAGAGCAACGTACTAGAGACTTGTCTTTTTAAAATGAATGATTCAAACCTACATTTCTGTTATTAATGTTAACGTTTACCACAAAATGCGAAGTATATTATGCATGAGGAGATCGGCGATATCAGCTGTTTGGCAGGGTCATCTCTGGATTACAAAAATGCGGCGGGGTTTGATAAGAAGCCAAACCAGTATGAATACATGGAACTTTCACGATTCATCTCAAGTTCGGGTTTCATCGATTTTTATAATAGTTAAACACGTGCACAACGAACTTGCGGCATGTATTTCTATAGTGATCATTTACAGGTCGACACAGCAACATTCATAATTTCCAGGCGCGGATCCAGAACTTCATGTGCCCGGGGGGGGGGTCACAATTAAGGCCCGAAGGGCCGAATGGGGAGGGGTTCGCCCCTCCCATAGGTGGGAGTTCGGGGAGCCTCCCCCGAGAAAATTTTGCAAAAATTAGGCAAAATTGTGCAATCTGGTGCTCTTTTTTGCATTATTCAGTAACATTTTCTTGACTTCAAATATTCCGCAATAACTGTGAAATCGAAAGAAAACTGTCGTCATATTTTCTGTCAAAAATGATCATGTTCACCCCTTCCTCCCTCCTATAGTTGGAATGGGGTTTCCCTGAGAAGATATGACAAAAATCTTGCAAAATCGTGTGTGCCATATTAGGCCCCTTTTGTTCTATTTCACGGAAATTTTATCAGGCATGGGTCCAGATTTTCAGTTGGAGGAGGCGCAAAACTCGGCGCAGGGTCTAGGGACTACCTGTAGGTCCCCGGTGGATGCAGGGTAGATCCTTTTTAGGGGGAAGAAGGTGCAAAGACCCCCTCCACGAAAGCTCCTGTATTTGAGACTTTTGGAGATACAAAATACGTTGTAAAAATAAACTATTCTAGAAATGGCTATAAGTGAAATCCATCTTGTACATCGCATAGCTTCAGTACAAGCGTTTCAAAAATTTGTACTGAAGCTACACGATGTACAAGACGTATTTGAGTAAAATTGTATGGATAAGTAAAATCCATCTTGTACAGCGCGTAGCTTCAAACATTTGTAACATTTGCTACACGATGTACAAGTAGCCATACGATTTTATTCGCCTGAGGCCAAGTGGTCGAACATTTGTGCGCTGGATATTAATTTGGATTGCACATATATATCGCTTCCTTCTGGATGATATTATGGATCATAAACGGGGATCAGGGGAGATTTATCATGAAAATGATCGTGAGTGAAGCGAGTCAACGATTTTTTTTAAACTGCAAATTGAAAGAAATATGAGAGAATAACTGGCGAGCGAAGCGAGCCAGCGAAATTTTGGAAATTTAAGACGGAAATGCAGTAAAATAGGCCCTAAAACAGACTATGGTCCCCCCCCAATTTAGCACGATACTGTGTATATGATGATCTAAATGCACATGCATGGGTGTTACAGAAATTATCGGTAACACTTATTGACATTTATGGATAAGTAAATACCAACGTAAATTATAGTGAGAAGCGATAGAAGCTCGATCTTTGAGAAAATTGAAAAAATTCGATGTTTTCATACAGGTCTGCGTTCTGACCAAACCCCCACCATTAGCTGTCCAAATGACCGTCTGACTTTTTATAACTTTTGATGTTAGTCTAAATTTAGGGACCGGTAGTCTTATGATCACTTTTAATTAATATCAAAAGTTAAAAAAGAAGACACGTCAATTACTACCGACGACCCTGTGTATTGAAATTAATTCATTTATAAAGTTCACACAATACAAAGAGGTGTGTAATTTCGACAAACTAATTAATTAGATTGCAGTATCGTAGCGATATGAAAACCTCTGATTTTAATTAGATTGGTAATTTGGATAAATTTATTAAGAAAACTTTTGATATTCAAAATACTTAACATTAATATCATGTCTGTTTTGTACTACTCATGTCACTGAACTTTGATATAAACTATACAGCTAATCTTAAATTTAGGGAAAATTCAAACTAGACCCTGATATTTATTAGAAACATGTAAATAAAAAAGCATTGAATTGTAGAAAAAGTGTAGAAAACTCTTTAGAAGTAAATGAACTAAAACCTGATTTTCTAGGATTGCAATGCAACTTACACGAAATCGTGTTAAAATTTATTACAGTACACTACATATATATATAAAATAGGTTGATTTGCAACAGTTTATATCACTCATTCTTAACACTACCCCCCGTAACCGGTATACAGAGTGTAGAGGGTGAATGGCTAAAGAGGTTGTAGCAAGACCCTTTGGTCTATATAAACACGTTTCACCGTTATGATAATATTACTCCACAACATTTTCCCTTTCCTTATATAGATATTGTGTATTACGTGCCAAGAGAGAAATATCACCGGAAAAAAAAACTGGCGTCGACCTTTAATATCTTTACAAAATACTACACGTTTTTGATTTTACCAAAGCATTGGCTCTTGGCTTCAATTTCACTTGCAGATATATAGATGACTTGCTTTCAACTAATAATCCTTCGTTCGCGGATTACCTTAGCATCATCTAACCAAGTGAACTGGAGGTCAAAGAAACCACAGAAAGTAGTAATTCTACGTCGCATTTAGATATTATGTTGTCTTTCGACATTGATGGTCAGTTGAACACCTCACTTTATGACAAACGTGACGATTTCAATTTCGCTATCACAAACTTTCCTCCTATAAGTAGCAACATTCCATCATCGACCGCATGCGGCGTATGTTCTGTTCTGAGGGCTAGGCGACTTTCAGATAAGCAACTCAACCAGGGTTATATATGTGCTAGACTAACAACGTCACTGAGAAATTTCTATGGTCGTTACTAACCTCTTATTACACAATATGATATCTCGTTATCCAGACGATAAATGATATTCTGGACTGAGACAGATTCCGATCATTTTACACAGATTTGACACCTTCATTACTAGAAGGTTACCTACTTTGACTTCTCCATATATAAATATATATGGAATTTACACGATCTGACTCTTTATACTGGGTATATGTGACGGGTGTTGTTAGCAAGCAGGAGATGCTCACTTTCCTGATCTCACCCCATTAAGGGGGTTCACATATGCTCTTTAAGTAGATATTTTTCGTTGTTTTCTATTTGGTTCTCATTTTCACTGATTTTGTATGTCCTTTGAATTCATGATTTTCAGACATATTGTTTGGATTTATCCATCATCTTTAGATTCTTTAAATCCATCATCTTTAGATTCTTAAGTTGTGACACGGAAACTTCTTTTCACGGTTTTTAGTAAAGAAAAGGTAAAACTTCGGGTAAAAATTGTCAATTTATAATAAACGAAAGTCGAACATGACCTAGATTTTTACACTGCAACTCACATATGAATATTTTGTTGAATTCTATAAGGGCATTCTTAAATAATGGGAAGAACACCAAACTTTTAATGATCTATAAATCAAGAGAGGAACATAACTCCGATAGTAGTTGCCAGATATTATCATTTTCATCGGCTGGGGTCCAAATATAAGTAAGAGCATATATATCGAAGATGGAGGCCATATTTCTCTTATTCGGTGTTAAGCGTCTGGTATGAATACAAAAACCAAACTAACTTATGGAAAAAAGTCTGATAAACATCTCTTTGCATTTTGATGTGCCCACAATGGTATCAGATTTTATATTTCACGAAATGGATATTAATGACTCGGTAAGCACTCGATTCGGGGACATTGATCACAAAATCGTCACATAGAATGTAATACAATAATATCATTTTTACCACTTTCTTCACAAAAGTTTAACACAGTATTAAATAAACGTATTTACTAGATGCAGCGTAAATAAATATTTTCAAAGCTCAAGTGAGCTATGTGATCAATCGCCGTCCCTCAACCGTCGTCTGTCGTCCGTCCGTCGTTCGCTTTTCTACATTTTCGACTTCTTCTCCAGAACTGCTACATAGAATTTCACCAAACTTCATAGGCAGTAAGTACTCAAGGTCCTCTACCAAGTTTGTGTTTTTCGTGCCGATCCGTTATCCAAGATGGCCGCCATTGGCTCTGATTGGTTGACACATTTTGGACTTCTTCTCCAGAAGCGCTGCACAGAATTTCACCAAACCTCATTGGAAGTAAGTACTTGAGGTCCTCTGCCAAATTTGTATTTTTCGTGCCCATCCGTAATCCAAGATGGCCGCCATTGGCTCTGATTGGTTGACACATTTTGGACTTCTTCTCCAGGACCGCTACACAGAATTTAACCAAACCTCATAGGAAGTAAGTACTCGAGGTTCTCTACGAAATGCCGATCCGTAATCCAAGATGGCCGCCATTGGCTCTGATTGGTTGACACATTTTGGACTTCTTCAAAACGACTGCACAAAATATCACCAAACCTTATAGAAAGTCTTGTAGAAAAAAAAGCAAATTTTTTTTACTGAAATGAGCTGTCATTTTATTGTAAATAAGCAATTTGTGCCCAGGAGAGTGATATAGGCCCATTTGGGCCTCTTGTTTATTCAGTCTCATCTATTTTATGCGATATGATCATGAAAATATTGTAATATTTCAGTTGATCTAGACACTGATACCGAGATATGTAACGGCGGGACAGTCCTTCTACGGGTGATCCAGGACACCAATTCTGTGGTCAATCGCGGTGTATTTAATGTTCCCATCGCAGAGTATGTCACAGTCTTATCCCGTGGAAATATCAACAACGGACGGGGAAACTGTACTGTGACCTTTACCTTGCCGAGGACAACAAAGTGTGACGCAATATGCGTTAATGTGACCAAATTTAATGACACGTCCGGAAACACAGCTGCCAATCTGACGTTGACACCTGCCATTTCGGAAAGACCGGTAAGACGTCTACCATATACATAATTGAACGACCCTAGTAACACCAGTGAGGATTAAAATTTCTACTTAATCTTTCTGTTTATCATAGTTAAGTTTTCTAGACTTTTATTGGTTTTCTTTCAAGGTATCTATGGAGCTTTAGAGTGACAAGTTTTAATCGTGTTCGAACTTACTTAGGGAACAACCATTTGATTTTTATTGGGGGGGGGGGGGGGGGGGGGGGGGGGTGTTAAGGAATATCTTGCAAAAAAAAAAAAAAAAAAAAAATCTGGCTAGCAATACAGGAAAAACAATTTTTCCGGACAAGGGCTCAGTGAAATGGAGGTGGTACTGGCCTGAAGGACTGCTGAAAATTATGAGCATGCATACATGCATACATACACACATCGGCTGCCGAATTTTTTGTTCTACCCCCCCCCCCCCCCCCCCCCCCCCCCCACCCCCCCCCCCCCCCCCCCCCCTCACACACACCCGAACGGTAAATTCCATGGATAAGTGTAAAAAAAAATCTGGCTCACAAAAGTCTTCCTGTCCCCCACCCCAAATGAAAATTAAATGGTTGTTCCCTTACGATTTCATACGGTCACAATTTGCGAAAAATCGTGTTTCTGGACTTTTTTCTGCCACCATTCAATGTTGTCACTGCAAAACACCGTTTTCTTGTTTAAGTAACCGATTTTACACATTTGTTCTGTAAGATAAATTTTCAAATTTGATACGTGAAAATTATTTTCACTTTCTATATATTAAAATAATAAAATGTTCTTGTTACACAACATGAAGTTTCTTTTAAATTCGATAAAATGAATTTTATATGACAGCTTTCAATATATTATTTCATTATTCTCAGTGAGGCATTGAGTCACTCAAGAATCGCTCTGCTCATCGTCTGTCATACTGTGGTTTTGCTTGTAATATTTCAACCATCCATGAATGGATTTTGCTATCAAAAACATGTTCTCATTTTACATACGCGTTAGAAGATTACGTTAATAATAGCCTTGACATTGGATTAAATGCATCTTCAGACGTTTGATCTTATTTTCTTAGAAAATCTTTCTTGTCCTACAATCTTTGTATCGTCAATGGCAGGGTTTTAGTATTTCATGTGTCTTGCCCTCGTGTCTTATTACTGAGTATCTATAACAGTGTAAATGGATTGCTTGTAGGACCGATGTGTTGATGACAGTCGGCAGGTACAGCTAACCATACAGCAGTCTGCGGCTTACACAGCTGCCGTAGTGGCTGGGACTATGCAGCCGCAATACGAATATGGCATCGCATTCTTTGCTCGGTGCCAAGGCAACAATGGCACTGTGGTAGAGCTATCTAATGAAGGTACGAAAAAACGTAGATGAAAATTTCAAATTTAACACGGATGAAAGATCTTTTAAATCTGCCTTTTCTCAGAAAATATTGAGATGGGACCAATACGTTATCATGAAACACACCAGACTCGTTTAACTAACAGTCGTAAGTGAACCCGTTAACGTAGTTGAACCCGTAAGCGCAACTTGGGATGAAAATTCGTTTCAATAAAATTGGTAAGCGTCAACTTGCGATGAAAATTCATCGAAAGTTACGTGAAATATGAATTCGTAGTTGATCCCGTAAACACCAGATTTACGGGATCAGTTACGGTTACATCTACGAGTGTTAGTGACACGGGTAATCTGGTATAATAGATCTAGTCTGTAGTTCTGTTAAATACGATTTCATTCTTTTTTTCATAGCAGTGCCACTTTCATGTTTAGGAATGCTCCAATGCAAATTATTCCCAGAATATGAATCATTATATTGATAGGAAATGTTTAAGGATGGAAAATAGCCGCATTGTTTCTAAAGAAAAATATTCAAAATCATCTGTACCTTTTCTTTTATCATATAGATTCAGAATTAACAGATTTGAATGAACCAATGACAAGTGACAACTTGGTACATGGTGTGGTGACAGCGGTTATGCTAGCCTTTGGCTGGCTTCTTGTCTTCATCTTTTTTAAATGTTACTATAAACACATGCATTTTGGTGGGAAACGCTTCTATACTCCTCCTAAGAGTAAGTGTACTTTCCTATTTTACATTACTGTCATACATATCCCTATGTCGGTGTAGCTCAATGGGTGCTTGCCTCTTGACCGAGGTTCGGAAACTGAGGTCCCGTGTCACAGTGGATATGGCACATTTTCACACCACCCATTACAGCTTTAATGGGTTGGGTCCGTTACAAAGGTCTAAATTTAGGCAGATGCTGTCCTCATAAAAGCGCAATAATCTTGGTGTGATGCAATACAAGAAGCAAACAATCCCTCCCTCCAAAGTAAACAGAAAGGCTTAGGTGGGCCTATATCGCTCACCTGAGCACAATTTACTCAATCGCAAACAACTGATAGCTTGAAGAAATTTGAAGCTAAATTTATTCTCTTACTTGTGTTTTGACTACTGACAGTAGACTGTAAACTGCTGCTCACACATTGAATAAAAGGAGACAATGATACAAAAACATGTGAAAAAGATTGTTTCAGAATTTTTTCCCATATTTTTATTGTAAATAGTAATTAAGATACTGTAAAATGAAGACACACACACACACACACACACACACACACACAAATCCATGTGGCGGAGTTTGAACTGCTTCCTTCAGCATGCCAGAACTGGTCTGTATCAAAATTAGGGAAAAGTCATAAAATACAAAGAAACTTTGAAATGAAACTTCAAATAACCCTTCAAATAGGTATTTTACTAATAAAGTTGGAAAATAAATGCTTTACGGCTTCTCTATAATATTGAATAAATCAAAAAATTGATACAAAAATGTGTGAAAAAAGACGATAATATTTTTTTTTCTGAAATGACTAACGGAGTTCTGCGAAACAACTAAAACCTTGTTTTGTGTTAAAATGATATGAAATTTTGTTTGAATTGCTAACTTTCAACAAAACAATGCCAGAACTAGCCTATATCAAAAATAGAAAAAATCGTGATAAATCCAGAACGCAAAATTTTCACACGACACTTTTAAATTACCTTTGAAATAGAAATTTCGAACAAAATTTGAGAAATCAATGTTTGTTTCTCTATATTGAATAAATCAATAAAATAACACAAAAATGTGTTATGACTTTGAAGAAGGGAACCTAAAAGCAACAACCTTTCTCATGACATCGTTTTAGATCACACTGATACATTCACTTTGATAGTCAATGCAGCCAGTCTCAAGAAGAAATTGTTCAAAAGAGGGTACCCTCTGGGGCCAATGCTGCCCTGCACTGGATTGACCCCTTGACAGATTTGGTTAAAAAACAGCAACATTTGGAGAGTAACAGATCTCTAAAAAGTTCATCAATATCTTTCAATTAGTTCTGAAATAAAAGTCAATCAAATCTTTCCTGTGTTTTTGCAATGCTTATGCAAAGTTTGAGGTTTTTAGACAATGTAAATTAGTTTCGGAATAAGAGTAAATATGAACGATTTTCTAAAAAACATTAATTTAATTTAGTATGAATATGAGACAAAAAATCATGCTTGACCACAAACATGGTCAACAACGGGAGTAACTCCAATTAATTGATTGATTGATTGATTATTGTTTAAGTCACTCTACGATTATTTCATGTATGTGGTGACGGCATCTGTCTGAAGCATTGCACACAAATTTAGACCATAGCAACGGACCCACCCGAAGCAGTGCAGTGAGGGATGTTTTACGTACCTCGCCTACCGTGACACCGGTGTGCCCATGGCGGGAGTCGAACCCGGGACGTCTCGATCACGAGTCCAGCACCTTATCAACTAGACCACACCGGCTTAACTCCAATTAAATTATGGCTAATGAAACCCACCTATACATAGTAATAGTGTATACCCCCCTCTTTCCCCTTTTTTCAATCTTAAAAAAGTTGCAAAAGATAATGTAAATTATTTTTATATTCCATTTCCTTCTAATTACATTTATTACAATAACTTCAGTTAAAATACAGAAAATGAATGCATGATAAGCAAGCTAAAAGGAGGAAATCTGAAGAAGTACTGGATAACAGTAAGAAATAACGAAAAGCAAAAAAACGTAAAAAAAAAAAAAAATAAAAAATTTGATATCAGAAGGGTAACAAAAAGAACTACATTTCTTAAGGCACCCTTTTAAAGCATTTTGATACATTTGGTTTGATGATCTATGCAGCCAGTCTGAAGAAGTTTGTTAAATGAGGTTACTCGCTGGAGCCTACATGTATGTTGCCCAACCCTGGATCCACCCCACTCGATGCAGAACTGCTGGAGTGATTTTGATCAAAATTTGTAGGGATGAAGTACTCATGGTGATCTAGAAAGGTGTCTTAACAAATGTTGTTATATTTTGTTCTGAAATCAATTTTTCGATTTTTTACGCCTTTTTGGGCTTTATTTTTTTACCATTTTGGGGTAATTTCTTAAGATTTTCTCCATATATTTTGTTTTAATGCATTCATTTTGTGTATTTAAGCTGATTTTATTATAATAAATTTAACTTTAAAGGAATGGAATATAAAAATAATTTACAAAATTTGTTTTAAAGTTTTTTAGATTAAAAAAAGGGGGAGGGTGTATAAACTATTAGTATATTATAAAATGTTGATGAACTTTTCCTTCACAACTACATGTAAATGAAAGATATCGGTGAAACTTGGTAGGGAGGAAGTAATCAAGGTTCTTTACTAATGTTGATGGTTTATGACCTGATGTGTAGCTGTGACACTTTCTATACAGTGTTATAATACCTCTGTTCTGATGTTATGTGACTGTGACTTTTTATACAGCATTATTATACCTCTGTCCTGATGTTCTGTGGTATGTTCCATGAATGTCCACTGCAGTATGTTCCATGAATGTCCACTGTGGTATGTTCCATGAATGTCCACTGTGGTATGTTCCATGAATGTCCACTGCAGTATGTTCCATGAATGTCCACTGTGGTATGTTCCATGAATGTCCACTGTGGTATGTTCCATGAATGTCCACTGCAGTATGTTCCATGAATGTCCACTGTGGTATGTTCCATGAATGTCCACTGCAGTATGTTCCATGAATGTCCACTGTGGTATGTTCCATGAATGTCCACTGTGGTATGTTCCATGAATGTTCACTGTGGTATGTTCCATGAATGTCCACTGCGGTATGTTCCATCAATGTCCACTGTGGTATGTTCCATCAATGTCCACTGTGGTATGTTCCATGAATGTTCACGGTGGTATGTTCCATGAATGTCTACTGTGGTATGTTCCATGAGTGTCCACTGCAGAATGTTCCATGAATGTCCACTGCAGAATGTTCCATGAATGTCCACTGCGGTATGTTCCATGAATGTCCACTGTGGTATGTTCCATGAATGTCCACTGTGGTATGTTCCATGAATGTCCACTGTGGTATGTTCCATGAATGTCTACTGTGGTATGTTCCATGAGTGTCCACTGCAGAATGTTCCATGAATGTCCACTGCAGAATGTTCCATGAATGTCCACTGCGGTATGTTCCATGAATGTCCACTGTGGTATGTTCCATGAATGTCCACTGTGGTATGTTCCATGAATGTCCACTGTGGTATGTTCCATGAATGTCCACTGCGGTATGTTCCATGAATGTCCACGGTGGTATGTTCCATGAATGTCCACTGTGGTATGTTCCATGAATGTCCACTGTGGTATGTTCCATGAATGTCCACTGCAGAATGTTCCATGAATGTCCACTGTGGTATGTTACATGAATGTCTAATGTGGTATGTTCCATGAATGTTCACTGTGGTATGTTCCATGAATGTCCACTGTGGTATGTTCCATGAATGTCTACTGTGGTATGTTCCATGAATGTCCACTGCAGAATGTTCCATGAATGTCCACTGTGGTATGTTCCATGAATGTCTACTGTGGTATGTTCCATGAATGTCTACTGTGGTATGTTCCATGAATGTCCACTGCAGAATGTTCCATGAATGTCCACGGTGGTATGTTCCATGAATGTCTACTGTGATATATTCCATGAATGTTTACTGCAGTATGTTCCATGAATGTCCATTGCAGAATGTTCCATGAATGTCCACTGTGGTATGTTCCATGAATGTCTTCTGTGGTATGTTATTGAGTGCAACAGTGACAAAGTATCAGTTATATACATAATTTATGTTTATTCAAATAAATATAATATACATAAGGTTTATATAACATTGCTACATAATCTCCAGGATAAATTTCGTCCTGTTACTCCTTTTTTCACAACAAATTTTACTGATTTTCAAGACAATAATCAACATGTATTTTTTTAACACTACCATGGAGATTGTAATTAATGAGTTTGTCAATTTCAGCTGAAGAAACAGGAGATGGTGAAGGTATTCAAATGACTACAATGAAATGACCCTCATCTGTCATAGTTCAAACAACTTGAATTATGCATTCTTTCATCTATTCATATGCACAGATATTTCACATGCTGTTGCGCATGTGACATGTCACCAGAAGGATTTAATAAGGTGATTTGTCAATCCTTGATATGAACTCTCTCACTTTCTGTATATCACAGAAAGTAGTATGTATAGATTACTACTGATCATGACTCATCAAAGTCTAATTAACCATATAGAATAAATAAATTGCAACACTTATAAAGCACTCTTTTTCATTTTCTCTGGGGCTACCAAAATAAGCAAGGGCAGGTAACTCATCACAGGAAAAGGTCTTATTCATTTAAATCATACAGGCGATACAACTTGCATTCCTTAATGGTTTGGGAAAGAAATAAATGTGAATGTCTCGTATGATGATCACTGTCTGCCGTACTACTAGGAAGGGGTCTTATATATCGCCATGGTTACATCTTCTTCTGTCTTTATTAAAACACTCCTGCAAAATGAATTTTGTTAACTTGTAGTCAAAAGTGACCATTTTGACAATTTGAGAGTGTTATTCTAATTTTACAATTATCAAAATCCTAACCTGAGCAATGTTATACTTGTGGATACATGACGTGTATATTTAACATTGTTGTTGAGATGCCAAGAAAACAACAAATGCAATTAACGCATTTGCAATACAGTTTTTCTTTTGAGATGTGAGTGTGGAAATAAGAAAGCTGTTACATGTTATGTATTGATATATATTCTTAAACTTTAGACTAATTACTGTCAGACACAATCCATATGGTCTATAGAAAAATACCAAACATTAATTCACCAGTTTTTGTTAAATCAGTTCATGTTAACTGTTGTACTTTGATAACTTGAAATGTAACTGACTTTCATATTCCCTTTTGTTTGTTTTGGTAGATTCAAGTTTTAGTACATTCTATATTGTTAATAAAATGAGTAAAGAGGTTGTTGGGACCGCATGATTACTCTG
This sequence comes from Pteria penguin, assembly GCA_035048485.1. NCBI lineage: Eukaryota > Metazoa > Mollusca > Bivalvia > Pterioida > Pteriidae > Pteria > Pteria penguin. The sequence goes on along the minus strand of CM068588.1, from coordinate 37,600,112 downwards.
AGTTTCCAGGGGCTTTGTGACGTTTGAGTTATCAAAGTTTGACTGTAAATTATAATCTGGTATGTCCACTTGTACCTAAACAATGCTACGTTAATGTTCAATATAATACTAATATATGTACATATTTAAAAAAGAAATTGTAATAAGATATTTTAATATTAATTTGAATGATTTGTACTGACTAGATCAATCCTTATTAATCACGTAATTTGAGCAGTATTATCAGATTGTTCTTCACTGTATAATAACCTTGTCTAGCAATGATTTTGTAATGTAGAATAATTCTGTTATGTTGTTCAACCAATAAACTCTAAATACAAATTTCACACATTTCCAATCTTTTCTTGTGATCTGATACCTAAGAAACTGTTGCTGAATTGAAGACCAAATTTTACCCAGAAAATCCACAGAATAAGTGTGATGCTGACAGTAAAATGGAAAGGTAGAGAGCTTAATTTACATGTATACAATTATGAGGTGAAATGGTTCATCTCAGTGTCAATACACCGATTCACTTTCGTCAAATGTCAAGCACTTTAGCACAAAATATGACTATGATGAAGTCACGCTCGGTTGGACAAGTCGGAAATTTGATTATGACATCATATGCATAACAATCAAAAGTTCGCAAAACATCGTTTTCTGTGCTGAAATGTTGATCCATGTATTTTGTAAGGTTTGTTATTTTGTGTTAAGGTTAGGGAATAAAACATGTTAGTTTTGGTTTGATATTTAGGTTACTTTATCAGTTTTGATCATAATTCTTTTCTTTTATAAAATAGATTAAGATTCACATTACACCAAAATGGCAGATCTCAATAATAATGTTATCATGGAAAGTAGTCTGATAATCAAATATCAAAGTAAACTTTCAATTCTCTGTCTTAGTTACATTTTAGTTCTGTCATTAAAAATGGAGACAGAGTTGACATTACTCATTATTTTTGAAAAATATTACCCTGCACTTTAACTAAATCAAGCTGTACATGTATTATACAGAAAATTACTGTATGGTGGCAAAAAATTTGTTTCATGTATCATAAAATGAAGTAAGCATATAAAATATATAAATCTTACCTGGACTCTGCCTCTATACAAATGACTGGAGATGTTGTACTATTTGGGTGAAGTTTTGCTGCCTGAGATGCTATGCAAGCTATGTTACCGGCAGCATCTGGTGGTGCAGTACCTCGAGCTGGAATGGATTATCGAGTAAATAAAAATTTGTTATTTTACATCGTGCCACCATTATTTCACTTATGTGGTGGCGACATAAGGCTAATGAATTCGACCTATGCAAAAGGCTCATCCGTAACAATGGGGAGTACTTCATGTACCAATGTTTCCTGTGACACATGACCTCCCTTATAACTTTCTCTCACACTGGAGTATTATACTCTGCTCTTCACCAGTACAACCACTTACATAGTCATGATCTAATATTGAAATGTCATGACTATACTCATTCTGAGACAACTATGGCTCAGTGGATGAGGTGCTCAGCTCGAGACCTAAATATCCCACTCCTACCGAAGGCACACTGTTATGTTTTTCAGATGAGACAGTAAAAACGGAGGTATCATTTTGTGGTAGGTGTGACATGTAAAAGATCCCTAACTGCTTCGGGTAGATCTGTTGCAAAGGTCTACATTTCTATGCAATGCATCAGAGAGATGCTGTCACCATATATGTGAAATAATCTTGGAATGATGTTAAACAAAAATCAATCAATCTGAGACAACTGCATCATCATTTTCCATGATCATCCTCACAACATCAGGTCTTTTCATCTCCTTGTCTCTCATGAGTAGTACAGAAGCCCTGATAGAGTTAGGACGACTCCAAGATGCATGTCTAAAACCACAGAAATCCCAGTTTCATTGTAAACTACAAATCTTTGACACTCGAGTCGGATTTCCAACAGACCAACTTAAAGCACTGAGGGATCTATAAACAGGACGTATTATGTTATGGCATTGTGCGTTCGTCCATCCATCGGAGATCATGATTTCCAGATTTTTTTCTGCAGTCTTTCATAGTATTGGATTGAAACTTGGTATATAACTTTATATCAATAACGGTAAGTACCAATTTGTATTTTGGTATGACTGACTTGGTTTTGTCAGAGTTGCGGCCCTTGAACTTAGAATTTTTTTTTTCATTGATAGCATAATTGCAGTTTCTATGGTGTATAATAATTTCAGTAATCATGAATTGATTTTCATAAAATTACAGAGAATACTCTGATGAAATAAAAAAATATGCCTTCCCATTTCGAAAATATCCCCTTTGTGAGGATAGAGTTATGGGTCTTTGATTTTTTTTAATTTTTGAAATTTTTTTTAGAAAATTATTGAAAATTCATTTCTCACTCAATCTCTTTCAAATCTGAAATTGTGCTGGAATTATATATGAACTTTAGTATAAATATATATTACTGATTTTTATTTCTTCTGTATACTTACATTTCTGATGTAGAAGAAAAAATAAAGAGGAGGGGGGGGGGTGTTTAAATTCTTCTCTTGGCCATAACTTCTTACTGTCTTAATGGATTTCAATAATATTACAAGGGATTATTGCCCTAGGCCAAAAATGTGTTATCTTGAGTCCTGAATAATTAAAAGGGAGGAGACTCCACTCTTTCCAATTTTTCAAATGAAGCAACAGGCATATTATGTCCCACTAGGCGTTGCTCTTGTTGTCAGATTGGTATGCAACATACTAAATGGGGAAAAAGAAATAAGCTGAAACTTTTTTTGCCTCTGATGCATATCATGGTTGTGTTCAATTTAGGTTTGTATAAAAATTTGACTATTATAATATAGTGTACCAATTTTTGACCTTATGAATCATGATCATCATAATCAATACAAAATAAGGGAGAAAATAATTGCAATGTCACACATGTAGTACAATGTACTGTGAGTTTACTTGAGAAAGTCTGGGGTGGATTCAAATAGTGAAATGTTCTGAAATTAAAGCTCCTACTTTCTTTTCTATGTAAAATTATATTGATTTTTTCTAAAAAGCCTTTTTAGCTCACTTGAACATAAGGCTCAAGTGAGCCACATAGCATGTCCATCTATCTGTCATCTGTAAGCTTTTGACATTTTTTACTTCAGAAGCTTTGAAGAAAACTCAGAAGGGATGAAGTAAAATAATGAAATAAAAGGGGTGGGGAAGTGGATATATTATTGACATATGATGATGAGCTTTGATGGATTTCTCCTTCAGAACTACATATAAGTAAAAGATATTGACAAAACTTGGTAAGCATGAAGAACTCAAGGTTCTCTACATATGTTCCTGTCTTTTAACAGGTAAACTTTTTCTTCAGAATAACTACATAGATCATCATCTCAAACACATCAGACTGATCTAGACAAGTGTCTTAAGAAATTTTGCTGCTTTTTGGTTTCCTTCTGAAATCAATTTTTTAACGTATTTTGGATATCTTTTTGGATTTTGTCATTTCTACATGTTTTGTGTCATTTTATTGTTCTATTTTGAAGAGAGCATAAAGCATTTATCTGCTTACATTTATTTGAAAATATCTGTTTCAAGTGTTATCTGAACCTGTCATATGAAGATTCTGTTTTCTAAATTTATCATAATTTTTATTTTAACTTTTTGATATAGGCCTGTTCAGGCTTGTTGAAAGTTAGTGGTTAAAACCCTGATGGGGGCAAAACAATTTTTTCTTTTCATTTTACAACAAAACAAGTTTGTTGAAGTGCTTCTAAGTAAATATTGATGAAATCAAGTCAGAATCAAAAAGAAAGTCTATATATATTCAATGAAGCAGATTTTAATTTCTGTCTTACTATAGGGTTTGTAAGTTATGCCATATGGCCCATGAGAATTTTTCAGAAAGTCAGACTTTTACTGTATCAATCAATACTGAGGGTCTACTTTAATTCATGAATATAATTTTCCAATTAATACTTATTAGAGAAATATACAAAGTTTGGAGGAGATTCACAAGAAATTTGAAATACATGTACTTTTATGGTGACTGACCAGTATGTATTTCAAAATGTTTAAGAGGTGTAACTTTACATGTATGAGGTTTGTAAAAAGAGAAACATATTATTACACATGTATTTTAATACATGTATTTCATGGTTTTAAATTCAGTGTAATCAAAGATTACCACGCTCACCTCAATACAGCATTTGTCAAACAAAAACAGGAAAGAGTAGTAGGAAGTTCTATAAAACATTGTAACCTTGAACTGAGTCACTCAAGCATAAAATGTAGGTCAGATGCATCATAGGATGCATATGCTTAAATCAGCATCCCATGATGAACCTAAGGTGCACCTATATTGTCTCCAATATTGAGTAACCCCAAACTACTTAACCAGATACAGACAGGAATGCAGACGCTGGGAGGAAAGCATAAGTTCCACTCAACTTCGTAGAGGTGAACTAAAATCATTACTGAACCCAATTCAGTGTATTTTACACAATAGTGACTGAATTAATCAGACATGAAAATAGTTGAATTGGGTGATTTTGCACACTAAATGAACCAAGAATTCTGCAAGGGAATTACAAACCCTACGATTGTAAAACTGAAATGAACAATATTTTAATAAAAATCTTTAATCTACCTGATAAGCAAAGTCCATGTTGATCTACACAGAGAGCACCAGAAACGCCAGGGACACGGCAGCTGAAATTATGATTAAAATTAAGAGCAAATGAGCACATGTATAGGTTTTTGAATTATTTTTGCTTGTAACATGTGTTGCAAAATTATTTGATCAGAGTAATGCTTTTTTGGTTCCAAGAATAATTTACACATTTGCAACAGATTAAAAAAAAATACAGTGTAAAATCCCTCAAAACCCCAAAGAACTAGATATGTACATTGTATATATGACACTTCAACAAAACATATTATGCACACATTGTACTACCATAACTTTAGTCGCACTGTACACCTGTATCCTCTACAGGGTTAATGAACTCAAATCATAATAACTTTGTTTTATTGAGTCAAATCTCTTCTATGAGCTTGCATGAGATTGGAGGCATATTATGTGATAATACTGATGTTGGTTTGTCTGAGTGCCCAAAATATTTTGTTCCCTCTTCTTCTATACCAGAAGGCCTAGAAAGAATCAGCATGTGGCATATATAACAGTACACGGCTTGAAGTTGTGTACCTGGGTTCCCAAATGGGGGTCTGGTCCCTTAGAGTGGGTCTGGTAAAAATCTTACATGTGCTTCTCCTTCTTAACAAGCATACTGAGTATTGCTGAAGCCGTACATGTCCCACACTGGTTTCCCAAAATTCATTACGTCCATGGGTTGTAACTCTTCCAACAAAAGTGACACCTAACGTTGCATTATACACCCCTAGCTTAAATTGAAGTGGGAAACATAAACACTGTGACTTTGACCTTACAGATACATTGTATGAACTTGGTTCAATGTCATGACACATACTTTAGTCCTGAGCAACATTTCTGTGAAATATCATACAAATCCATGCAATGTGGAAAAACTTATGGCTTGGACAAAGATTTACACATCATATGCTTTGTGACCTTGACCTTACATATATCACCTTTGTTCAAGGTCATGACACACCCTTGGGTCCTGGGAAACAATTCTGTGAGATTTCATTCAAAGCAATGATGTGGGAAAATGTTATGGCCTGGACAAAGATTTTCCCATCATATGCATTGTGACCTTGACCTTGGAGATATGACCTTGAACAGATCAAGGTCATGACAAAACCCTGGCTCATGGGGAACAATTTTGTGAAATATTATTTAAATCCATGCAAGGATTAGAAAGTTAAGGGCCCAGACAAAGATTTTCCCATCATATGCATTGTGATCTTGACCTTGCAGATATGACTTTACTTCAAGATCACAAAACACCCTTGGGTCCTGGGCAACAATTTTGTGAAATATTCAAATCTATATATGCATCAATACGTTATGGCCCGGGTAATATTTTAACTGACATAGGTATTGTGACTTTGACCTTGTATATATATGACTCTGAAAATCATTTAGCTTCGTCCTCATGTCGTAATAAATATAAAGTTTAAAAGTTCTAGCATAAACAGTCTGGTCCGTATCGTGTTTCCAAGGTGCTTTCTCAAAAAGGACCTTGACTTTTGACCTTGATATTGAAAATCAATAGGCTGCATCCTCTTGTCACCAGAAATACTTGTACAAAGTTTGAAAATCCTATTCTTAACGGTATGGGGCGACTTTTACTAAAGGTCGTAAGCCCAAAGGTAGACCTGAACATAAACTTTGCTAGAAAATATTTGTCTCCTCTCTGAAGAGTTCCAAACGTAACATATACCTTTTACAATGTTTACTAATGTAAAAACGTATGAACATAGACTTCAAGGCAAATTCAATTGATGTAAACGTAAATTTAGTCAGAAAGTTTGGGTCTACGTTCGGGCTTACGACCTTTAGTAAAACTTACTCATGGTTTATATCTTGTTTACAAGGTGCAGACAGACCCAAAAAGCCATACCATAATATGTCCATCTACGACGTATGTATAACAATAGCTGTCAGAAGACAACATAGCTCGCCAGTGGGGCATTGTCAAAGGGAAAGTATGTATTTTTAATGTTCTCTTAATTCAAGGTCAAGTCCAAGGTAAAGGTAAAAAGTTAAGCAGATGAAAGCTCTGGTCACAATGAATCTACAAGTGAAACCCCTATCTCTATTATTTCAAAAGAAAAAGACCAGGTAAAAGCTTCTGAAAAGTAGGTCAAATTCCAAGAGCAAGGTCACAAGGTCAAAGATGATGGTCCTAAATGATGTGGCCTTCCACACGGTATCCATGTCTCAAGTTTAAAAATTCTACCCCTCTTGGTTCAAAAATTATAGCCAAAGTTAAAATTTTAGAAACGTAAGTCAAACTGCAAGGTCAAAGGTCGTGGTCCAAAATGGAAAGGGCCTTCTACAAGGTATCCATGTGTGAAGTTTCAAAGCCCTATCCCTTTTTGATTCAAAAGCCATAGTTAAGTTTTAGTTTTTGAAAAGTAGATCAACTCCAAGGTCAAGGACAAAGATAATGATCCAAAATGAAAAGGTCATTCCCAAGGAATTCATGTGTGAAATTTCAAAGCTAACCCCTCTTGGTTTTAAAGTTATAGCCAAGGTTAAAGTTTTGAAAAAAGAAGGTCAAATTTTAAGGTTAAGGTCATAGGGTCAAAGGTCATGGTCCCAAATGGAAAGACCTTTAACAAAGTATCCATGTGTGAAGTTTCAAAGCCAAACCCCTCTTGCTTTTAAAGTTATAGCCAAGGTTAAAGTTTTTGAAAAGAAGGTCAAATTTTAAGGTCAAGTTCACAAGGTCAAAGGTCATGGTCCCAAATGGAAAGGCCATCAACAAGGTATCCATCTGTGAAGTTTCAAAGCCCTACCCCTCTCGGTTCAAAAGTTATAGCCAAGGTTAGTTTTTGAAAAGTAGGTCAAACTCCAAGGTCAAAGTCACAAGGTCAAAGGTCATGACCCAAAATGAAAGCTCCTTCCACAAATTATCATCCATCTTTAAGTTTCAAGGCTCTATCCCTCTTGGTTCAAAAGTTATGGCCCAGGTTGAAGTTTTTGTATGTGACAATAGGGCTATGAATTACCTCCATGGATATTCGTCCCGGCTTGCTAAAAATAAGGTAAATCATGACCAAAATTAAACTTGATCCATTGATACAAAGTTACATACCAAATTTCAAGTCAATTACTTCAATGGTTTGAAAAAAAATCTGGAAAAACAAAGTGTCTCATACAGACGGAGACAGACAGAGTGGAGACTCTGGTTTTACTGATGGGGGACTAACAATGAGACCTAGAAAGAATCTTATGGTGGTATAATTATGACATCACCAGAATTTTATATTTTAGCTAAATGGACCCTTCTGGCAAGATTGCGAAGCAAAATCAGGTTAATGAAATGATGTTGCGACCGAAAAAGAATCTTATGGTAGTATAAATTATGACATCACTAGAATTTCATATTTTAGCTAACTGGACTCTTTTGGCCAGATTGCGAAGCAAAATCAGGTTAGTGAAATGATGTTGTCTGTCTGTCTGCGTCAACAATATGGTTTAGCTCTTGCATTTCAGTTCATTGCAGAAATACCACTGACAATAAGTCTTTCAAACTTCACATGTACCGGTAGATAGACCTTGATAAGCTTTATCCATTGAAACCTTTGGGGCCTTTACCTTGCAGGTTCCCAGCTTCAAGGATTGAATGATTGACCCACATGTACTCCTAAAGGAAGCCAATTCCCGGATAGGATGGTTATGACTTAATTTCATTGCTAAACTTGTATTCATAACCATATGATAACGCGAAAAAAATCTGGGAAACTGTTTGTCTACTTTTACCCTTTATATAAGTCATGCATGGTGCACCACTCCAGTGGAAATGCAATGTGAACATACTCCGATATTTCTCAAAGAGGAATTTTACAAGTGAGTAAACTTCTGGGCAATATCTCAATCCATTAAGAATAAAAGTCTTGGACATGTGAACTCAATCTCAACCTCTTTATCAGAGAGGCTGTTACTAAATTTCAAGGCAATATCTATATCAATAATAAAACAGAAAACTGTTTGGCCTAAGTACTATATGTATTAGTCAAAAAAAATAGTTCAAAGTGCACCAGTCCAGCTGAAGTGTGAACAAACTTGTATTTCTCAGAGAGATAGGTTGTGACTTAATACATGTATAAGCTTGGGCAATTACTTTATCATAATGATAAAAAGTTTGGAAAATTTTTCGTACCAATATCGTTTTGTACTGAGATGTTTCATACTTTCATACCTGTAATTGTGATCATTTGTACTTATAACTGGGATCATTCAAAAAGTATGAGTGTTTTGATACGTAACCACGTATTTGTTTAAGAATAAAATAATTTCTATGTCAGAAACAATGACTTTCATGCAGCTGTCACAACTTAATCATTGTTTGCCACACAACTTTACTAATCTTTTTATGTTTACCCTCATGTCACTTTACTGTTCATCTGAAACTAAAAAAAACCCAAACAAACAAAAACACTCAATATATATCTTTTTCAAAAATTTTCGGCCCCAGAGTTGAACAAATTTATCTGTAGGCTATATAACACCTTTCCCCTAAACTTTAACTAAGTCTAGAGCCAATTTTCTTTAATGTATATTGATCAAGGACCAGTTCCTGGTTAAGACCAGTTACGAGCTATGCATTGTATGTTATTATGTGTATTTAAAACATGAATTGACAAAAAATTCATAAGTAATGAGACTATTTCAAAAACAATTAGATGATCCAGACTGGTGAATTGTTATGAAATATACTCCTTGGGATTTATCTTCAATTTCTGGGTAAAATCTTTTTAATCTTTATCTGTTTTACCATGATTATTATTTTGAATGAGAAAATAATGAATAATAGAATCTACCGCTATTATCCGGTGGTGACAGAGAAATCAACCAACCTGAGTGTCAAATTAGCTTAGTCCATGCCGAGGCTTGCCGAGGCATGGACTAAGCTAATTTGACACGAGGGTTAATTGATTTCTCTGTCACCACCGGACAATAGCGGTAGATTATTTTTCTCCCATTCAATAATTTGCCCCTAAATTTGTCATTTTCCCTTCCGTTTTGTTGGAAAATGAACAAAAATTAGGTTGCTTGACGTTGATGTATGTCATGTTTGCTTATGACGTCATGATAACATTGAGCGCGAAATAGGTTGTGTAGCTTATCTTCCACCCCCCTGTGGGAGACAAGCTGATCATTTTGCAGTAAATATGAGAATAACTCTGTGAATATAGGAGAAATATATATCATCTATGTATGCTTCTTCTTTGAATTCAAATGTGGATTTCAAAATATTTATAATATTATTTGTAAAAAGTTACAGAAAAGTGCATTATATAGCTTAATTAGGATAAAACTACAGTCATAACCTATCATGTATTCAGTCTCTCATGCCTCTTATCATAAAAGAATGCTGTAATATGTAAAACTCAAAACGGATACCTACAGTGAATATAAGTTCTATCGGCTGCCCTACAGGCAAACTTTTCCATGACTGGTGTGATATCAATATTGGGGTCACTTACGTACCCCCAATATTGATATCACACCTGTCATTGAATAGTTCACCTGTAAGATGCCCAAGCTTGGTTCTTTAATTTGCAGACAATCATATGATTTAAAAATTAGCCGGTAATAGTCTTATCCAGTGATTGGTCCTCTAACAGTACAATATTTGAGCTTATATAACTGGCCTTAGTTAAGTTTAGGGGACAGGGGTTATATAGGCTAAGGCACACAGTACTGGCTGGCTTTCTGGACGTCACAATCATTTTGACATAATAAAGATCGATGTTTTTCATGACGTGAAAGTGTGTGCGCATGTTCTAAGACATCCTTTTGAACATTATTTTTCTTTAATGTGTACTGGCAGTGGACCAGTTACTGGCTAAGACCAGTTACCGGCTAATACGTTATTTAATTCAGCTTTTGAAACGTAAATCTATGAGATTTTTTCACATGATAGTCTGCAATGTATAGGATACTTAACTTAAAATACTAATGAAAATTTCGTCATATCATGTTTTTATGTATAATGTAGTAGACAGTAACTGGTCTTAGCACGTAACTGGTCCACTACCAGTATTTATTCGAGCATACATGGATTTTTTACGAGAAAATGGATTGATATTGATATGATTAAATTAATCAATGATTTTATTTGCCTATTAGGTAAGTGATTTGTGTTTGTCACTCCAATTTTTGAATGCAAAGTTTTCCCTCACAAAACATGAAGTGTGAATTAGAAACGGTGGTCATGGTGAAGTACGAGCCGAACCATTTCGACAATAGAATTAGAAATAAAATTCATAATGAAAGAAAGTTTTAAGGAACATAGTACATTCGACATAAATTGTAGTGACACCTCTTGCAAAGAATTTCAACACTATTTGTAACATTATCCTTACAGTTCTTCCAATTGTTTTTCCAGATTTTTCTCCATAATGAATGATTATGAACTTCGGAAGGTGTGTCTAGGTTAAACCTCTGACCGGAAATGTTACTTTCAGTTTTAGAGACAAAAGAGTTTAGAATGAATTAGAAAAATTAGGGGAAATCACATTTTTGTATCCCACTTTTACGTAAGTAATTATTTCATGCATATTAATATGTGTAAGAAATTAAGACAATTAAATCAAAAGATGTTATATGTGTGCTTTCCTGTCCACGGAAAGCCAGAACATTTCGAATTTCCTCGGTTTAAACAACCATTTTAGAGAAGGAAATTATAATACGCTGTATTTATTAAAACGCCCGTATCGTTAGTCTTTTTAAGGCAGTAACAGTGTGAATGTTTTGAAGTAAATATTTGCTAATATATTTGAAAGTGAAATTTAGCAATAGAAATTTTCTGACATTTGCTATGATTCTGAAGTACGAGTGGAGTAATCATGTTGCTAAGCATGCACTGTCATACCTCAGATAACAATACAGAATATCACAACTACGGGTAGTGGACCAGTTACCGTCTATGACCAGTTACCTCCTACTATGTTATTTCGGCTTCTGAAATGTGAATTAATGAGAATTGACGATTATCATTTCCGCCAATGCTATTCACATGACGGTTGTTTACGTAAACCAATATTCTATATACAAGACGTTTGTGTAAACAGCTGAGGTAGTATGCAATGGCTATTTAAATGACTGTCGTGTACTTAAAATGAAATGGCTATATACATGAGGGTTGTGTACCTAAAGTGATATGGCTATATACACGATGGTCGTGTACCTAAAGTGACACAGTATGTCTATATACATGACGGTAGGGTACCACCTAACGTGATGTGGCTATTTACACGACGTGTCATGGTGTACCTGTCGAGGCAGGCCTTGTGCCCAAACGAATGCTAGGGAAGTTTGATACAGAAACTTTGTGCCCTTACATGTATATAAATGCGAAAATTGTAACATAAACTTAGAGAAGATTGTATTTTGACATATCAAATGTAATGCTGGCAAAAAAAAAAATATTTTTTTGTCTATTTACAAGAAGTTATACTCGTGTACATAGGAGGATCTAGAAATTTTTGAAATCTCCATGACAAAATTAATGTTTTGCACTATCAGTCTGGAAAAGGTGGGTGGGGTTGCAGCACTAAAAATATGGTCGAAAATTATCTTTTATTTTTTTGGTAAAAGCTTCCGACCAAAAGAGGGGGGAGTTGCAACCCCGTTCCTCCGCCAATGGTGAACCTACCGTATTTACTCGAATATAATACGCACTTTTTTTCGCCAATTTTACCCCTCATTTTCTCACTGCGTATTATACATAGGGTTAGAAATCTGGAACTTTTTTCCACGCTTTTAAGCTTCAGTGGCGGATTTAGAGGAGTGCATGTGTCCGTTAAAGTATCTAAAGCTGTCAATCAAACCCACGAGGCGTGAGATATATCTATTGTCTGTATATACTGTCTGCTTCCCGTAGTAAATGCCCAAGGCGATAAAAGGAGTAAAGTCTACAATGTAGCAGAATACTTGCGCCGTGTTATTTAGCAATGGTTTCTGATTAGCAGATTATACGGGTGATATAATGATTTAGCCTTAATTGGTTAATCGATAGGTACGCAACAGGTGAAACTACTTGACCGTAACGGCACGAGCATCGACAGTTTGGATAACATTCATTCATTAATTAGTTTTATATATATATATTTTGTCTTCACAAACATTTGCGATCTCCACGTAAAGTCCCTGATAGTATAGTAGACACGCACGTTCATTTAACGGGACAGAAAAAATGAAGCGATCGTTTGGGACAAGGGTACTAGTTAAAACATTTTAAGTCTATGGGAGTTTGATTGTAAATGAAATGAAAGAGAGAAAAGCGTTGATATTACACAATGAACAAAGGCTGGTTGTTCTGTGCTGCTTTTAATAATAATACACGTTACGCGATTACACTGTAAAAGGTATACGGCAAAGCAATTTCAGCTCGCGGTCTTGTTGTTTCAACACGAAATTGACATCTTGTTTTGGATTTTTCCCCTGCGTATTATACACGGAGTTAGACGTTTTTTCATGATTTTCGAGGTCATTTTGGGGGGTGCGTATTATACTCGAGTGCGTATTATATTCGAGTAAATACGGTAAATGATTTGCTAAATAAGAGATATTTGAAATGGGGGCGGGAGGGAGGAGGGGGTGCTATACAAGCTCCCTGGGTGTTAATTGTGTCTAATAATTTCATCTTACTTTATTATCTATTACTTTATAGAGGTATTTATACAGAGCAGTACTTATTCCTATAAAGAAAATTTCTATTCAAAATGATAAAATCTCTAATTGAAGAGATTTGGTTGTGTATAAAACAATCAAATGAAATAATTTATCATAGGAATTGTTAACAAAATGTCTTCTTTCTACATTTGGGTATCCTTGACCTTTTATTTTCTAAATCATTAAGTTTGCGAGAAAAGGGGCGTCTCACAGGTACGGGCTGTATACCTGTCATCTACTTAGACAATGTGTATAAATAACACAGCGATCATGTAAATAGCCATATCACTTTAAGTACATGACTGTCGTGTAAATAGCCATATCACTTTAGGTACACGACCGTCATGTAGATAGCCGTTTCACTTAGATACCCAACCGTCGTGTAAATAGCCACTCCCTATCATTTCACCTTTTTTTTCGCTTGATATTTATGTTTCTTTACTTATTAGTATAGCCACTTTTCACTTTATTGTCACTTTAATTTATTTTCTTCACTTTTTGATTTCTTTTCTCACATTACTTCCTTTCTTTTTTATTTTTCTTTATCTAAATTGAAAGAAAAATTGTCATTTTATTTACAAATACACATTTTAAATTTTGTCACATTTTGAGAGGAAATTTGAGAAGGGAAGCATGTCAAAGTCCAACTTTCTCTCGTGAGAAAAGTTTACAGTAGGTTTGGGCATTTCCTCCTGGCTGCTCATCTGCCATACCAAAAATTTGATGGACATTTGCCAGCTTATTTGTACAAATTTCCACTAAAACGATCTAAAATTTATATCACAGTAATAGATCAGATATAAGCTAAATTTTGATACCTATTTTATATGTGTCGTCTTTGCCATTGCCAAGAAAATGGGAAAGGTTTCCATAGGATTAAACATTTTCCCCTGGCCGTACTTCTGCCACACTGAAAACGTGATGGATATTTGCCAGCTTATTTCTACGAATTTCCCATAAAACAATCTGAAATTTATATCACAGTTAATACATCAGGATATAAGCTAAAGTTTGGTACCCATTTTATGTGTGTTCTTATTACCATTGCTGAGAAAATGGGAAGGGTTTTAATAGGGTTAGACATTTCCTCCTGGCTACATTTCTGTCATACGAAAAGTTTGATAGAGAGTGTTTTGTTAGATATTTGCCAGCTTATTTCTACTAAACTATTGGAACAAAATACACATTGACAACTAAAGTTAGGGGCAGGCTTGGTGTAGTGGTTAAGCGCTTGGCTTGCGGCGCCGACGATCCGGGTTCGATTCCTGGGTTACGCCACTATGTTTAAGAGGTTGGTAACCTCCTGCTTCCATGTCGCGATATAACTGAAATATTGTTGAAAGCGACGTAAAACACCAATCAACCAACCAACCAACAACTAAAGTTTAAATTCTGATTTGTACGTAGGGTGGATGGTTATGTTTAACAACGTAGCGGACTGCATGCTCCATAGGCATTGCCATTCACTTTGTTTTACATCTCGCTCAAATCTCATGAAATGCAAGAGTTCGCAATAGTATTCAATAAGGCATACAGAGTTGCCAATCCTTCTTGTTTATAAGTCCTTGGGATACTTAATACATGCATTACATATGAAAATTTCGTCAATTCACGTTTTGAATACCCTTAATAACATAGTAGCCAGTAACTGGTCTTAGCCGGGGACTGGTCATTGGCCAGTACAGTAACAACAAAATACAAGCACACTTTGTGAATGTTATGACATCATATAATCATGACTTAAGTCGCCATTGTACTTTACATCATTTTTGTTGGAATATGTTTTATTTCCTCCCTAAATATTAGGACCACAGTTAGTAGTGGTATCTACCATAGCTGTAAAATGGGGTTTCCATCATTTAATGCAGTCTTATTTTAAAGGCAGGAACTGAAACATTTTCCCACAAAAACGACATCAAAAACTATACAAGGTTATTATGACGTCATAAATGATCACTCCTAAAACCTAATAAAGGTTTCAGTGGCAAAGCCTAGCACACATAGATAAATGATAGTTATCTACCATGAAATACACATTTACCAGGGTTACCCCTCTCTGACTTGTGACCATTTAATGATTTTGAGATTCTCATTTGTTTGGAAGAGCTAAAAGGCTGCATAGCCCATTTAACTCTTCAAGTGCAGAGAAAGCATAATTTATTTCAGCACAAATTTTGTAAATTCTCATCATTGCATCATTATTTCAGCATTCATAGAATTCATGAAAACTTAAAATATTTACAGGACATTCTGTTCTGTAAAGGGTCGAAGTTGACAGGACTGAATGAAATTACCTGAAAAGGTAGAATTTTATGCAATGAAATGGTGAAACATAACATGGTATATTGCATTATATTGCATAATAAAATTCTACCTTTTCATGTCATTTCATTCGGTCGTGTAAAGTTTGACCCTTTACAGAACTGAATGTCCAGTTAAATCTTCAATTCATTTATTCTTTTGTTAACAGTTTTTTAACATGAGGGGATTGCAAAAAGCAGTCTCCTCAGAAATACAAAATCACAGATATCATCATTTGTACATATCGTCGTCATCGTTGTTGTCATCATTTTTTGTAGGGGTCTAGAATTTTGCCTCGGGAAAGTAAAGGAATAAAATTCACTTGCCCACCCAAATTATTGACTTGCCTAATTTGAAATGAAATGAAATTAATGGTTTTATCATTTTATTCAATATCTAGCTCTACATCCCTTTTCTGAAGTTTCCATTTCAGTTTCTTTACTTTGGAGGGATGTTTATATCTATTATATTCTTTGTATTTGTCGGTCTTTATGCCCCACCACGAAATGGCCTGGGGCATATAGTGTTACCCTGTTCTATTATTCTGTCCTTCTGTCATCATTGAGTTTCCACTCATTTTCTCTTTTAAGGTTTGATGGATTAAATTGATATTGGGTATACAAATGTATCAAGGGAAGCTGCAGGTCAAGATCGAATAAGGGTGTGATTTGGAAATTTTGGACAGAATTATTGCCCTTGAACATTTCTTAAAAATGACAGCTTCCATGCATTTTTTTAGTGAAAGTTTGATGGATTAAATTGATATTGGGTGTATAGATGTATCAAGGGAAAATGCAGATCAGGATTGAATATGGTTGTGTTCTGGTAATTTTTGACAGAGTTATTGCCCTTGAACATAGAAATTTCAGTGACAGTTTCTGCTCATTATCTCAGAGAAGGTTTGATGGATTAAATTGATATTTGGTACACAGTTATATCATAGGGAAATGCAGGTCAAGTTAGAATATGGGTGTGTTCTGGTCATTTTTGACAGAGTAATTGCCCTTGAACATAAGTTTCTTGAAAATATTAATTCTGTGGCAATTATATTTCACTAGCTTAGCTGCCAGAGGGGGCATTTGTGTCACACCAACACATTAAAAGTCAAGTCAAATGATATAATTTATGCTATATATTTTGCGCTATGAATTTTTCTACTGTAACTGTGGGGGTTTGCACTATTCCAATCGTAAATTTGGCTCTGCCCAGGCAGCTGGAAAGCTGAATCCCAGCCCCCTGGTTTTGTAATGCTAAACATACACACATCACTTTCCATGTCATAGCATTGTTTTGAAGATGATTCTTGGATGGCTTGCTTCTATTTTTCATTCAGAGAACAGTCAGGTCTAGTCATTTCCTATTTTTCTGCTCCCCAAAACATTTTTTCAGGGATTATGTAGTCTCTGTCTATCTGTCCTTCTGAACTCATAGCTCTTTAAATGTTCATCAGAATTTGATCATACTACACAATTGTTACTTGAAAGTAGACTTTTCCAGCAGGCAATTACTCAGTACGGTAGTTACCTGCCTTGTATCAATAGGTGGGGTGATCATCATCTGCCATTACGGTACTGAAAAAAGAACAGCTGTTACGTATCAAAAGATAGTAAAAATGATGTCTCCCTTAGTAATATCAATTAAACTTTCAACAATTGTAATAAATATTCATTAGTTTAAAATTGTGGTTATATTTTCCATTCCATTAATTATGAATTCCCATTTTAAAACATTGGAACCATTCATGTGTGGGTCTGTGTGTGTCAGTTCATGCATGCGTTCGTGTTTGCCAACATCATTAACAAAACCTTTTAGACACTCTAGAAGTCAGTTTTGGCACTATTGAGTTCATACCTCGCATATAGCTATAGTATAAGGAGAGAAAGATCCCTATTGATTTTGGGATAAAAAAAGTCACAGGTTAAGTTCACTAGAGGTTATCACAGAAAAATCTTGTAAACACCCTAGAAGCCACAGTTTTAGCTCTATTAGGTTCATACTTCATGTTTGTCTTTAGTATAATGTGAGGAAGATCCCTGTTGATTTGCGGGTTGAAAAGCTAAAGGTCAAGATCAATTTAGTGCCATGGATTTTGCTTTGGTGTAAGGGTATGCCACGCTTGACATTGCCCTTGCTTTATTTGTTTTATTCCATTGTCAAAAGTTTAAATAAGTGCTATGCATGATGGGTTAATTTTATTATGAATAAAATAAAACTCAGTGAAGTCCTCATTGCAGTTATAAATCATTTAAATGCATTGTTAAATAGTAGAATTTGAAAATATGACTAATAATTTTTTCATTTTATGGTGCCAGACAGGAAAGTGGAAGAGCTTGTGCAGCTTTGTCATAATGTATTGTCAATCATCTGTACATTTCATCATTATCCCCTGAACTGACAGCTCCTATTGATTTGCGACCTTGAAAATATGATAGGGTATAGGTTATAACATGTTGTTGCTCCTGAATAAAACTTAGACCTGTCATAAATTTAAATGACCACCATCACAGCCATCTTGAAGTTGAAAACCCTAGATATACAGTGATTACTATTCTTTCTGAACTGTAAGTGTTATTGATACAACAGGGCATCGGCTCATATTGAGCGATGGGAATGGATAGGTAGGGTAAAAATCCTCAACTTCTGATTAATACAATCGTAAAAAGAACACATTTTATACTTTTATTATCTCACCTGAGCTGAAGGCTGAAGTGAGCTATTGTGATCAATCATTGTCCATCCGACGTCCATCGTTAACTTTTCGCATTTTCCACTTCTTCTTCAGAACAGTAGGACAGAATTTGATGAAACTTGGTATGCATGAAGTACTCATGGTCCCCTACAAGTGTTGTTGTTTTTTGTCCAGATCCGCCAACAGGTGGCACCACCACAGGCAAAAGTAGGTCATAGAAGGTATCCTCCTTTGACAAACTTCTTTTTGAGGCCGGAGGCATACAGAGGCAAACTGAATGCATAGGAATGATCTAGAGGGATGTGTGAAGAAGTGTTGTTATTTTTGGTTCTGTTCTGAAATCAAATTTTTGACGTTTCTTTGACATTTTTTTGGACTTCAATGCAAAAAAGTGTCATGTTTTTCAGTTAATCGATAATGATGATTTCTTATGGACTATTTTGATCATAATTATGGTAAGGAATATTATTTTGAAAGAATTTTGTCAATATCTCAATTTTTGGATTTTCTATGAATTTTTTTAGACTTTCAAATGAGGATGTATAGGAACACTTCTTCACATTTTTAACTTCTGCTGTTATACCAAATGAAAGATTTTAATGAAACATGGTATACATGAAGTATTCTATGAATTTTGTACATTTCATCCAAATTGGTCTACAGACTGATATTGCCACCATGTCTAAAAAATAGGTCTCACAATGGTATGTATACCACTTGGTAATTAAAATATGGAGAGTAACTGTTCAAATCCAGTTGTGGTCAAAAATTTTTTTCAATTCTTTACACATCTAAATAACTTTTTAGATGTTTTTAACACTTAACATATGAAATTAGGCCATTTTAAGTTGGATCAGGACAATATTTGAAACAATTGTTGTTCATGACCCAGACTTGAAATCGGTCAACAAAAGGCCCCACCTAAAGAAAATGTCTAACTTGTTGCCCTGAATCACATCTTGCAGAGACAAAGCAAATGCTTAATATCAAAATCACCTGAATGGATGTGCAAAAACTGTTGTTGTTTTTTACTCTGATCTGAAATAAAATTTGACATATTTTCAACTTTTGTGTTGACTTAGTCACAGTAATGCAAAAATAAACAACTTCTTCCTTCCTGCATGACTGATAATCTAGGTATTCAGGTGAGTGATATAGGCCCACTTGGGTCTCTTGTTGTATATTCTTGAGGAAATTTAGTGAATCTGTATCATTGCCAGAGAGGCTCTGATGATCGTAAATATAGCAATGCTTTGATTGAAATTCATTGTAGTCCTCAATCTTTAAGATCGCATCGTTGTAGGCAAGCAATAAAGGGTCGCAATTCTCAGATTCTCAATCTTTGCGACTAAATATCATTTAGTATCAAGGGAAATTCAGTTATATGAAACATCAATCAGGCAGCATATAAAATAAAAGGATGATTTAGAAGTCAGAGAGTATGGTGAATGTGACGTACATGTCATCTTGACAAAATCCTGCAGTATAATTGAGTAATGTAACAGTGTGAGCCTCCAGCGCTGTAGTTTTATACCGGAGTATGATTGAATTAAGATTTACTTTTATGTCATTATATCGGGTCGATGATGATCGACTTTTTCTGTAATAACGGTTTACTCATATTGGTTATATACATATCTACCTGCGATGGGAAGAAATGCAGTGCTTATGAGGAGAATAGGTACTGCTAACGTCGTAGAAGTTATCGATGTGGCAAATTGTGCGGTTTCGTTTTTTCGGTATCGCATTTTTATAACTGATGCTAAGTTGATTGTGAGACTAAATGAGTAGGATTCACTTATGTTCGCTAATTCAGGTATGTGCTATAGAATGTGGTCATACATAGGGCATGGCACAAGTACGGCCCGAGACAATGAACGTACAACATATTAAACAACCACTTATATTTCTGATGATAATTCGAAACGGTTATAGTAACTTGTACGTTTATAAGTCATGTCAAAATTTTCCTTGAATTTATTTAAAAGCCCTATCAGATTCTAAACGTATATATATATCATGTATGGCTTCTATTATAATTGTATTTTTTATTCGCTGTAAATGTAGTTGCCTTTGATTACATGTATATACGGTGCAGTGTCACTTCAGAGTAGGTACATGGAACCGTTGTAACTCCAACGGTCAGGTTTTTTTTTTTTTGTTTGTTTGTTTTTTTTTGTTTTTGGATTCATGGCCGAAAGGTCCCGGGTCAAAGTCCTACCGATATCCGATGGCTCTTTCTTGTCCTGTCTTTCGGTTGAAACTGTATAAGCCGAGGTTCCGTGTCATGGTAGACCTGACATGTAAAAAATCCCTGACTGCTTTGTCAGATGGGTTTGTTGATTTAAACAATTATTGTATCAAAATTTTCATTAAGTTATAATTTTCAATTAACAGTGTTAGGATTGAGCATTATGATGGGTTTTGTTGTATAGGTCAAAATTTTGTATGTGTGACGGCTTATAATATGTAAGCCCCTTTACTGCCTCTCCGGCAAGCTAGTTTTATCGGAAATGCGGTCAAGACTTGGTGCGTTTGGCTTCAGACCCTAGGGTCGAGCTCTGTCGTCGCGACACGTCACAATTAGGTAGCAGCATAGTGACTCTGAGGTCCGCGGCTGGAGTCATTGGTGATCAATGTTCCATGTGACCCGGTGTGGTATTTGTTATACACTGTTGGCTTCAGCGGAGTCAGTAAGACAAAGGTTAGAAGCCATGACAGCAGAAAGATGCTGGCCAGAGGAAACCTCGGATATCCTAGAGAGAACTCACGCACATGAGTACATGAGTACGCTTCGGGATGAAGCTTCCTTGAGAGTGGGGGAGGGGGGGGAGGGGGAGAGTGACGGCTTAGATATATAAGCTACTCGAACTGCCTCCCCGGCAGGCTAGCCACAGACAATGAGTTACATGAAGAGTGCCTATTTAAGAACTATCCCCCTGTATCGCTTCGTTGCCATTTCCCCTAAGGTAAGAAATGATAGCTAGAATGCGGCCGCTTCAACCAGTATTTCCTACTAACCCGATGATAATCAAAGGAAAAGAAAGCACTAGTATGTAAAACAATGTCTAACCTATAGATATCTGTTCGCAAAATTTCATTTAAGCATGTTGAAAATCGCCCACAAACGCAAATTCAAACGGCACAACTCACGAACAGTTTGCTCGCCAGCAATCTGTAACGGATTTATTTACATAATAAGACTTTACCTTGTTTGCTTGAATAACGGTAGAGAGATTCCGAACAGTAGTTCAATGTACATATATAACGAAAACAAAATTAACGTTAAATCTTTAGTCCATTTTATGGCTTTAATACCCATTTTTATCAAAATCTTGGCAATCTTGTCATTGTACCGACCTTGTCTTTATACCCTGCCAAAGTTGAATCAATACGGCGACTGGTGAGCAAACTGTCCGCGAGTTGTGCCGTTCGAATTTGCGTTTGTTAGTGCCTTTAAACATGCTTGAATGAAACTTTGAGGACGTATATCAATAGGTTAGACATTGTTTTACTTGTTGGTACTTTATTTTCCTCTGATTATCATCGGAACTTGTAGGAAATACTGGTTGAGACCTTAGGGTAAAGGGGAACGAAACGAGATATAAAAGAGAAAGGGATAGATTTAAAAAAAAAGGCAAAATTCATGTAACGCAGTGCCTGTGGGCAATCTTTATCTGGAATACGGTCAAGTGTGCTTGGCTTCAGATCCTTGGGTCAAGCCCTGTTGTAGCTACACGTTACATATTATGAATCAGGCAGACGCCGTCACTATAAAACAATGCTGATCAAGTTATTGATGATGATGATGATGATGATTATGATGATGATGATGATGATGATGATGATGTAGTAATAGTAGTAGTAGTAGTAGTAGTAGCAGCAGCAGTAGAGGTAATAGTTATGCAAGTGAAATGATTTTTGAATGGCTTAAACCAAATATCAAACGGACAAGTAGGTGGATATTATTCGCGACTTATATATTCAGATTAAGTATTGTATTAGTTATTTCCCAATTAACTAATATCGTATACAATTATCTTCTTTCTCTGAATTTTAATTCTGGTATTGAATAGTTTAAAAAAGCTCTAAATCGTGTAATATATTTTTGATTTGAGGGATCGTTTTCATAAGCTCACCTCAACGACGTTTAGATGAACTTATATGATATACCCCGGGCATTCGCGCTCCGCCTCCGGTTAAGAAGTTTGGGGTAGTTCAGTATTGGACAAAGAATTTACGCCAGAGTGAGCAAACTTGCAACATTGCTTCATCTTCAGATACCAAGATGGACCCATGCATGTTTTTTTTTTTCCTGCTCGAGCCTCTGCGTTAAGAAGTTTTGGGTAGCTCAGTAGTGGACAAATCTCTCTGTCCTTTCTAGGCCTCCTATTCACCAATTTTACTACAGTTTTGAAATAATACTTTATGCTGTAGGTGTTAAATAAACTTTCTGCATTTGAAAGTCAGATGCTACCTTTGAGGTGAGCTACGTTTGGTGACGGCATTGAAATAATTTCTTCCTACGTGTTTACGATTTCCTTGCTTGTGATCTCTCTGCTGCTGTGGTATAGCTGAATTTTCAAAGCTTTGATGATCGTATACATTCATGTATTTGGGCTATTACTCGCGTTACACAATGCATTACATGCATGTTGAACTGTCAATTACCGTCTTTACAATTACCACCCATTATTGATTTCCTAATAACATTACCTATTTCAACACTGAAAAGTCTGCCAATGTAATATAATTTTACACTTTAGAAAAGAATGATGTCCCTTGGTGCCTACTTCTCATTTATTGTTAGGTGATGTTGTACAGATCTGTGCTATGCTGCATGAGAGGACATAGTCCTCTGAAATTTTACCTAAGTACATGTATATAAAGCTGCTCAGATATGTATATGTAGTGAATGAAAATTACGGACGTAAAGACAAAACTTAGGTTTAGTAATATTATTTGTAAGACCTTCCCTTGTGAAATATGCTTGTCTGGTATTTAGTATGTCTTCCACGGATAGTCATTGTCAATTAAATTAAATATTTTCAAAGATTTCAAAGTCATGGTCTGTCAAATTAAATATTATTTGTCTCAAAGTCATTGTCAGTTAAATTGAATATTAAAGGTTTTAAAGTCATGGTCAGATGAAATGAAATATTAAAGGTCTCAATGTCATGGTCAATTAAATTAGATCCAGAGGTTTCAAAATTTGTATGAAATGAATGTCATAGTTAGGGCTACATGATTATAAAGTCATTTACCTTAGAGGTCATAGAATTTTCATCAGTTATTGAGTTATGGTGTAGCATAATTTTTTTGGCAATTACCTGTTTGTTGTAAACATGCTAATTGGTTATGGTCTACTATTATAACCATTTGGTTGTGAGTAATACACTTTCTGGTTCTGTATAGCTTATAAATGTGCCATAATGCTGATACCGTACTTCACAGTCTAAATGGTGTTGTTCATGATTATGCAGTACTGATTTTATGCTGAAGAAGGAAAACGTTAGTGACATCTGTTCATGAAAATCTGAAAGAAATATATCAACTAATGTCAACTTTATCTCATTTAGAGCTGGAGCATCTGTCACCCAGGAGAAGGAGATTGACAAGACTTGTACAGTTATATCAGCAAGAGGAAGTGGATGGTAATCAGCAGGAAAGGGAGACAACTCTACCAGAGTGTGAGGAGTATGGAGGGTCAGCACACCGGTCAGATGACATGAGCTGGATGCATTATGACCAGAATGGCACAGAAGGGGATCAAAATCACGACAACAACCTTGAATTAGAAATGCCATCAGATGTTGGAGCTACTCCTGCAGCTCATGCTCACTCCTGCAACAAATCAGAATCTCAGAATGAAGTTACTAAAAAGAGGAGTTGTGCAAGGCAGCTATCATCAATACCTGACCAGAAATATTTGTGTAAGAAGGATTCCAGCAGATATCGGAACAGCCATGATTCTGGAGCCAATGATATATCAGGATTTTCGATGGAGTCTCAGGAATGTGGTGAAGTGTTTTCAGCGAACTTTGAGCTCAATGGAGATAGTATGAGAAATGACCATACCTCGTCCTGTAAAGTGTGTCAGCGTCATAGAGATAGGAAACTAGGAGGTATTCGGCACGACTCGGATTTTGTTTGTGATGGCAGTGAAGGTTGTCATGATGATTCTGATAATTGGGAATCACTTTCTCCATGTGCCATTTATTCTTGGGGCCATTTTTCAAAGTGTGCAAAAAATCGCTATAAATATCGGCGTAGTGATTATTCCAGTGATTCTGATGATGATACCTCAAACAAACATAATCTGTTGAATGACCCTCAGTATTGTAATGGATCCATAAAACAAAAGTCCCATCTTCCTTCTTGTGATAACTTAGTGAATTACAATAGTATCAAAAAAGATGCTCAAAATTCCAAATCAGAAACTAACAAAGTGTTAACCTCTAGATCTTCTAGACCTCAAGATGGAGTCAAACCCTCAATGTTTAAAGAGAAATTAAATGTAAGTATTCTGTTTTCATATCAATTACTTTAAACTGAGGGAAAATAGTGGTATACTTTGTTAGTGTTACTCAAAATTTTTACCATTATTTCACCTATCATGTGTACAATGAACTGTTTCACAGTATTTAAACATGGGAATAATGAAAATTCACACCACATTTTGATGTCAATCTGATTAAAAGCTGACATAATTTTGCTGCTCTACATCATACTCCAGCAAAACTCCTGGTTATTATAACAATGATTTCGAGGATGTAAAATGAATATCTCTGGAAAAAAGCATCCAGAATTTCACTTTAAATATGCTGAACGTTTGTGGATTAGTTATTCTGACAAGAACTGTTATATGAGTTTGTACATTTTAGTATTGAGGTTTACATGGAGTATTGAAATTATACACGTCAGATTTTAATTAGATTGATTTTGACTTCTTCCTTAGTTTTCTCATCGGTATTGGTTGTATAATGTAAAATATATGGTAAGTCTGTATTATAGATAAGTCTCATGTGATATAAGGTGATCATGTGTTAATTGTTTTACACATTGACATGATAATACAAATAATACATATACACTGTATATAGTCATTCTTGTTCAGGGAACCTACTGCTTTTAGATCAATTATTTCATTTATGTTTATTAACCAGGGTTCTTTCAAGCATTTTTATTCATATTGCATTGTACGTTTATAGCCTATTCTGAATAATTTTGATTTCAGGGGCTGATCTCGATACATTTTCAATCCATTTTAAGGACTCATTGCCCATGAAAAATTTCTATACTCCCAGATTGAAAGGTCAGGGGCACATTATTTTTGTCTGTGTGTCTGTTGACAACGTAAACCTTGCCTATGATTTTTGAAGCATAGAAAAATAATTTTTAAGCTTCATATTTAGCATACCGGTATATGCGCTCCACTGATGAAGTCCTTTTAAGTGACCACAAGATCATTAACTGTGTGATTGATTGATTGAATATTGCTTTACGTCACTCCATGATTATTTCGCATATATGGTGACGGTATCTGTCTGATGCATTGCACAGAAATTTCTATCTCTACAGCAGACCCACCTGAAGCAATGAGGGATCTTTTATGTGTCACACCTACCGTGACATGGGACCTCGATTTTTACTGTCTCATCCGAAAGACAGAACATGGGTGCACCTAAGGTGGGAGTCGAACCTGGGACCTCTCGGTCATGAGTCAAGCACCTTATCCACTAGGCTACACTGGCTTCATTAACTGTGTGACCTTGGCAGTGATCTTTATGCTAAAAATAGATTTTCTGTCTGTCACGCCATCACTCAAATTTGCTTTGAAAGATCTAAGTGATTTTATAACACATTCGGTATTGGGACCTAAAGAAGACCGTTTTAATTTTGATGACATTTCATAAATTGTTGCAGTTATGGTATGTTATATGCTAAAAATAGCCTTTTTCAGGCATATATTGTCTATGTCTTACAATAACACAAGTCTACCTGAACAGATTTAAATGATATTTTAACATATTCAGTACCCAGACAGACTTTTGCCATTATGGGCATAGTGTTTCACAAACACCTGTTATTGATTTTTATATGCCTGCATATTCTATGGGATGTATAAAGTATTATGCTGATGACATCTGTCTGTCTGTGAGCATGAACTTTCCACTGTTTCTTTTTTCATTACAAATTGTATTGTGCATCTGGGTTTCAAACTGGAGGTCTGAAATTGTGAAAATGTGGGTCTGGCCACTTTTAGAGGGTGAAGGGAGGACCCTTCTCCAAAACCTTTATCTGATATCAGTATATGGAAAAATGTTGCATGTGTTAGCAGTTGTACATCAGAGTTTTAACTTTGGGTCTGGTCCCTGAGAAAGAGGCTGATGGATGGGGTAAATAAATAGGGGTGGGGATGGGGTGAATAAATCATTTTAGAATGAACCCATGGAAAGAGGCAGATTGCAGGGTAAAACAATTTTGTCTATAATGTTTCTTCTTTCAAGCCAGTATGCATGTAGTTACAAATGACCAGATGAGGATATATGAAAAGGTATCACTTGCATTTGTACTAGAGTCTGACCCTTGGGGCCCTTGAGCAGCATCAAAAGATCTTATCTTATATACAAGTAGATATTACTCATCCAATGATGGTACATGTATGTGAAAGAGTATGAGTTATATAGTTTATAATTTAAGTATTGAAAGTATTGCTTTATTTTCATGCCCCCTCCCCCCACCCATACATGACTGGTTGCATATACATGTAGTATTGCACCTTCCCGTAATTCTGTCACTCTGTTATTCTGTAATTCTGTCATGGATTTTGTCTTTGCAACTCCTCCTTAACCCTTTGGAGGATTTTAATGAAACTTAGTCAGTACAATGAAAGATCACAATATTGCAACGAGAATGCTGTCCAAAAAGTTTTACAGGAGTCATGGCCCTTGGACATATTTTTATGCATATAGTAAATGCACCTTATCTTGGCAACTCCTCCCCCCTTTGGGAAGATTTTAATGAAACTGGGCACCAATAAAGATCATAATATGAAGATTGTACATATTATAAGGGAAATCCTGTCCAAAAACTTTTACAGGAGTTATGGCCCCTGGACTGAAACTTTGTTGTCTGTGGGGAGGGGGCATTCATGACTCACTGGCACATTTTTTTGTCCCACTTACATTCTCAATCTGAAAGTGTTGAAATCTTAGAACATGAACAAAATGTCAAAAATGAATTTTTCCTTCTCAATTGATACTAAACCATTATAGCTAAAATTTTCCATTGAACACAGAAAAACCCACCAGACATACAACATATTGATGTAATGAAATGACCTGATAATGTATTCATACTTTTTACATCTGAAGGATTGTTTAATTTCTCAGTAAAGCTATTATGATAATTTCTTGCTGCTGTCTTCCAAGGGTCTGTTTCCTAAAACATCCTGATAATCATTTGCTGTGTGTTGGCAACTTTGCTGCATGGTCAGTGAACAGATTTGGATAAATTCAGGAATGATCCTCTTTCTTGCATGTATCAAATCTTTTCAATTTTCTATTCAGGAGTAATAAAGTACTCATAACCACCATCTGTTCTCTCTGTGTATCATGGTATGTGAGGAATATTAATATATAGCAAATGATTCCTAGTCCATCTTTGCATAAATGTTTGGCTTTTGCATGTTATATCTTCTACTTTAGACTATTGTACGATGGTTTGGCGAATTTAATGATGAGCAGAAAAATATGATACTCAAACGACTACTCGTAAGTACACTCTTTTCTCTAATTTCAGCATGAACAACACTGATATTCTTGAACAATAATCTTTACACTTGAGTTGATTTGCTTGTATTTTATGTAACAGTCATGAGCATTCATTATGTTCATGAGAGTTTTTTTTTTAGCTTGCCTAGTTGCAAATCTGGAATTTGGCCTTTACCTTTTAAACCATAAGAAAAGGGTCTTTGATACTTCCGTATAGATTTTTTATGAACATGACTTACTTATCCAAAACTTTTACCTGGCCAACATCTTTTGAACTGCAAGAGTAGGGCTTTCTTACTTCACATATACATTTTAGATTCCTCTGGACAAGAGCTTTCATTTGGTACATTGATTAGTCAATTTAGTGACCTTGACCTTGGACTTTGATTTTTCAATCTTACTGAGGCTTTATTCTTTAATTTATAAGAGATAGGGCTTTCTACAGACATGTTTTTCATTATATACATTCAATATGACAGTTGTTTACGTTTGGCCCATTTGATGTTTTATATTGACTGTGAGTTTTGACCTTAATTTTATTTTGCTATAAATGTAATATTTTATTCTCATTAGGATTTATTAGTGCAGCTGGATTCCCAGAATTAAGGAAGCCTCTCAGTTGTATATTTAGTGAAATTGTAGAATCATTTTCTGATAATTACAACATTTTTGAAGTCACCCCTTTCAGTTTTGATGTCTTTGACAGCTTTTGTTAACTGAAGGTCTTCAGGATTTTTATAAAATTTCTTCAGACATGAATTGAAAAATTGAAGAATATCATTTATAATACATGTATGAGGTTGTATGCATGGAAACTTATCATTATTTAAAATGGCAGTGTTTGCCTTAGCATCACTCCTTATTAAAAAAAACCTTGGGTCTCTGTATGGTGAACAATATAAAATGTTAAGGTTACTAGTACACAGTTTGTCAGGTGTTTAGAGATAGGATATCTTTATGTCTTTCACCCGATAAAAGTCTTTTGAGTTTTATATCAGAAATACATAATAGATTCTATGTACTTAGTTGCTGCAATGCAGAATCAACAGATGCTGGAAATTAATTTAAAAGGCATGAAATACTACATGGATCATTGGTATCATAGATTCTGTTGATAATTACAATATCTATTGCTTCAGGGAAATCATCACAAGCTGCTGATTCTGCTGCAAGTGATCAATTATTAATGTTAAAATGTTTTGAATAAGTGAATTACGAAATGCTTTCGGCTGTTATTGACGGTGATCAGTAAAAGCAATGTGCTTTCTGGTCATTGCAGATGTCAGTATCATATATCATATTACGGTTGTTAATTAATAATTTACAAGTGATCCATTGCTATGGAAATATGCATGGGAATATTTAATATTACATAAGAATGTATTGAATAGCTTTAAACTGGAAACCAATGGCTCATATTGATGACATATCGAATGTAACTACATGTAGTTGCAAAATTGGTTGATTCTCATCTTTGAGTTTAGATGTTTTGTTTTGTTTGTTTGCTGTTTTTTCATACCTGCTTCATTTTTATTTTAGAGTATTCAGGCATAAAATTTATTTGTTTAAAGAGAAAGGATGTTTTATTTGTCATATGCAGTTCTGTAGTGAAACAGGACCCTGTACTCGAAATGAAAATTTCAAAAATAAAATAATTTCTGTTCTGCAACATGTTTCAACTATCATTTGCATACAAAGACAGTGAAATGATAATAACAATAATATGCCCACTAGAAATGAAAGTTTGAGGTCACTTGCAAGAAGCAGGAACCGGAGAAATAGCACTTTGTGGAACTATTTACCATTGAATAATCATTATTTTGTTGGTTGCAATGTGAATTGGAGACACTTCTGAAAACAAGTGTCCCTTTGAATTTCTGTTATCGTTTTGACTTCAAGGTCATTCTAACTTTATACATGTAGATATCTGAATTTACTGAAATTTTAAAATTGTGGATCTTTATGCACAATCACAGGTATTTGTAATTTGTAATCATGCATTGTACTACTGTAACATTCAGTTTTACAGAATTGTTTTTTCTACCTTTTTAGTTGTATTTGTCTTACACATATTAAAACATTTGTATAAGGTAGAGGTGTAATGTGCTACTTGTGGATTTCCTTATAATAACCACTCATTTGGATCTCCTGTGGTCATCTGCTGTGGTCAGTTTGAAACTTTGATCCAGGACTAATGGATTCTATTTACAGTTAATGTATGGTATAGACTCTTGCTATTTACTATTATGTATATTATTGTTGTCAGTTGCAATTTGTTGCAACAGATGGCTTCGTGGAGCGCAGTAGTATTATTACTGGGGATTATGGTATATGAAGGGTATAAATGGAACGGTGGTATATAAGTATGTTCAGAAACATACCTAGATTAGACTCGAGACTTCAGACTTCACTTTGACTTTGAGAAAGATCATTGTAGCTACACGGTCCCCCCCTTCATAGCTTATGAAGCCATCACTGCCTTACTGTCTTCAAGATTTTATTAACATGTAGAAACACTCTCCTTCTTTGAGTTAGTTTGTCAACGCAACATGTTGAACCAAGCATTTCATTGAGGTGTTGCTCTACAATTATAAATAAGCTATGACTAAACTTATGCTAAGGATATTTTTTTTTGCAGTTTTTCATAATAAATACTGTTCTTGTTTTGCAGAAAGACTGTGATCTTCCTCAACTCCATTTGCTGTCTGTCAAGATGGAACCAAACCTCCATCGTGGCTGCCCACCAAATTGCCAAGATATCATCACCTGGTTGCCTAGCAACATAGCCACTAAAATCATGTCATACCTTGACCCTGGTAAGTGTCTTTGGGACAGGGGTCAGACTTAGCACTAGTGCAATAGCCAGGGACTAGTGATATTTGCATGAGGATAGTAAAGCTGTACTTGTTGGTCACTTGATCTTGGTTGAGTCAGTATTGACATAATCTTTTCTTAAGAACAGCACTTTTTATACACTTAGGTGTTTCAGTTTTCTATATGCTCTACAGGAAAAAATGCTCAAAAACATGTAAAGTTTTAGGTTAATAAAATCGCCTTTGGCCAAGAGGATTTATTTCTAATCAGTCCAACTTGGTAGTGAAGTGGGAAAAGTTAAATTTCTTCCTAAGAAGGGATATTAACAAGAACTCGTCTCATATCTGTAAAGATCTCTTATAACAATGAGCAAACCCTATTGATCTGAAAGCATTTCCATAAAATATGTATTGTACTGCGTTATTCAGTACACTATTGACCTGAAAGCATTTCCATAAAATGTGAATTGTACTGCTTTATTCAGTACGCTATTGACCTGAAAGCATTTCCATAAAATGTGTATTGTACTGCTTTATTCAGTACACTGTTGACCTGAAAGCATTTCCATAAAATGTGTATTGAACTGCTTTAGTTGGTAAAGATTGCATGTGATATGTTCAGTTGAATTCACTTCTTTCCTACTTGACACAATACTCTGTACATCAATAACTTCTGAACATTGTGTTAACATTGTATAGATATAAAAGTAGAATAATTTTGTGCTGTAAAATAATTATTCATTAGAGTGTGTACATGTCATTGTGTGCCTGTAGAGGTTTCACAAGACTATGTGATGTTTCATTCCTTTGTCTCATGTAATAGTATGAATGTAAAAGCTTAAGTCTGGATTGTTATTACATGACAGAAGTGACCAGTATTCCATTTCTAAGTTTCCATAAAGTAGTACAATAAAATTATTTGGATATCCCAGTAATAAGTGAAATCTAAGGTTATTTAGAAAAATAAAAAACTAACACTCTTTTGACAATCATATGTCATGCACTATATATACAGAGGACTTTAATAAAAGATGAGTAAACAATCAGAATTTACATTGTTGTAACAGTTACTATACAGTAAAAAAATTATCAATTCATACAAAATAGACAAATATAATCATCAAATATTTAGGATTTATCTTACTTTTGGTAAATAGTAAATTGAATGTAATTAATAGTTAGCCTGTGCCAAGCTGCTCAAGTGTGTAAGGTGTGGAGATATATCACTGAGGAGCCATCAATATGGAGAAAATTCTGCTGCCAACAAAAATGGCGACTTTCAAAAGCTGCCGAACATAAACAAGTGATAAGCCACATGTCACAAGGAAGCATCATGGTAAGTGTTCATATGTCCATTATCCAGACCCATTCCCTTTGTCCAGGCATACTATTCACAAAGAAAATTAAGACTAACTCTTAGAATTAGATTTTAAAAGAATAATCCCAAGTGTTACAATTAGCACTATATTCAGTTAATGAGCAGCACGAATTAAAAATCATATACGATCCATGAGATTGTACTACAATATACATGTACAGACTTAAAAAAATAATATAATACATTGTAAGTTCTATAATGGTAACAGTGTATTACTTATGTACCAAGTTAGGATTTCTTGCATTTATTATTTAGTATGCATTACTTCAATAAAATGCATTATTACAGAAAATCAATGGGGAAAACTACATTACAAGGTGTGATCAAAAAGTTCTTGGCCATATATACCTTGATACAATAAATAAGTATAAAACCCCAATCAAACCATTATTCAGTCATATTGAACGTTTTTGGTAGAGAAGGTAGTATTTAAGTTTTTAAATTATACACAAAATCTACTGTTGAAAACTGAGGGGTAAGTCAAAATGGAGAAATATTAAGTTAGAGCAGTGATTAAGTATCTTAGTAAGAAGGAGATGACGCCCAATGAGATTCATGAAGACTTCATGAAAACCTTTGGGAAGAGGTCACCTTCTTATAGCAGTGTTAAATAATGTTCTGCTGAATTTTGTATTGGGAGGGCGAGCATTGAAGATGATGAATGGTCTGAACGTCCTAGGGAGGCTACAACAGAAGAAAATGTTGATATTGTGCAAACTCTTATTATGTGTGACAGAAGGTCAAACCTCTGAGACAGATCCAGAGAAGTTGGCATAAGTTATGGGGCTGTTCAATTTTTACCACATTTTAGGCATGTCTATGATTTCGGCTAGATGGATCCCTAGAATGCTGAAGTGGAAAAAAAAAAAACCAAAACATGGGTATGATGTCTTTTTGCAGCTTTTGTTTTATTATGAGGATTATCCAGAGGATTTTATGGGTCAAATTGTCACTAAGGATTAAACTTGAGTTCACCATTTTGATTCTGAATCTAAGGTACAAAACATGCAATGGATTCACACTGGTTCACCCCTTCTAAAAATCCTCAGCTGAGAAAGTTATTGTCTTTATCTTTTTGGACAGTCAGGGTATAATCCTGATTGACTTTCTTGAGAAAGGCCACATGATAAATGGTCCATTTTATGCAAGAAAATTAACTAGGCTGCATTAGGATTTTGTGAGAAAGAGGACAAGAAAGCTTACTAGAGGCATTCTGCTCTTGCAGGATAATGCACCTGCTCACACTTTGCAAGTTGCAGTGATGGCTGTGACGGAATGCAGCTTTGAGGGTCTTCCTCATCCATATACTCTTCAGAATTAGTCCTGTTTGACTTCTATCTGTTTCCAAAATTAAAATCATACCTATGTGGTAAGAATTTTGTAAACAATGAGGGTGTCATGGATGTTGTATATGAGTACTGAGGGGATCAACATTCTGTTTTGAAGGGATTCAGAAAATAGAACAGAGAGTGCATTGAGATGAAGGGAGATTATATTGAAAAATAATGACAATTCTTTCAATCCTAGGTATTCTTAAGAACATGAGGTTGAGATTTTTTTTATCATGCTTCATGTATTACCGGTACATGTTTAATACCAATTTGTTTTGCATAGTAGATTTTTTCTAGTATTGCAGAATTGGAAATTCTCAAAATCTATTATCAGAAAATAATGACCAGATTAATTGATAATAATTCAATATGTAAATGAGCTTTTGCAACAAGAATTTAAAAACTGAAAAGTGTGTATCAGTTGTGACAATATTTGTGCTTCAAAAGTCATTGTTGTCATGAAATTACAAAAATTTTGCATTAGATTTTCAGTGCTTCTGTACTGACTGAAATATACAATGTATACTTCATATTTACTGTTATGGAAGTTTGTAAACTGTTCTAAAACTGAAGAATATCTCTCTCTTGCATAGCTCTGACCTTAGTTGGGTTCTATGGCTCTTACTTTTAGGTCTAATTTGTAATAAGATCATACTTTGAATTTCCAGAGTTTCAGCCTTGTTTTGTTTTTGGCATGCTAAAAACTTGGTATATAACTTTGATGTGATGATCTACAGATTGAGTTTTACTTTTGCCGCAATTGACCCACTTTTCCAAGAGTTACTGCCTTTTAAGGAAAATTAATTTTCTGGACATTTTTCTCACATTTTGAAATATTGAATTGAAACTTGGTATATAACTTCGATGTTATGATTTACAGATCGAGTAATACTTTTATTGGGATTGACCCACTTTTGCAAGAGTTATTGACCTTCAACCAAAATTCATTTTCTGGAATTTTTTCTCACGTGTTTTGACATATTGAACTGAAACTTAGTATATACTAACTTTGATGTGATGATCTACAGATCAAGTTTTACTTTTGTTGTGATTAACCGTTTTTTATACGCCCGTCATTAGACGGGACGTATTATGTTATGGCACTGTCTGTCCGTCCATGGGTCCGTGCATCCATCCGTCCGGGGTCATGTTTTCCGGACTTTTTTTTTGCCTTCTTTCAAGATATTGAGTTGAAATTTGGTATATAGCTTTATTTCAAATGTTGTCAGTACCAGTTCGAGTTTTGTTACGATTGACCTACTTTTGATGGATTTATGGCCCTTGGACTTATAAATTTCAAAATTTAAAAAAAAATTCATTAAAAATCTAGTTTTTGTCAAAACATTATGAAATTTCTCATGAAACAAGTAAAGTGTACAATCTATCACATATGTTACGGTTTTTAATATCTTTTTCTTCATTTTTGAGAAATTTATAATTTTAGAGGTGGGGGAGGGGCTTGTACTGAAAAATTCAATTTTTTTTTGAAGGTCTAGTTCCAAGATGGGTTGGATTTGACCATTTCTGCAGGAATTATTGCCCTTGGACTTATTCCTATGATAAAATGCTATGAAACGCAATTAACG
Organism: Pteria penguin; assembly: GCA_035048485.1. Classification (NCBI taxonomy): domain Eukaryota; kingdom Metazoa; phylum Mollusca; class Bivalvia; order Pterioida; family Pteriidae; genus Pteria; species Pteria penguin. The sequence continues at coordinate 37,564,938 of CM068588.1, read as the reverse complement.
TCAGTAAATGTCAGATGTTTTTCATGAGAATCATGCCAAATGCGAATTGATCCTGTCCGAATTAAGCGACGGGCGTATTATGCCACGCTAGGCGTTGCTCTTGTTTGCAAGAGTTATTGCCCTTTAACAAAAATTCATTTTCCAGACTTTTTTCCTAAGTGCTTTGACATATTGAACCGAATCTTGGTATATGACATCAATATAATGATTTACAGATTGAGTTTTAACTTTTGTTTAAATTTCTTGCGACGAGACCTTTTAACAAGCACCAACTGTTCAGCTTCCTATGAAACTATGTTGACTACTCTTCTTGATTGTCTTGTCATAAAGAGATGAATTATTGCATGTTTCAACTTTGTTGCTGCGGAGGGTATTTATCCCGTTAGGACAGCTCTAGTTTCATATGTATTACAACGTATTTAATAATTTATTGTGACAGCTCTATGGATATATCCTGTAGGGAGCCCCAGAGTGTTCTTTCATAAGGTAACATCTGATCATGTAGGGGAAGCTGTTGTGCAAAAGTAGAATGTTCTGTTTGAGAGTGTCATGGAGGTCATTTTTTAAATATTGCTTAAACCTGCTATAAATTCATTTATAAGTTTGATTAGGAAAGACCACAGATAGCGATTACTCAATATTGAATTCTAATGAGATAATCAAGTACTTATGTTCGGTTGCAAAAAAGGAGACTTTCACTACAGAGATTGCGGATTGTCCACTCTTCGCATATCACAATTGACTATGTTGACGCGGACTATCATGTTCATATCGCCGCAAATCACCTCACACCACTTTGCCACCGCGATTGATAGTGGCTATACATTGTATACCTATTGAACGTACATTTAAACATCTTAAAATATTGTCTAAATATCGAGGTGTATCACGAGCGGTTTTGCTTGAGGGTTATTTGTAGATCTATAAATATTGCAAATTTTCTGAATAACTCTAAAAGTTCGTTGTTGTCGATCATCCAAACCAGTCAGTCATGTTCTTGTACGCTATGAATGCGACAATATGTTTCAAATCCAGTTTAGGGGACACTCCTGTGGCATAGACCCTTAGTTTTGAATTTATTTAAATTATCATAACAAAATACAATTTCTCTCACGATTTCACAATTGCAAGAAGCAATCTGGGTAAAAGCATTTCTATTTATTCTCTATTTACTACGTATATACAGCAATACAGAATAAATAGAAATGCTTTTAATTAAATTGTTGTCAAAGTAAACTTGAAACTCTTGTCTTTCTACAAACAAAATCATCGAAAGTTATTTTTTCTTTTCGCCTTTTTGTTATTTTACAATACAGGCTCTTGTCTTTAGATCCCTTTCTGATTTTTACACAAGATGGAATAAAGCTGATAAGAAATACACAATGTATCTCCCAAGGCAACAATTAGTGTTGGGCATTTGAATTCAAAGGTCTTGTGCTACATATGCTGTACTGAAATCATTAATAGTATGATCCTGTTCTGGATTTTATTAAAACTTACCTTATTTGCTTAACTGAATGCTGAATATACTTAATGAGTATTTAAAAAAAAATTCACCATGGTTTACGTATGCTTTTACATATTCATAGATACATGTAGTAGGGTCGCTGCGGAATTCCTGCAATGCAACGGTGATTAACCGCGATTGTTTGGGTGATTTGCGGTGATTCCGTGTTAACTATGGATCAGTTAAAGAGCGAAGATCACAGTGATTAGTAGCTAAGACTTAAAAATCATCGTGGCGATGTTATGAGATTTGGACAATAGCCTTCTCTGTAGCGCAAATGTAGTACAGTAGTAAGTTTAAGTTTCTTCATGTATGCCAGAACCCCCCTCTCCTAAGTTAGTTTATACCAATTTCACTTTTTCAAGGAATCTGACAGCATTACCAATGAGGTTGAAAAAAAAACTAGGTTAAAATTCTGGTTTTAGCCACTCACTACAGCTCTCTTGCTTTTGGAAAATTATTGTTCAGTGATAAAATGTTCTGTCTGTATACATGTATTTCTCTTACTTACATGAAATCGGATATTAAAGTAATTCTTTCATATGCATTATACATGTACATGTTTTGACAAAATAGTCAAGTCAGGTATTTGCAGAAATTTTGCAATCAGAATGTATGTATGCAGTGATAATTATGATAAAACAATATGTTAAAAATTTAGATATTTTTTTTTCAGTGGAAAAAGGTTTTTGCTGAGAGATACAGACTAAGAAATAACTGGTTAAGTGGGAGATGCACTGTAAGGACATTTGAAGGTCATTCCCAAGGTGAGTGCAAAATATCTATATTCTGTATTAGAATGCTTTGTGAATGAACAAGGTAATAGTAACTTTTAAATCTGTTCAATAGAATGAAAAAAGAAATGGAAGAAGAAACATTTCGATATTTGGTATTGTAAAAGGTTTTTTTCAGAGATCTCATATTGAAAGATTATCATCTGGCAATTCAGATTTTCTTTTATTATATTAGGGCTCTGCAATGAAGCAGGTGCCCTTTCTGAATCATGTTGTCTGCTCATCTGTCTGTCAACACTGTTGTTTTGATGTAATGTAAATTGGCTTCAGGTATATCATGTGTACAGTTTGATGACACTAGAATTGTAAGTGGTTCCTCAGATAAAACAATCAAGGTAAGTCCTTTGCAGAGATTTAATTACTCACAGAGAACTAACAATGCTTGTATTACTAATCATAGATTAGATTTTGTTCTTCCTCTAATAATTTTGATTTTATCTAGTATATTACATGTAATGATAACTTCTGTTTTTGTAAATATATGAATCTTATATGTTTTTATCATCACATTCCTACAAATTTCACAAAACTCATGTAATCTGTCAATTTAAATTAAACATAAAAATAGATGTTCCATCTCTTGGTATAATTATTATAATTGATGAATCTGGTAGTCATTTTATATATGAATGATAGGCATCTTTTCTCAGTAATAAGAATTATCTAGGTATGCTATTTGCATTGTAGTTCATCAGAACAGTTAACGTAATACAATTAGAAATCAAAGCACAATATAAATACTGTTTGACAGCATCAGTATTTTCCTTTGCATTTCTCTTTAATTGCACACTCATACCTTTGAATTTACAAACTACATAACCAGAGTCAGATGTAAATTGTAAATATACACATGTTCATGTAGATATTATAATGACAAATGTACTCATTGTTTTTTAGCTCACCTGAGCCAAAGGCTCAAGTGAGCTATAGTCATAGTGCACCTTCCTTGTTTGTCTGTCCTTCCGTCGTTAACTTTTTCACATTTTCGACTTCTTCTCTGGAACTGCATTGCAGATTTGGATCAAACTTTGTATATATGATGTACTCAAGGTCCCCTACTATAATTGTGTTCGGGATCCAGATTCCCTCAGGGGTGGATCCAGGGCGGGACCAAAAGTGCCCAAAACCAAAATGGTACCCCTCTTCAAAAAATCTTCTCCTTCAGAACCAGTGCATAAATGGGGAAACTAATTGCATTTCAACAATTTATAAAGATGGGTTATCAAAAATTGTGTTAGGGGTTAAGATCCATGAAATAGAAATTTAAGCTTTTTTGACGTGTTTCTGCACTTAGTAATTTCAATGCAAAAATTTGTCATGTTTTTCAGTTAATTGATATTGATCATTTCTAAATGGCTATTTTGATCAAAAGTATGGTAAGGAATATTATTGTGAAAGAATTTTGTGAATATCTCAATTTTTGGAGTTTTTATGAATTTTTTAAGACTTCCAAAAAAAAAAAAAAGGGGGGGGGGGAGAGGGGTGGTGGCCATTTTTCACATTTTCAACTTTTTCGCAAAACTGTTGGAAGAATTTTAATAAATATTGGTAGAAATTATTCACTTATGATCCTTTTCAAATTCTGTAGTTTTCATCCAGACCTCTTTACAGGTGGCACCACCATACTCAAAAGTAGGTCACAAAAGAGTACCCTCATTTGACAATATTTTTCTTTGTACTGGCTGTATACAGAGACAAACAGAATGCATAGAAATGATCTAGAGGGATGAGTGAAGATGTATTGTGATTTTGGTTCCCTTCCAAAATCAAATTGTAGATTTTTTTTGGACATTTGTTTGGACTTGGTGATTTCAATGCAGAAAAGTGTCATATTTCCTAGTTAATTGATAATGATGATTTCTTATGGACTGTTGTGATCATAATTATGGTAAGGAATGTTACTTTGAAGAAATTTTGTCAGTATCTCAATTTCTAGATTTTCTATGAATTTTTTAAGACTTCCAAATGAGGGTGTATAGGGACAATTCTTCACATTTTTAACTTCTGCCATTATACCACATGAAAGATTTTAATGAAACATGGTATACATGAAGTACTATAGGTCCTCTATCAATTTTGTACATTTCATCCATATTGGTCAACAGATAATGCCACCATGTCTAAAAAGTAGGTCTCACAATGGTACATATACCACTTGGTAATTAAAATATGGAGAGTAGCGTTTCAAATCCAGCTGTAGTCTAAATTTGTTTTTCATTTCTTTACACATCTAAATAAGTTTTTAGATGTTTTTCAACACTCAGCATATGAAATTAGGCTATTTTAAGTTGGATCTGGACAATATTTGAAACAATTGTTGTTCATGACCCAGACTTGAAATCAGTCAACAAAAGGCCCCACCTAAAGAAAATGACTAACTTGTTGCACTTAATCACATCAGAGACAAAGCAAATGCTTAATATCAAAATCACATGAATGGATGTGCAAAGAAGTGTTGTTTTTATTATGGTCTGAAGTAAAATTTCACATATTTTCAACATTTGTGTTGACTTAGTCACAGTAATGCAAAAATAAATGACTTCTTTCTTCCTGCATGACTGATCATCTAGGTACTCCTGTAAGCGATATAGGCCCACTTAGGCCTCTTGTTTGTAAAGTAAGTTTATATTACCGGTACTGAGTTTGAAGCAACTTTTTATTTTATAATATAGAAATAAAATAATATGAGACTTCGTACCATGCTTTTTATCTCACCTGAGCCAAAGGCTAAAGTGAGCTATTGTTATAGCGTGTCATCTGGCACCTGGCGTCTGTTGTCCATTGTCGTAAACTTTTCACATGTTCGATTTCTTCCTCAAAACCAATGGAAGAATTTCTATGAAACTTGGTAAGCATGAAGTACTCATGGCCTCCTACAAGTGTTGTTTTTCCGGATCCATCAATAGGTGGCACCAATGCAGACAGGTTACAGAGGGTACCTTTGACATACTTCTTCAGACTGGCTGCTTACAGAGACAAACGGAATGTATAAGAATGATTTAAAGGGATGTGTGAAGAAGTGTCATTCTTTTTGGTTCTATTCTGAAGTCAAATGACATTTTTTCAACATTCTTTTTTGGACTTAGTGATTTCAATGCAGAAAAGTGCTATTTTTCTCCTTTAGGTGATAATGTTGCTTTAATTTGGTTTCTTTTAATCATTATTATGGTAAAGACTGTTACTGTGAAAGAATTTTGTCAGTATGTCAATTTTTGGGGTTTTTATGAAGAAAAAAAAAAAAAGAAAAAACAAAAGGGGAGGAAGGGTATTCTTTCTCTTCACATTTTCAACTTCTCCTTCTGAACCACATGAATGAGTTTTATGAAACTTGGGAAGAATAAAGTAATTATGGTCTCTAACAAGTATTGTTGTTTTCCATCCAGATCTGTCAACAGGTGGCATCAGGCAAAACTAGGTTACAGATAGTACCCTTCTTTGACAAATTTCTTCAAACCAGTAGCATACACAGACAGACAGAATGCCAAGGTGCAAAGGAATCATCTGAAAGGATGTGTGAAGAATAGTTGTTGTTTTTGGTTCCATTTCGAAATTGAAGTTTTGACGTTTTGTCAACATTCAGGTCTCGACATTAATATTTTTCCCTACTTGTCCATTTGGACAAATAGCCAGGAAATTTACTTGTCTGAATGTCAGTACTGAACATCTATAATTACTGTAATGAATAAAATAAAGTTTAAATAATATACTCATTGCATATATTATTTTATTAACTAATATGCAGAGCTCCTGATAAGGGTAAGAGGGTATTTACCAATTGCAAAATTAGAAAAATAACATCCAAATTGTCCAACAAGTGAACTTCGATCCCGACTTTAAAGTTGCCGAACCTCTCTTTGAGAATGAACTTCTTGACTGTTGTTTTCTCACTGCTTTCGACTTTAAATTTTGATAAAAAGGATTATAATTTAGTTTTCTTTTCATAAATTTAAAACTTCTTTACAGAAAAATCACTTGTCCAATCAGACAAGTACTTAGCAAGATTCACTTGTCAATGAAAAATTTTCACTGGTACCAGACAAGTGGACAAGCGTAAATGTCGAGTCCTGACATTTTTTTGGACTTGGTGATTTCAGTGCAGAAAAATCTAATATTTCTCCTTGAGTAGACAGAGTTGCTTTAATTTGGTTTCTTTTAATCATGATTATAGTAAGGAATGTTACTGTAAAAGAATTTTGTCAGTATGTCAATTTTTAGAATTTTAATGATTTTTTAAGACAGTAAAAAAAAAAGGGGGGGGGGGAGAAGAAATTGAGGGAGGGGGAGGGGACATTTTTCCACAATTTTTGTTACAGAAATACTAGTAGGATTTTATACAACTTGGTAGGAAGAAAGTACTCATGGTCTCTAGGAAGTGTTGATGCTTTTCATCCAGATCTGTGTACAGGTTTTTGAGCATTCATTTGCTGTAAATAATCATAGGTTTGAGGGTTATGAATTTTAATTTGGCCTGCATAAACAATTGGCTTATGTTGATGATGATTCAAATATCACACTCGGTTTTCAATACAAAATGTAGTTACAACACAATAAACCTCAGGGTAAATATATATATATTTATCTGCATATTTTTCAAGCTGTCAGTTGAATAAGCAAATCATGTTCAGGTGAGCAATATAGGCCCACTTAGACATGTGTTAAAAATTATGTTTAATGAAATTTTATATATTTTAAGGTGTGGAATATCAGGACAAATGCACCCTGGTCAGTACAGACATTAGTAGGTCACAGTGGCACTGTACGCTGTCTTCATTTGGAGGGAAAACGACTCGTCAGTGGGTCCACAGATAAATCCATCAAGGTTAGACTTGTTTTATTTCCCTTATTTGGATGGTGATACTCTTACACTCCCATCATATGGTATCTATATATCTCGGTTTGATTTGCCAGAGCCTTCACTGATGTTTTAGACTTTCATACAAAAACTTTACAAATAATGTTGAAAATTTAACTCAGGGTTACAGGTGTCATAAACTTAAAAGAAACCTTTGGAAAATGTTTTAGGTCTTATTCAGAGCTTTAATCAAAACTAAGAAATGCTAGTTTTCAATGATATATGCATCCATTGAAATTTCCCATCTCAGTTTCTTTAGAGATCTTGTGTACAAACTTAGGAGGGTCAAAGATTCCGATAATTTTATCTCGTCAGGTTCCAGAATAGTAAAATGCCTTCCTCATCAACATTATGACCCAGAGATCATCAAAATGACAGTAAGTCTTGTATTGGGTCCTTCTACAGCCTTATACAGACTTTTACTTGAACGTTGCCCGCTGACTAACAGGGCGTAGGGGACTATATGACAAACCTTGTGAACTTTTTTCAAAGGAGAAATGGTCCTGAACCTCGTCCCCTCTGACTGTTAGTTGGAACTCCTACATATCAAGGGTCTGAGCTTGCTTCCGGATTGGCAAAGAATGGTTTACTCATGTTGATGTCAATTTATATATTTTTGATATCTTGGTTTTACTGTATATTACTAAACATGTTCATATTTTTATCACTTCTCAACTTGAGAAACCTATTGATCCTTGCTCTCTATATTGATTATTATTTATAGATTGTTAAATGTGTGTTCTTTTATTATACTGCTTTTGTGGTGAGTGGGAAGGTGGACCCGTAAACCAGTATACTACACCAGTTGATGACTACTGTTATATAGATTGACTGTCCTAAGTCGGTATCACAATTACACCTTAATCAAAAGTTTTTGTGATGTTTTCATGTGGGGATTTTTGTTTTTGTTTAGTTTTGTTTTTTTATGGCCCCAGATAGATAGATTGGGGGCATATTGTTTTTGACTTGTCTGTCTGTTTGTTTGTTTGTAAGTTTGTTTGTCTGTCTGTCGTCAACTTTAGCTTCCGCCATAGCTTTTGAAATGTGAGAGATAAGGACTATATTTTGCATGCATACTCCACTAATAAAGCCCTTTCAAATTATACCAGGGTCATTGACCTCATGGCTGTGACTGACCTTTGACCTACATTTCAATATTTACCTTATTTGGACTTCTTTGCCACTGGGACATTCATGTTTCACAGACACATTTTGTTTCAAATTATTACATTATTAACAGTAGATTTCTGTGGTGACTTCTGTCATACAGCTGAATCAGATGCTTTTATCTTTTCTTTCCTACCTACAGGGATGTCGTTAGAAGCCAGCAACCAGTGAAAACCCCCTATAATTCTGACACTGCCGTTTACTTTTTCTCTTACAAAAATATAAATTGGAGAAAACTATTACACAATCATTTGGAAATCACTGTATGTCAAAGTCTGTGACTGATATTTTAGGTCATGCAATAATGGAAAAGATTTCTCATAGCTTCAGCATCTCTAATACAGTTCACCAACTAACAAAGTCATATACTTTCTGGAAATTCCCCAATGCTGTTTTTAGTAACATTCATGGTCTTACAATGTATATGAACAATAGCTTTTTCGAAGACTAGTTAAAACACTTGAACGTATAGAACATTCCTCTGCAATTGTAAGAGATCACTTTTTTTTCAGGTTTGAAACTTACAGGTTCGAAGGGCTATTGGGTATATATGCATTTATTGTGAAGAGGTCTATAGAGTTATAACTTATGTAATGCCATCCCCTTTTTGATGGATAATATTTATGGGCAGTTTTATTTCAGTATTGACATTAAGTGTAGTGCCACTGTGTATATTAATAGCTTGCTATGTATTTAATGATCATCATATTTTTGTTAGTAGATTGCTAAATTTCTTTGGGTCTTATTTTGATTTTATACCAACATTGTTCACTGTTCTGTTTCTTGTGTTGAATTTTGTTTTGTTTTGAATTGCAGTGAAGACATAAAACTTCAAAACATAAAACATATGTGTAGTCAACAGTTTTATGAGCCAAAATCAGTCACAGTTTAACCAAAACTGGTAAAAGGAGTCTTTAGCTTGAACATTATTTCAAAATATGAGAAAATAGTACAAAACATAAAGTTTTCAGCTGTTGAAATTAAGTGCCAGTAATGTTAGAATGCAGGATTTTACACCGTTTACTCCAAAGCTTCTTGGGCCCACTTAAGGCCCCAGACCCCCCATCACTTTACAAGTTAACAGATATCTCCTATAGCTTTTCATAGACTTCCTAGTACTTCTATACTTAATGACATCTCCTGACCTATGAAACATGGTGACACCTTGTGATCACTTTGTGAATAATCTGTCACACCTTGTGCTCCATTTGTCAGTAATCTGTCAAACTTCTGATGTAAGTTTGTTTGCATTCAACACATTTACCTTAGAATATGACACCAATTGGATAAAAAAAACTCTACATGGTAGTTTTTTTTTCAGCTCACCTGAGCCGAAGGCTCAAGTGAGCTATTGTGATCAATCACCGTCCGTCGTCCATCTGTCGTCTGTCGTCCGTCGTTAACTTTTCACATTTTCGACTTCTTCTCCAGAACCACTGAACAGAATTTGATGAAACTTGATAAGCATGTAGTACTCATGGTCCCCTACAAGTGTTGTTGTTTTTCGTCCGGATTCATCAACAGGTGGCGCCACCACAGGCAAAAGTAGGTCAAAGAGGGTACCCTCCTTTGACAAACTTCTTCTTCAGACCGGGGCATACAGAGACAAACCGAATGCATAGGAATGATCTAGAGGGATGTGTGAAGAAGTGTTGTTATTTTTGGTTCCGTTCCGAAATCAAATTTTTGACGTTTTTTTGTACTTGGTAGTTTTAATGCAGAAAAGAGGTATTTTTTTCTTTTAGTAAACATTGATGCATTAATTTGGTTTAATTTGATCATTTTGATGGTAAGAAATACTACTGCAAAGAATAATTTTCAATATTTTATGTTTTGGATTTTTTATGAATTTTTTAAGACTTTCAAGAAAAAGGGGGGGGGGGGATAATTGGTGTAAACATTTCACAGTTTGAACTTTTTCTTCGGAACCACTTGCTGGAATTCAATGAAACTTGGCATGCATCAAATACTCAAGGTGCCCGACAAATGTGGTCATCTTTCATGTGTAATGCTATGGAACCCAATAGCTTTACTTGGCTTCTAAAGATTTCTACCATATTTAAACATCATGATAAAATTATGGAGAGGAAGCTGTTTTTCGCTTTTCAGATTTATCCGTTTTGTCATTACAGAGTTATGGGACTTTGATTTTTAGCTCAAGTGACCTATTGTCATACTAGATTGCCCGTCGTTTGTTCATTAACTTTTTGACATATTCAACTCCTCTGAAACTACTGGGCAGAATTCATAGAAAATTTACATGCTTGTTCCTCAACATGCATACAAATTTTGCCCTTCGTTTCATCTAGCTGTTCAGGTGAGCGATATAGGCCCATTTGAGCCTCTTGTTTGTCATGTGTCATTAGCTGGAACATGCAATATATTATGTTGCTGTCTATGCATCAGTCACACTGAAGCCATTTAATATTAGAAATGTCTGATCTTGCTTTGAGATATTGAAGTGAAATTGGAGTGCGTATTAAAATGCTATAAGGATGTTCCCAATTATCTATATAATGTGTGTATCTACATACAAGATTTGATGACAAAAAATGACGCTTGTCCGTGAATCAGATCAAATGATATATACAATAATCCATAAACAGCTCATTGGATTTTTTCAGTCATTAATCTCTGTAATATGTGATATCAGTAGTTGTACAAATGCTACTTTTCCCTGGGTTTTAATTATGACGTTAATGTCCGCATTGTGACATCACAATAAAATGACATTAAAAGTTGTGCAACCATTTGAACAGGAAACCTGTTTTTACTAAGATTTACTTAGATTTTCCTATAAAATCAAGTTAATGGGTATTTTTAGGTATCTCTCGGAAAAATACCGGAGCTGAACTAGTGTTAATTTTTATGAATTTCATGATAATTTATTAGGATTTTATGAAAATGCAAAGTCCCCAAGCATTCTTATAGCACTTGGAGTATGATATTTTATATATAAAGTTTGTTGTTTTGCAAAAAAAGTTTTTGATCGTACTGTAAGATTTTGAAGTGAAACTTGGTGTGTATGTTTGTATGAGCTTCAACATTGGAAGAACAGTTTTTGTACTTGACCCCATTTTACAAGAGTTCTTGTACTTTGTTGAAAAACAATTCAACTACGTTTTGAGAGATCATAGGGAAACTTGGGGTGTATGTTTAGTATGAAGTCCTGCTTATGCAGTTCATTTTTGTCATAGTTGACCCCAATCTACAAAAGTAACTGTCCTTTGATGAAAGTCAGCATTACAAAAGTTTTCAGCCTTTACGATTATGAAGTAAAACTTTGTGTGTTTACTATTAGTTTTTACATACCCGTTATAATGTTTGACTTTTTTTTCACTTTACCCCATTTTGCAAGAGCTAGTGCCCTTTGATTAAAGTCAGGATTCCAGGAATGTTTATGCTGTGCTTAGAGAAATTGCGGTGAAACTTAATTGATGTGTGTCTTTAGAATGAATTTCTATCTAGTATGATGATCAACTTTTGTCACAATAGGCAAAAATATTTTGCAATGTAGGTGTTGGCTACACAAAAATGAATTTGTAGTATTATTGCAAGTATAGGAATTAAACCAATTGGGATGATTATCTTATACTGTTAGTTAGTAAAAGCTGGACTCCGAAGCACCACTCTGTGCATATAGGTATGGTTTTATAACTACTACATGTAGGTTCAAGGGTCAGAGTTTATGATGCAATTTCAGTGCTGAAAACATGATCATTAGTTTAATCAGAGGAGAATATTGATGTGAGAAAGCGTTCACTGTACTGCTGTTAATTAAGCCAAACCGTTGAAAGTTGAAAGAAAAGATTTGTTATATATTAGTAACTAAGTAGTGTATCATTAGTGACATTTTCTGCTTTAAATCCCTCTAAGATATAGAGGGGGCAGGCTTGGTGTAGTGGTAAAGCGCTTGGCTTGCGGCGCCGATGATCCGGGTTCGATTCCCGGTTTGCGCCACTATGTTTAAGAGGTTTGTTACCTCCTGCTTCCATGTTGCGATATAACTGAAAAATTGTTGAAAGCAATGTAAAACACCAATCACTCAACCCAACCCTAAGATATTGATGCATATAAGATATGTATTACTATCAGTTCTTTGTTAGAAAATCCCAGTTTAGTCTTGCTTGTAATGTTTATGCATATGTATATTTGGAAATCGTTATCTCATAGTTGCTGAAGTTGAAATTTCAATTATTTCAGTGTCAAGTTGAAGTCCCAAAAAGTAGTTTGTTTACAATTTTACTTTAGTTAAGTTGAAGTCAACTTGTTATATCAGAGTGTCATTGTTTGTACAAACAAATTGATTAATGGGACAGTAGAGATGGAAGAAACACAAACAACCAAATTATTCCAGTGGGGTTTGTGATAAAGACTTGTGGCTCATGGTATAGGATTGTTTGACTGTGAAGCCATTTTGTGTTGATCGACGATGATTAGATTGTTGGATTACATCGTTGCTTGTTGCTAAGATATACTCATCTTAGTAGTTAAAACATCTTCATTTGGGGCAGATTATAGATCGAAATCATTTTTGCAGCTCGTAAATTGTTCAATAAATTAAGAAGAATATGAAGAGCTTATATTACGATTTTAAACATTTTTCTGCACTTAAAGACCAGCCATTAAAGTGATGGATACTAGTTAAGCTTAGTCAGAAGATAATCGCATTATATACTAGAGTAGATGTATAATGTGAAAGAGTAACAGGTAAACAATACATGTACATGTATAAATATGTTGATAAAAAAAGGTAAAATATGGTTATATAGCTGACAGCTTATGTTTATCTCGAAATACGGTGAAGTCAAAATATTTGCCCTGGTCCTGTTGACTTCGACTTAACAAGTTTCAACTGTGTTGTTTATGATTGAGTTTGCTTGCTATATTTCAGGTGTGGGATTTGTCAACACAAGAAAGTTGGTCAAGCATTGCATGTAAAGTGACCATGATTGGTCATACAGAGACTGTCCGCTGTCTACAGGTCAGTATTATAGAGAGTTGGTCAAGCATTACATAACTATCATTGGTCATACAAACATTGTGTGCTGTCTGAAGGTTTTTACAATTACATGTATTATCAGAGGTTCATCAGGCATTGCTTATAAAGTGACCATGGTTGATCACATGCAGACTGTCCACTGTCTAAAAGTCAGTATTAAGAAGAGTTCATCAAACATTGTATGTAAAGTTACAAGATTGGTCACAAAGAAACTGTATCATCAGAAGTTAATCAAACATGTCAGGTCACCATGATTGGTCATACAAATGTGGTAGAATGTATTTTATTGTATTTTTTTATAAATAAAATTCCATTTAAATTATTATCATGTGTATTATTATTATTTTCTTTATTTCATTTTACGCATAGTTTGCGTTGCATTGCGCATTGCATTGTGCACACTTTGGCACTGCATATTAATCAATAAACTAACCAATTACGGACATAAAAATACAATAAAATACACTCCACCACATAAACACTGTCCGCTGACTACTGGTCAGTACAAGTATTACCAACAGTTGAGATTCAAACATTGCATATTAAGTGACCTTGACCAGTCACAAAGAGACTATCTGCTGTGTATAGGTCATTACATGTATTATCAATAGTTGATCAGGCATTTTATAATAAGTGAACTTGACCAGTCACAGAGAGACTGTCCGCTGACTATAGTTGATCAAACATTGCATGTTAAGTGACCACTATTGGTCAAACAGAAGATGTTTGCTGTCTACAGATCAGTACATATTATATCTATAGTTAAGCTTTTGCGTGTAAATTCGCCATGGTAAAGTACATAAAGAATGCCCATTGTCTATAGGTTTGTAATTTGGGGAGTTGGTCAAGTGTTGCATATTAAGTGTATAATTGTATTCTGCATGAGATATATTCTTTCATGCTTAATGAATGTGAAGATTCTAATGTTCGATGTAATAACTGGTTGAACAACATTAAGCAAGAGTTATCTCGCTTGGGTTTATGCTATTTGTGGAACCAACAATGTACTCTAGATTTTGATGTACACTTTCCTTTAATTAAGCAGAGAATTGTAGATCACTGTGTTCAAACATTATTTGCCGATGTGTCTGTTTCCCATAAATGTGAAGTTTATAAGCATTTAGTGGACCATTTCTGTCTACAATACTATTTATGCAAACCTATCCCTATGTCATGTAAAAAGCAAATATGTAAAATTCGACTATCTTCGCATAACTTGTTTATTGAATCTGGACGTTCTCAAAACATTCCTAGAAAAGAAAGGATTTGTAAAATATGTCAAATTGAAATTGAGGATGAATTTCATTTTGTTTTAAAATGCCCAGCCTATTGTGATTTGAGAAAGAAATATGTTAAACAGTATTATTGGCATAGACCATCTATGTTTAAATTTGTAAATCTCTTGAGTGTTAAAAATATAAAGGAATTATGTGCTTTGGGCAGATATATTAAAGAAGCCTTTAATCTTCGTAAATCTCTACTTGCATAAATATTTAACCATTTTTATATGTAATGCATAAATATATCATATTTTTCTAAATCATTATTAGAATAATATCTATCTATGTCATTCTCCCTCCATTATTATTTTATATGTATGTGAATATGTTGGTCATTCTATATAATAATATTGTTATTGTATTTGTATATATATATATGACATTGATGAGACGTACGTCTCAAAATAAATGAATTGAATTGAATTGAATTGAAGTGACCTTGATTGGTCATAAAGAAACTGTTCTCTCTGTCTTCATGAGTCAGTATATCTTTTCATTTATATTCATTGAAGGAAATTAGAAGGTCAGAGATTGTTCTGATTCATTTAAAGTTGTAGAACTGTATTAGTTTATATACCTTCATGTTTTATATTTCGGTAGAAGATACTTGATTGGTTGATATGAATTTGTTCTTTAGATTTATGCTCCTGCTGCTTTATGTAATTAAAGTAAATTTAAAGAGTACACCTAAGACACAGCATAAATTTATGGGTAATTATGAGTAATATCCTTTGTACAAAATGACGTAAATGTCATTTCCATGTGATGTTTCTTGTAAATCAAGAAGTGCCTTATGGATACTTGTAAGTTACTTGTCATGTAAGAAATTATTTTTAAACAATAAGGGAAGCGTAACAACAGAAATTGAAATATTAAATAAACTAAATAACAGTAGCAGATCGAAGACTGTGCACTTGAAAAAGGGAATGTTTATATATCATCATAATTTATATCATTTTCATTTGCATTTGTAGTTAGAGTTTTATTCCCTTGACTAAAAATTACGTTTTTTTTGCTATTGCTGTCCATGGTGATAGATAAAACTGAAGATGTAGTAATTGTTACCAAGGAATTGAGCATAACCATGTGAAAACTCATATAGTTAAAAGCATGTGAATTTACAAAGTAAAGCTAAGAATTGATTTGTACATATGATTTTTAGCATTAATAGTAACTTTGTGGTAAATTGTAGATTTACAAATTGTTTTGGCACCTGGTCAGACTAAACTTAGGAAGTATACCCTTAGTCTATTTGTTTTTCAAACAAAAGTAACATTTGATTTATTGCACCTCCTCCTTTTAAAATATGAAGGGCAATATTGGTTTTATCCTTATCTGTCTGTCTGGTTGACCATGGAAGAGTGCTTTCAAACTTCAGTAATAGATATATTAAAACTGTGAAAGGAGGTCACTTGACTTGAAGATGTTCACTCATGACGTTTGCAGATTGCAAGCAGCACAAATGGAAAAGCTCTGTGACCTTTCATGTATAATGTCTTCTATGTCGTAATAGTGACAAGTATTGTAGTGTGGTGTAAAACCAAGAGCAGGTCCCATTACACATTGCTCCTGATCAAATAAAGAACTCATTTTCTCTGATTTGTTCTGGAAGTTCAAACTTTGAATTTATTTATCACAGGTTTTCTTGTAAAAATCAATTCCCAATATGTGAATCAGCAATAGTTTTATTAGATTTGTTTTATTGGATAACCAATGAGTTGTACTATGGACCTTTTGGCTTTGGCCCAGAGATTAGCACGCTACCAAAGTGCTCTGCTGGCTTTGATTATTACGGTTGTAGCATCTCTTGGCAACCAACTTTTTTGTGAATTGGACAGAATTCATTCTATAAACTTAGTGACATCAGTAGAGAGGTGTGGGGTTCATTCTATGACATCTATTGACATAGTTCATAGGTGTGGGGTTCATTCTATTTTGGTTGCTCTTGGCTGTTTCAGAGCTTCTTTTAGAATATTTTGCTATGAACTAGATGATAAAAGATCACTTTACTGAAATTTGAGGTACAAGCTCACTATGAAAGCATTTTTGTGTTGTCAGAAGCAGTTGAATCCTGATTCTTTTAAGGAACGATTATATTGGACAAAGTAGCGGATGACAGCTCCTTATCAGGATTCAGTCTTTCTCTTATATCAACACTTACCTATATTTTCATATGCGTCTCAAGAAAGAGTAATAACCTTATTTGTATGAAGGTGGGAAATAAGTGAAAGTTTAATAGTGCTTTACCAGGATTTTTTTTCTTGAAAAGTGTGATTTTTGTAAAATTTTTAGAGGAATCAAATTTATTCACTTTTCATGTAAATGAAAATCAGTTACTGAAATTTTAGACCAGGTTGCATAACAGTTCTGGTGTCTAGATTGGTGAAGTCCTTCCTTCCTTTTTAAGTTTATGGTTGAAGCAAAGTCTCAGTCTCAGTATAAACATAATACTTCACACATAGGTTCTGTATGCTTTCATATTATGCCATGACTTTTGTCCTAGTGACCTTGACCTTGGACTTTGACCTACTTTAAAAGATTTTTAATTTTGAATCAATAGGGGTAGGGCTTTGATACTTCACATACAGGTTATATGACCAGAGCTTTCATTTGATACTATGACTTTTGACCTAGTGACCATGACCTTCAGAATCAGATTTCATAACATTTCCAGATGTAATTATCATCTTCTGGCAAAAATTGTAAAACTAATTGAAAAATGTTTAAAAAATGTTCCTGAAAATAGAAGCAAAAAATCTTCCTTTTTCTTTATTTGAAATAGCTTCTACAGCTTCAAGAATACACACTTACCCACCAATAATTTTACATTAAATCCATTTAAAATCAAGTATTTAACAAAAAACCATTAAATTAGAAATCAATAAGTTGGACATTATTTTCTTTAAAATTTTTGAGGTTATAGTTCATACCTCATAATTGGTCTGTTTGATTGGAGGAGATTTTGACCTCTGATTGATTCATGTCTTTAAATTGTATCGTTATACATTTCAGGTGGATGATGATAAGGTGATAAGTGGATCGTATGACAAAACATTAAAGGTGTGGAACATCCGTACTGGCCAGTGTAGAATGACTCTCAGGTACATAACCTGGTAGAAAAGGTGTTGTATATGTATACTTTGATATATTAAAAAAAAAGTAGCAGGATTTTTATACCCCCCACAAACAAAGTTGAGAGGGGGGGGGGGTTATATTGGAATCACCTTGTCCAGAAAACTTTAACCTTGGCCATTACTTTTGAACTGAAAGAGATGGGGCCTTCATACTATACTTGTGTATTCCTTGTGGCAGGACCTTTTTGTCAGTACCAAAATTTCTGACCTTGTGCCCTTGACATTGACCTACTTTTGAAAAACTTTAATTTTGGTCATAACTTTTGAAACAAAACAGTTGGAACTTCATTCTACACATGTGCATTCCTTGTTGCAAGACCTATGTGTCGGTCCCCAAATTTTTTACCTTGTGCCCTTGACGTTTTACCTACTTTTGAAAACTTGAACCTTAGCCATAACTTTTGAACCAAGAGAGATTGGGCCTTCATACTACACGTGTATTCCTTGTGGCAAGACCTGTCTATCAATACCAAAATTTTTGACCCCTTAACCTTGACATTTGACCTACTTTGGAAAACTTTAACCTCAGCCATAATTTTTGAAGCAAAACATATTTGGCCTTCATACTACACATGTGTATTCCTTGTGGCAAAACCTGTCTGTCAGTACCGAAATTTTTGACCTTGTGACCTTTTCCTTGGTCTTTATTGTACTTTGAATTTTGTTGCAGCAGGGGGTATTTGTTCCCTTAGGACAGTTCTAGTTCTATTCGGAACACTTTGTATCCTTATGCAACATCTCTGTGCTGTTTACAAATATTGCAGATAAAGAATTTGATGTAGGTGACATCTTACTTATTGAACACACTCTGTATATTATATTTTACACTACAACCTTTAATATTCATTGCATAATGTAGGCTGAGTAATGTATCTCACAAGTTTCAAATGCTTCACAGGTCAACAATATAGTGGTACATGATAATGCTTAAAATACCACAGCTATCTTTAGCACAGTCCGACCAGAGCCAGTATAGCATAAACTGTTAGGTGCATGGCTTGTGTCAGAGAGGTTCCAAGTTTGAGTCTTGCCAGTGACTTGTCAGTGATTGATTGATTCATTGATTATTGTTTTACGTCACTCCACGATTATTTCACATATATGGTGACGGCATCTGTCTGATGCATTGCATACAAATTTAGACCTTTGCAACGGACCTAACCAAAGCTAGGAATCTTTTTATGTGCCAGACTTACCGTGACACGAGACTTTGGTTTTTACTGTCTCATCCTAAAGATAGAACACCGGGCGGGAGTCAAACCCAGGACCTCTCAATCACGAGCCAAGCACCTTATCCACTAGGTCACACCGGCTTGACTTGTCAGTGACTTGTGCTATGGTAGACAAGGCACATAAAAGATACCTCCCAGCTTTGGATGAGTCTGCTGTACTGGTATATATGTAGATGTGTTCATTTCATTAGGGAGATACCATTATTGTGTAAGTGTAGGAATCTTATTGTGACAGAATCAAACAAGCACACTGTGTCCAATACGTAAGATTCATATATAAGACTGTACAATAACATGAATGTATCCTTAACATAACGCCAAGCGATGCTATGCATTTTTTGCTTCCCAATAGTTGATCTTATGCAATACTCCAGCCTCCATTCAGCTGTAAGCAAGTCTGTCTACTTGCCAGACAAGTTTGATATACAGCAGCCATTTGACATACATCTGCTTTATTGCTTTAAACTCCTCTCTTTAGCAACTGATATTATAGCTTCATATTACTTGCAATGGTGTAAGTATTTAGGTATTTAGTGTGGTCAAGAAACAGCAATCTACAGTATTTACTATGGGTTATAATATTATCTTCCAATTATATGTCATTAGAACATATTCAGGATATTCTGTGTAATAGAGAGTGTCTGGGTAGTTATGTTACAGCTCACTATTGATAGTACATTTTTTTTGTAAAATGTGTTGATAAGTCTTTTATTTCAAAAACAACAAAAAGAGAAATAATAGGTATCTATATCGGATTCCATAACTGATACTGTGTGATTTGCATCTAATTTGATATTGTATCGTATTACAGAGGGCATCTAGCAGCTGTACTTTGTGTTCATTTTAATGACACTAAGATTGTCTCTGGTTCATGTGATAAAACCATTAAGGTTGGTACTATTACATGTACTTTCTAATTTTGTTTCATGGCTAACAGCTATTGTTTTTGTTCAGTATGCTTCATTTTTAAAATCATACAAATAATATTTACATTTTAGTTTTTCATTGTACTGGAAGACTGAAAATTATGTTTTCAAATAATTTTTTTCATAATATCTGACTTTGACATTATTTTCTGGAAACCTTGATTAGTTTGTCCTCACCAAACTGCTAGTCATACAGTAAATATTCTTTAACATGAAAGAGTCTATATTTAGATGTTGTGAAAATTATGCAGTAATAGAAAATATTTGGTATATCCCGTATTCTGTCTGTGCTGGTCAAGTTATCTTTAGCTATCAGTATATGCACTCTCATGCTTGATCCTATCAAATCTGTAATACTAGTAATACTTTATACAGATGTTGGCCATATCTTTGGTCTGTGCCTGGGCATTGTATCTACAATGCTCAAGATCCCTAAGTTATACTCAGAATTCACAACAGACACGAAACCTCTTACATTTAGCTTTAATAAAGAAAATATTTTGATTCTGTTTTGGTCTCTTCAGAGTAACATTCCAGAGACTGTGTGGGTTATTACTTTAGCAGGATTTATTTAGAATAGCAAAATAAGTCTGTGTCCCACTGTTCATGACTACCCTAATACAAATGCATTTAGAATGATAAAATGAGAGAGACAGATGCAAGCACTGCAATTTAATGACTATGTTAATATGAAATACAGCAAACCTGTATCCTCAGCTTTTTGTGCTAAAATTGGGTTGCACTTCATTAGGGTCCCACTTTCTATGTTCAAGGGCAATAACTCTGTCAAAAATTACCAGACCACACCCATACTGGAACTTGACCTGCATCTCCCCATGATACATCTGTATACCCAATATACATTTAATCCATCGAACTTTCATAATATCTGATTTTGATATCATTTTCTGGAAACTTTGATGAGTCATCTTGATGAATTAAGTCCACAGTGGGGGTCTGTGGTTTACAAACATGCTCCAGGTCTTGTAGGGTTTCTAGAAACTAATTTGTAGGGTATATTGTAAAACAATTTAATACCGGTATGTGTTGTGAAGGAAATATTGAATCATATTTCATATCATCATCTGATAATCTCCCTGTAAAGCTATATGATTTCTTTGCACTCAATCTTTTATGAGATTTACTCCATTTAATATAGTCTGCTTCTTAAGTAGTTAATTGTCTTTTCAAAGGAACGATCATACTTTCAAACCATTTATAATGGTATATATTTATATGATTGTTAATTTTGCGTTGATCTGCAGGTATGGAATTATGAAGGTGCTTGTGTACGCACTTTACTTGGGCATCAGGATGCTGTGACCTGCTTACAGTTTGACTCGACACGTATCGTCAGCGGCTCCTTGGATTGCAATCTGAAGTTTTGGGATATGCACACAGGAGCCTGTATCAATACTATTGATTGGAAAGCAGCGGAGGGTCACACAGGAGTAGTCAGGTATCATTCTTTAACAGAGAAGAGTGTATAGAAGGACTGCTGGTTATATATATATAAAGGTTTGGGTTTGATTCCTGGACTGTGCCTCTAAATATAAGAGGTTGGTTACCCTCAGTCCCATGTCATGATATATCTGAAAAATTGTTGAAAATACCAATAAATTAAACAAGTATTTATATATACAGGTATTGCTGTATCACTTTATCATTTAGGGGATAAACTTAGAGCGTTTGATTGCTTCTAATAGTTATACCCTGGTTAAACTTTTGGAAACACAGTTTTCCTGGCAATCCATAAGCAGAGCCTTAAAAACATTTTGGGAACTAGTCAAACACTTAACATAATAGTAGGACTGCACCCATATGTATTTATTAAGATTTTATCACATATTTAATATTGGAAGTGTTAAAATTAATAAATTATTGTCAGTAATAACAATGAAAAATGTGTCAGTAATACCATTGAATTTGGCAAGTGTTGAGGATGGTAGTTCATAGTTAAACATGTCAGAATGCTTCTGTTCTGCCTGATCGAAATTGATGTTACAAACAAAATTAGAA
The DNA here is from genome assembly GCA_035048485.1 of Pteria penguin. Taxonomy (NCBI): domain Eukaryota; kingdom Metazoa; phylum Mollusca; class Bivalvia; order Pterioida; family Pteriidae; genus Pteria; species Pteria penguin. Next base: position 37,543,025 of record CM068588.1, on the reverse strand, counting down.
TACTATTTATAAGGTGCTGCATCTGGGATGCTATAATGCTACTGTTCATGTGTGAGCACTTATGTGGTATTTTCTTGAATTTATGATGACAGGATGTCACTTTTCAGCCAGTTACCATAGAATTTCAAATGTATGTTGCTTTTAGTGAACGATTGAATCTCACTGAAGTTTAAATCCCAAGGTGGAAGTCATTTTGTTGGAGAATATCCTACATTTGTAGGTTCTGTTGAACCTTTTTTCTGGACTTACTACTGGTAATGATCTTATTTTAACCGAGGAACCTTGAAATGAATTGTTTTTATCTTTGTAGATGTTTACAAGCTGACAGTTGGCGTCTAGTAAGTGCAGCAGATGACAAAACTCTCAAGGTGAGAATGGTCTTAAGGACAGTATCTATCTCTGTTTGTCAGACTATTACTTTGTAAGTTTTTAAGTTGTCCGAGGAAAAAAGCTTAAGTGAGCTATAATGGTAGTGATGTGTTTGTTGTCTGTCCATGTCTGTCCGTCCTGTGTCTGTGTGTCTGTGTTGATTTCATTCTGAAATTTTTGATGCCTTTCATTTGCCTTTTCTAGTTTTGCACTTTTGGCAAAATTTCAGGTGTTTTCAATGATTTTTTCTTTGTCAGTTATTCAGTTTTGTGTATTTTAACTAAATTAATAAAAACAAACTGTAACTTTAATGAGATGTATGCAAAAATAATCTTTCGATTAATATTCATGACAAAACAAAAAAAAGGTAAGGAGGTATAACCATTGTATGTTTTATTGCAAAACTCAATGAAGGCTTTTGACACAGCATAACTCTGAAAAGAATGGAAATTTCTGTCAAAATAAGCGATGATCACTGTCACTGTCAAAAGTAGGATTTAAGATGTTCTTTTCAACAGCATTGAAATAAAATATATACTTCAAAACACAAACAGATATTGTTATACAGTTAGGAAGATTACAACTTCCTTATTACAAATTGAAATCCACCTCTTTCCCACTGCTCTATCATAGTACCCAAAAAACTTCCATCGAAAAATAAAAAAAAAAAAAGAATTATAGGTATGCTGTAGGAAATGCAGTTATCCCATTGAGTACAAGCCCCAATGGTATAATATATGTTTACAACAGTATATCCACCACATACCTGTCAGAACCACAAAGCGCAGTACGTTTATCCCTAATCTAATTAATTAACACTTTAAACCTCAATTTAGTCCTCAGAGAATCACAACCATTTACATTGCTATGAAGGACTAACAACAAGAAATTACAATTACTGCACTGCAAAATATAGGGCACAAAATATTGATGTATTTTAAATTAACAAATAGATTTATAAGGTTTATGAATATGTGTCATTTAAAAAACAAAAAAAACCAAAAAAGGTAACCATAGATTAATGTCTTAATTACTTCTAGTGTACAGATAGTTATATTTTTATGCCCCCGCCATGTAATGGCCAGGAGCATATAGTGTTACCCTATTCTGTCATTCTGTTATTCCGTCATTCTGTTATTCCATCATACTGTCATTTCGTCATTCTGTCATCATTGAGTTTCAGTTCATTTTCTCTTTGAAGGTTTGATTGATTAAATTGATATTGGGTATACCAATGTATCAAGGCAAGATGCAGATCAAGTTAGAATATGGGTGTGGTCTGTTAATTTTTGACAGAGTCATTGCCCTTGAACATAGAAAATTTCTTAAACATAACAGTTTCCGCTCGTTTTCTCTTTGAAGGTTCAGTGGAATAAATTGATATTGGGTATATAGATATATTAAGTGAAAATGCAGGTCAAGTTGAATATGGGTGTGGTCGGGTAATTTTTGACAGAGTTATTGCCTTTGAACGTTAAAAATTTCTTAAAAATTACAGTTTCTGCTCATTTTCTCTTTGAAGGTTTGATGGATTAAATTGATATTAGGCATATAGATGTATCAAGGAAAAATACAGTTCAATTTCCAATATGGGTGTGGTCGGGTAATTTTTGACAGAGTTATTGCCCTTGAATGTTAAAAATTTCTTGAAAATGTTAGTTCTCTGGCAATTATATTCCACTACCTTAGCTGCCAGTGGGGGCATTTGTGTCGCACTGACACATTAGAATTCTAGTTTCACTAAAAGAGAATATTTTTATTTCAGGTATGGAATCTTGAGACTGGTGAACGTCTTGTTACATTACGGAATCACACAGATGGTGTAACATGTTTACAGTTCAATGACTTCATCATTGTTTCAGGATCATATGACAAGACCGTCAAGTTGTGGGATTTCAGCTGCTGTTAATGAGTCTCAGAATGAAGCTTGCTCATGAAATTCACCAGAATCCCAGACTTTAACAGCTGCTGAAGAAATTTTTCGACATTTTACATTTTTAAATTGTTTAGCAAATGGGAGTTTCAGATTTATCTTTTAATTGGGTACTTTTTATTATACACTGTGATCTCTTTTATGCGAAAAGTCAATGTAATTTAATTTTTTCTCAGTGTCAAGATCTGACAAGCTCTTGCATGACCTTTACAACTGACCAATCAGAGTATGACTTGCAGGATATTGGAACTAAAAGTCTGTATCTTGAAATTCCTCTGCAGTTGATATTGCATCAATGTTAACTCATTATGAAATCTGGAAACAACAGCAACACAAAAAAAAAAACTGAATTGTATTCTTATACAGTTCACCTCATAGAGTGTATCTGTGAAGGATGTGTGCATAGTTTCTTCTTTTACATCCAAATTCAGAATAAAGCAGAAAGCATGAAAAACACCAAAGGAGTGATGAACTCAGAATTAAAAAGGACTTTCAGATCAGTCAATTCTTGACGTCACCAATTGGTTTTCATATTTATGACAAAATTTAAGCTGACATAAACCTGTACAAGAGGCTGTTAGATATTGATATTGGATTGTATCATTAAAGCAGCAGAATAACATATAAATTTTAATTGAATTGAAGAACAATGGATATTAATGACAATATTTAGATCAGAACAATTTGCTGTATTTGCAGTGGAGTTTTTCTCTGTATTTTCTTTCTTAAGGTATACCTCTTAAGAGAAATGATCTAGAATCTGTTTTACTGAAGACCTTACAAAAGCTGCAAGATATTTGCCTCTTTCACTAACATAATTAAAAACTGTCTAAAATAAACAAATCCATATCATGAAATCAGTCAGTGAACTACTTCTTTTGTCTTGTTGCTGAATATTTACAATTTGTTGTAAAGTTTTTAGTAAATGGGCCACTTGCCCTTTTACCTTTTTTATGTATCAAAGAATAGGTCTGTTATCAAGTTCTGTTGAATTTACGCTTTGCAATTATGACATGCAGTGTCTGTTGTATTTGTTGGCAGTTTTATTTAGGTGGCCCAATCGCCCTGGGTCTGCCACTACTGTTTACAAACTTAATTTAAACCCATAGGATATAAATGGTGTATCAAACCAAATTAATAATCATGTGTATGAAACATGTAAGTACATCTGAATTTATAATAAATAACATGTTTATTTAGTGAGCTAATGTAGAAACTTTGGATATAGAAATTAAATATGGTTGATAGACTACAGAGTAAAAAGGTTGTAATGGAAATCTTTTTGATTATGTGATTTCCTTGTTCTATTTGATTTCGTATTTGATACTTTTACAGCACTTATAACATTGTGATTGGTGACCCTTTGGCAAGGTATATTAGCAACTTTTACAGCACTTATAACATTGTGATTGGTGACCCTTTGGCAAGGTATATTAGCAATGAAACATGATTTCTAGAAGTGATAATTATTATGAACATATATGTTCTATTTTGTATTGAATATAATCGTATTCACTTATACAATTCTTGGTTAATGCTTGTTTTACCCATGTGCTACTGGATGAATGAATTGGTAGATAATTGTTGTTGTCACTATGTTTCACAATTTAGGGTTGTTGTCAGGGTAGTGTTTCAGTGTTATTTATTATTAAAGCTTCATAGAATATCAGATTGACAAATATATTTGATGATTGGTTAGTTTGTTTCTCCCATGTGAGGTTAAGAATTGTCAAATTTTCTAACAATGAGAAATCACAATCCTGCCATGCTTCAGTACACAAATGATTTGGAATGATGTCAGTATTATTTCGTAATCATAGATAAATACATATATCATGACTTCATTTTTGTGTGAAAGTATTAACACCCATTTAAAGTCCAGATTTTTTTAAATTGAATGTCATATATAGATGAGGGTATGCTTCATATTTAGCGGGGGGAAAAAAAACAATTAGACATCACTGTGAAGAAAGAATAGTAAAATCTCAACCCTTAACAACATAATTCTGTATGTCTATGACTCAGTCTGATATGTATAGTATCTTTGTGAACTCCGGCTTAAATTTAGTCATGGACTCCTCACAGTGGGGTAAGATTCTATTCCTCTCAATGTTTTTCTCTTCTGATATGCGCATGAGGTAGCTTTGATTTATGTAGGAAAATATTCGTTTATATTTGTGAATAAGCTCAGGTGTTTTAGTGTTACCACAATAATCCTTAATAATAAGGTTGTGATTTCATGAAACTTAAGAATTGTTATCTTTTAAAGTGGCAAGAAATAACCAAGAATTAAAATGACAAATTTCGTTCTGCATTGAACCTTGATTGATTAATTATTTTTTATGCCCCCGGATCGTTACATCGGGGGCATATTGTTTTTGTCCTATCTGTTTGTTTGTTTGTTTGTTGTCAACTTTAACCTTGGCTATAAGTTTTGAACTGTGAGAGATAGAGACTTATTATTTGACATGCGTACTCAACTAATGAAGCCCTTTCAATTGACATCAAGGCGATGACCTTTTGACCTTGACAGTGACCTTCATGCTAAAAATAACTTTTGGAGTTTTGTGCCGCCTGGGGCATTAGCGTTTCACAAACACAGCTTTTTTTTTTGGGGGGGGGGGGGAAATATACTTGTCAATACGTATATGAATATACTAATGAAATAAATATCAGTAGAAAAATCCAAGATTTTGTACTTTCTTGGCACTACTGTAAACAGTTTGAAGACATATTTGATATTTGCTTTCTTTTCCCTACCACTAGTATGTGCAGTGAAGTGATAGTCCATTATAATTTTTCAAATATTGCACAATTTATGTTTTTAGAGGATAGTTATTTTTGGACATCTCATTACTGTTTTGATGATTATTCTTCTTTATTTTTACCATGACGATAAGGGGGTGGACCATTTTGTTTCGTGTATTGGATCATAGCAGAACTTGTATTAGCCTTAATATTTATTACTTACTGTGAAAATATTGAAGGTGGCTCAATTTTTGTTTTGTTACCATGGCAGCCATAGATCTAAAAACATAAGCTCAAGTAAACAAATGCATTTTTATTAATAAGTTCAAGTATTTTTTTGCAATTTTTTATAAACTGTCTTTTGTGTTCTGATGAAGTTTGTATATGCCCTTTATAACTAATGGAATCAGTGTGCAGGTGTTTAATCTGATACAATGTTAAAAAGACTGATTGGTAGTCTTATTGCTCATTAAATGGCTTTGTAACTGGGTAGTTTGATTGGTTCAGAGCCCATGAATTCTCAAATTTGAATTTGACTGGCCACTGGTTGATACTGCTAGTTGTTGATAAAACAGTAAAACTTAAGTCTAATGCTTCAGAAAATATTTGCACCTAAATATTTTTTTCTTTGAATTGGTCCATTGTGAAAGTAATTTCTGTGCAGTGCATCAGGTAGTAGGTGGCACTAAATGAATGAAGTAATTGAAACATGACATCATGCAACAAACATTGTAGAAGAGTGACATTAAACCAGGATTGACTGATAATTGTATCACAATTTATCCATGTTCAATTTGTTTATTCTGTACAGGGTATGAAATACTCAAACTGCTCAGAACTGAATTTATGCCAGTAAAATTCCTTCTTACTGCCTCAAACCACACTGAACAATACTGAAGGTCTTATTATGAATTGTCTTATAATATTACTGCCTTACGTCTTTGTAACTGCAAATTTCATTGAACTAAGTATCATTACATTATATACTGTATATATCCGTGGTGACTTCTGTCATATGGCTGAGTTAGTAACTTTTCTTTTTTAATTAACATAAAAGTCCAACTCTGTATGGTTTTTAGATGCGAGTATCATAATGTGATATTGGGATTAGTTTTGCTATGTATTTCAAGAAAATGTTGTTTGATGATCATTTATTGCAGTAGACTATGTTGTATTAAATAGTATATGCAAAGTGTCAGTTCTGTGGTAGCATCAGAGAGAAAACTTTATATGTAAATAGATTTGATATTATGGTCTGATTGAAATCCCTGTTCATCATCCATTATAAACATTTGTTGTAAATGAGCATCTCAAGATGAACATGCTGTAATGAGCATCTTGTAACAAACATGTCCTAATGAACATTTCATATTGAGCATGTTTTAATGAGCATCTCCAACGAGCATGTCCCCACAAATACACACTTAAAACAATTGAACTGACTATCTAGAAAAATGTCAAGATAACAATGCTTTTATAACTTTAGAAAACAACTTCTAAGAACGATGGCCTTTCGGAAAAAATCCTTTCTTTAAATTAATAATCAGATACCTTAGCGTCTTTGCCAGGATTATCAATTAACTTCTAGAGATAGGAAATATATGATTTGTTACTTTGGCGTATGGATATGACTATTACAGGGTGATTTCAGATAGAATATTGTAGTATTATAATTTCTGATGTGTTCTATATAGATAGTCACTACTTTGTCATCAAGTTATGAAGAAAGAGTGTTCTTTGTTTAAATAGTACATCACGCATTAAGATGATGTCGTAGTCATCATTGTATTATACAGCTGTGATCACTTGGACTGTTTGCTTTTAGCATGTGATTTTATGGGATGGTAAACAGTAGACAGGGAAACTCTTACTGAAGATTTAAAAACAGTAAGCATAATACTAACGCAAGTCTTAGTGTATAGCAATGCTTTATCAAACGCCTGGATCGTGTCCAAGTTTCTACAAAACAAGTCTATTCTATAAAATTCATGAACAGAGTGATTTTAAACAGATTGAGCATATTGTATACATGGTGTTGTGTTGATGGTTTTATTTGATCTCAGTGTGTATAAGTCTTTGTATTTTTATATTCTCTATGTTGTCAGTTGTGATTGTTGTCTTATTTATATACATTGTTACGTTTTTATTGACATTTGAATGATTCCTTATAAGGAAATTCTAAAAGAATTTCTTTTATAAAGTCGGAGTTTACGTTTTTTATACCAAGATGATACATAATACAAAAATGTACTGACATTTAAATTCCAGTACATGTTTTATAAATGTACATATTAATGGACTTATAGGTAGATGTATTTATAGATAGATAGGTACTTTTACATCCAGGTAAATATAGTTATAGCCGACTACTAGGTACTTTTATGTATTTTGTTATCTGTACACTACACAATACAGGTGTATTAGGCTACATGTTTTATATCTGCATAATTCAGGTACATTTAGCTACAGGTTTTAAAAATACAATACAAAAACATACAAATTTTGTTATCTGTTGGCAAGTATTGATATATGTTTTACACAGAGGTAAAACTATTAAACACAGGTGCAATGTACCTTTGATACACATAATACATGTGAAAACAATTTGCACATAGCAGAAGATAAGTTTGAAGTCCAATTTGTTAAATTTTCCATGTGCAGGTGTCATTGAAAGGAGTAAGTTTTGTTTTCTTAGCATTCGAGCATCTATCCAGAATAACAGCATAAAAAATCAGTACAGGGAAGTTTATTTTGATAGTCTTACTACAGTATCACATTACATTAATTATCACATCACAAATGAGTATACCCTTGTTATTACCATACACCATAGGAATTGTTAGCTTGTGAATTAATTTTAGTATTAAATGCAAGGGTAGGGTTTCTTAAAAATTGTTAAGCTATTGCTGCTAGTGATTGAATTCCTTGCAGATACTTTTTTCTTTGAGATAGAAGCAATGATTATCGTAAATTATTATATTGTGTATATGGGAACATTCATAATGATATTTGCATTATTATTGTTATTGATTCTTTCTTAAGATACTGGTACGTTAACTTGACTCAGTTCTGTTTTGAAACAAAATTATTATGTCCTCATAATCAGATTGTTAAGGAATGTTATGATTCAGCAGTGCACTACAAATGTAGATCTTTAGTGTATAATCATTTAATCATATGTATAGAAAGGTTCAGAATGAATGAATATTGAACACTTCAGCCAATAGTAAAACATGTAGTCCCGCTGTAGACTTATTCTATGAGTAATGTGATGTCATAATCCATTCAGATTTTGTTTGTTCATTACAAAGTTCAATCATAGAACCTGATTCTAGTCTCTCTATGTTTTATTATATACAATGTCTGTACCTGTATGGAATGAATCTAATGAAACAAGGAATTTTAAGAAAACAGGCTTCATTACTTCATTATAATTTCAGGAGATTACCTTCAAGTTTTGTGATACAATTTTTAAAAGTTTTTTTGATTGGCTATCAGTCATTTTGCAGTATTAATGCACAATGATTCTTACCACTAGGTCTTAAGTGTTTCACAAACACATTTTCCTAATTTAGAGGGTCTTTTTTATGAATATCGTTATGAAATTCTGAAAAGACATTTAAATGGCACAAATGTATATGACACTTTAAGCTGGGTATTTCCTAGCATATCAGGTATATAGAATGTTACCATTTGTACCTTTATTCATTTTGTAATCTTATAGAAAATACTATTTCTATGTGGTTGTGACTATGGCATACAGGTGGTTGTTTTTACATGATGTGGAAGTGCTACTTTTTCTTATAGGGATAATCGTCATATTTTATGTATCATATGCATGTGTACTCCATGTTCTATTTCGATGTTTTAGTTTACTCTTAGTACTGAACATGTTATAGAAATTGTATCAAATTAACTTCATATTACTTACAATACTGAAATCATTATTTAACCAGAATTTGAATAATCGGTACTGTCATGTATCATCGTTGAATCTTCATGGTGAAGATACCAAGTATGTTTGCATGAGCACTATTTTATCTCGAAAAATTTTTGAGGCATAAATTGCAAAGAAAGTACACTATTATGATAAATATTGACCCAAATTGCTATATTTAAGGCCTTAATTTTCACAAATATTCTGCGTAGGTCGTGGCCTCTTCTGAGCACTTTGTTTTGACTCTTCAGTTCTCAAAAGACCAATCTGATTGAAACCAAATCTTTATTCCCCTTATCTATTTGTCTCATTGTGAATAAAGATCTGACAAAACCCAGTAAGGGGTCATGTTTCGGTGAACTTGGATGATGTTCCAGTTACCGAAACCGGTATTTCCCATAGCCAATCAATGACTCGGCTAGGCATATACAAGTTATGCAACAAACACTGTTAAAAAACTACCTTGTAGGTCACGCACGCTGTGGATGTTAATTTCATTCCTAGAAATTTGTAGCCGATCCACTGATTGGTTGAAAATCAGAGTTCTCCCCTTACAGAGTTTCGCCAGATCTTTATCCGTAATAGAATAGATAAAGTAGCGGAATAAAGATTTGGTTCTAATCAGATTGTTCTCAGCCGTGCACATTAAATAAAACCAGTCAGCCATACCACTGAATCTGATTAGCAGAAAGAAACCCCACATATATAGAGTTTGCAGTATGTAAATGCTAGTTTAACATCTATAACATAAATTATGTCAATGTCTGGTACATTCAACCATTGTAGTAGGTCATATACATTTTCATATTTTGTTTTATGACAGTTAAATTGAAATATTGTGGTATCCAGTTGTCTACACCTATTCTTTGTAGTGTTATCTGTTGTTCCAAGGACAACTGTTAATCTTTGCCAAAATAAAGTAAATCTTAAAGACATTCTGAAGTTTTGTTTCATTACTATTCATTTGTAGTATCCTATAATGTCATTAAATTAGATTGACATAAAAAGATGCTGCTATTGTGTTAATTTTATAGTGTTGTTTGAATTTGTAACATCTATTGGCCAAGGTATCATGTTTTCACCACTCTGTCTGTTTGTTCATCAGCAAAAAACTTTAACATTGGCCATATCTAATACACTGTCACAGGTAGAGCTTTCATATTGGCATGTGTGTTCCTTATAATTATCACAAGACCTTTGGGTTGGTACCAGAATTTTTTATCATGTAACCATGACAATGACCTTTGATCTGCATTTGAAAAACTTGCACATTGATCATAACTATTGAACCGCAAGAAGTAGGGCTTTCATATTTGGCATCTGCGTTCCTTTTGACAAGACCTTTCTGCTGGTAGCAAATTAAGGTCAAAGTCATGGTGACAGGCTTTCTGTGGGGCCCTTCTGACTTTGTTAGTTTTCTAGTTGAATCAAGAAATCAATCCTATACACATAACAGACTGGAACCATATGACATTAATGCTCAGTGAGCAGCAAGACTAAGGTAGTCAAAAGTGAGTATTACAAATGATGAGACATTCAGGAAGAGTTAATATCTCATGTCTGCCTGCCATGCCTACAGTGTAGGAGTCCAGTCTCAGTTGGGTATAAAATAATGGAGAATTTTAACTCCTTCATTAGCTTTGGATATTTTGAATAATTACAAAATCATGTGAAGGATTAAAAAATATTGAAGGCATAAAATAATTAGGCTAAAACTGTAGGAAATCATGAATATTGGTGCTAAATATTGAGTATACACAAAGCAAATACTTCAATAAAGGTCATTTAAATTATTGATTAGATATTACACTTTGTGGATGCTCCATTGTCAGTTTTGGGTATTTCAAACAAAATATTTAACTTTCATTTACATACAATTGTACTTTTCTTTTGGACTAAAGACTGCTTAATTCAGTGGTTAGGGTGCATAGCTCAGAATGAGAAAGTCCAGGTTCAAATGCAGTCATAGTTTTGTTGTTTCCTGTGCTCCAAATGAAAAATTAAATTGAGAGTTCACAGAAAAAGATTCTCTCTGACATAGATCACAGATATAATACAACTCTGACATAAAGCCATAAATACATTACACCTCTGACATAGGGTCGAAGATATAAAACAACTCTGACATAGAGCTATGGATATAATACAAGTCTGACATAGAGCCATGAATATAATACAACTCTGACATAGAGCCATGGATATAGTACAACTCTGACATAGAGCCATGGATATAATACAACTCTGACATAAAGCCATGGATATAATACAACTCTGACATAGAGCCATGGATATAATACAACTCTGACATAGAGCCATGGATATAATACAACTCTGACATACAGCCATGGATATAATACAACTCTGACATAGAGCTATGGATATAATACAACTCTGACATAGAGCTATGGATATAATACAACTCTGACATAACTACACAGATATAATACAACTCCTAGATAAAGCCATGGATATAGAACGACTGAGATAAGGTCACAGAAAAAGATCCTCTCTGACATAGGTCACAGATATAATACAACTCCTAGATAAAACCATGGATATAGAACAACTGAGATAAGGTCACAGAAATAGATCCTCTCTGACATAGGTCACAGATATAATACAACTCTGACATAAAACCATAAATACATTACACCTCTGACATAAGGTCACAGATATAATACCACTCTGACATAACTACACAGATATAATACAACTCTTACACAAAACCACAGATACAATACCTCTCTGACATAGGGTCGAAGATATAAAACAACTCTGACATAGAGCTATGGATATAGTACAACTCTGACATAGAGCCATGGATATAGTACAACTCTGACATAGAGCCATGGATATAATACAACTCTGACATAGAGCCATGGATATAATACAACTCTGACATAAAGCCATGGATATAATACAACTCTGACATAAAGCCATGAATGTAATACAACTCTGACATACAGCCATGGATATAATACAACTCTGACATAGAGCTATGGATATAATACAACTCTGACATAGAGCCATGGATATAATACAACTCTGACATACAGCCATGAATATAGTACAACTCTGACATAGAGCCATGGATATAATACAACTCTGACATAGGGCCACAGATGTAATACAACTCTGACATAAAGCCATGGATATAATACAACTCTGACATAAAGCCATGGATATAATACAACTCTGACATAGAGCCATGGATATAATACAACTCTGACATAGAGCCATGGATATAATACAACTCTGACATAGAGCCATGGATATAATACAACTCTGACATAAAGCCATGGATATAATACAACTCTGACATAGAGCCATGGATATAATACAACTCTGACATAGAGCCATGAATATAATACAACTCTGGCATAGAGCCATGGATATACTACAACTCTGACATAGAGCCATGGATGTAATACAACTCTGACATAGAGCCATGGATGTAATACAACTCTGACATAGAGCCATGGATGTAATACAACTCTGACATAGAGCCATAGATGTAATACAACTCTGACATAAAGCCATGGATATAATACAACTCTGACATAAAGCCATGGATATAATACTACTCTGACATAATGTCACAGATATAATACAAATCTGACATAGGGCCACAGATATAATACAACGCTGACTGAGGGCCACAGATGTAATACAACTCCGACATAAAGCCACAGATGTAAAACAACTCTGACATAGGGCCACAGATATAATACAATGCTGACATAGGGTCACAGATGTAATACAACTCCGACATAAAGCCATGAATATAATACAACTCTGGCATAGAGCCATGGATACAATACAATTCCGACATAAAGCCATGAATAATTAATACAACTCTGGCATAAAGTCATGGATATAGTACAACTCTGACATAAAGCCACAGATGTAATACAACTCTGACATAGGGCCACAAATATTATACAACTCTGACATAGGGCAACAGATATTATACAACTCTGACATAAAGCCACAGATATAATACAACTCTGACATAAAGCCATGGATGTAATACAACTCTGACATAAAGCCACAGATATAATACAACTCTGACATAAAGCCATGGATGTAATACAACTCTGGCATAGGGCCACAGATATAATACAATTAATTACGTATTGGTCAACATTGAATACACTGATTATAATCCAACAACAAAAAAGTCACACATCCTGGTTCTGCTATCTAAAAATGCCATCTCCTAATACCGTAATATGATTACTCAGGTGTACAACTAGGCACCTCTGAAACTTAAGCTTTTTGTGTTTTATATGTAGTTTTATCTATGTTTGATTATATCTTCATAATTATTAATGCTACAAATATTTTCAGAATATCCAATACAACATATATAAATTGTAAATAATACTAAAACAGACATTGGAAAATTTGTTTATTATCATTTATTCCCTGAAATGGCCATCACAACCAAAGTTATATCCAAAAAAAGATAATAAATATATGCAGTCTATAATGTGAAATTAATAATATGTATAAAAATCATTACTACATTCATCTGACACTTCGAAATCATGTAAAATTTACCCGGTAAGTTCATTTGTTATAGAAAAACAATTGTATGTGTTATATATAAAAATAGAATCTACACAAAACAAATAACTGATCATAAAACCTCAATATAATAAGAAACAATCAGAAAATAAGATATTTACTTCAGTAATGATAATGTGTTCATCTTGTAGTATCAGCATACAAGGGGTAAGTGTCTTTATTGAAATAGTGCAGATATATGTTCTTACGATTCAAATCACAAGTCAGAATTACACTTAGATCATTAAGTCATTACCTACCAGAATTACACCTAGATCATTAAGTCATTACCTATCAGAATTACACCTAGATCATTAAGTCATTACCTATCAGAATTACATCTACATCATTAAATCATTAGCTATTATAATTACATGTACATTACTAACTTACTACAGACTGAAATAACAAACTATCATTAAAGAAAATAAATATGCATAACAAAAGTTTCTTAAATATACTGACTAATTACTTTATGTAACAAAATGCAACATATGATTGTTATATCTTATTCATTCATTAAAATGAACATATAATTCATAAAAATGAACATGTCTACATCACAACAAACCCTGATGTTGTATATGGCCTTCCCGAAATAAGTGGTCATTTTAAGGAGAATAAGGTTTGCCTCTTTGTAGAAAATCCTTATGTTTTTATACCAACAAAATTTAGTATGAAATTAATAAATTATGAATAAATATAAAACAAACAGTTTACCCAAGCTGTTAATTACATAATCAATTTATCAATGATCATCATCACTTTCAGTTAAATCTATAACTTTTTTACATTTTCTCTTGGCCATTTCCTCATTAGAACATTTTGGACCACTATTCAGCCATCGATTGATAGTGGATTTCTTATACTTCTTGATGAAATCAGGGCTACACACTGATTCTGGGCTGGATTTCACATCATACGAAGGAGCAGGATTGTTTCTCTTTGAAGGAGAAAGATACTGTAAAATGTTTCTTTGTTTGTAAACTTGATTTGAACTTTTCCCACTATTTCCAGAGATTTTATTAAACGTTAATAAGTCAGATTCAAATTTTCTTGGGGTTGGTGGTAGAGTAACATCACTATCTGATTCATAATCTTCGACTGTAATAACATGGTTGTCATGGTTATTTGAACTGCTCTGACAATCAATTACCTGATCATGTACTGAAGAGACAGGGTCAGATTTTGTACTGGATGTGGGTTGTGATAAATCATAGAATGTACCTCCCCTAGTGGTGTCAAGTTCATTGCTATGGCAACTGGTGTGTAATATACTAGCAGATAAATCACTATTTGGATCGCTGTTTTGTGGACTTACAGTTGTCTCCCCACTGCTGACAGTCAAATCAAAATGTTCACCATGAAAATGTTTTGGAGAACAAGTTTCACCACTTCTCACTGTTAAATCAAGAGTTTGATGTTTCTGGCCACTGGGCCATTCCACATTGTTTTCACTACAGAGCTGTAATTCCTGATGTTTTCCGAGAACTCTGTTATCAGGTCTTTCTATTATGTTCACTTCATCTTCACTTGATGAATCAGATTCAAATAAAATATCTACACTAGCAAAGCCTGATTTATCATTTAATTTTCTTTTCTTTGTTTGATTTCTTGAAATGGAATCCTGTGTTTTTCTCTTAGGATAATCCACCTTCAACTTTTGTTTAGAAACATTTGCCAAATCACCTATTGTTGTATTGTCCTCAACATGAAATCCTTGAGATTTCATTGGACTGCAGTTTTCTATTTTGAAACCATTGGTAGTATTTGAGTCTCCTACAATACTGTTTGGTGTATGTATGCTAATGCCGTCATTTGATACTATGCTATTTTTCAGGCAGTCACTTGATTCGTCATCTTCAAACAAGTCATGACTATTTTCGCAATGCATCTCTAATTTATTCGTTTCTGTATTTAAGTTTTCACAATGCACCTTTGCTACAAAAGTTTCCTCTTCTACAACATCATTCTCTTTTGAGATATACTTATCTCCTTTGAAGTCTATATTATCCCCTAAGTCATGTATAATCTTCTTTGCAACACAATAATTATCTTCCTTAGTGGAAAAAATATCTCCTTGCTGACCTTCATTCAGATTATCATTCTTCTCAAGTATATTAATAAGTTTGTGGTCAAAGTTCAGTGCAGAATTATTTTTACCCTCCTCTTCATTACATTTATCCTCTCTTGATTTTCCTGTCAATGAATGGGTTTTGTTAATGTCAACACTGATATTAGATCTGTAGCCCATTTCTTCATCAAATCTATCATTTCTATCACCAATTTTATCACTACATCTGTCATAAAGTTTTTGTTTTTCTTTTATGTCTTCATTTGTATCTTGGTATCTGTCAGTACTTCCACTATTGTTCAGTTTTGCATTAACTTCTGTATTGTTTTTACAAAATATACTTGTAGATATCTTTCGAACACTTTCATCATCATGGTGGTCTTCCATTTCAGAGTTCTCTCTGCCGGTTAGTCTTACATCATTTTCCATCTCAGGATCTCCATTCTTTTCATCATCTGCTAATTCCATCATTTTATTGAGCTTATCAAGTGACAGAGGCTGTTCAAAAGAGCATTCCTCATCATCAGATATGCAGATACGACACTGAAGAGTTTCTTCACTTTCTGGCTGAGAGTTGATCAATTCCAATAAGCTTCTTGAAGGAGTGGATAAAGACATAAGTCTGAAACAGTTGAATTTGCTTTAAGTTACTTAATATCTTTAAATCTTCAAAACACATAACCCCTGACATTAGCTGAACCCCTGTCCAAATTGTTATGAATTCCATAAAAATTTGGTAGTGGGCTTCATGCTTTTTCTAACTACAGATTCAGTTTTTCTTAAATATCATTTATTGAGATAGAGAAGACAACTTTCAAACAATAAATGCATTATCCTCTAATGGCCCTGCCCAATGGGTTGAACCCCTACCTCAAGGATCACAAATTTCAGTAGAGATTTTCATTTAAAATTTTTCAAACGAGTAAATACATTATCACCATGTTCTATTAGGTTACATACTAGGGGCTGATTCATTGCCTCTGAAGTCATGAATTTCTTGCATTTTGTAAGAGGGCTTTAAGCCTTTTCTAAGAGTTCACTTTTTCTTTCCAATGCATAAAAGTATAAAAGAAAAAAAAAAATTTTTCCAAGATTTAAGGTATGATCACCATATGGCTATTACTTTTCTTGCCTTAGAGGTTGAACCCTAAACCCGGAAATTTCATGAAGTTGGAAAGCATGGTAGAGGGCTCCATACTTTTTCTAATTATATACATTTTTTCTTTACAATGCATATAAGTAGAGAAGAAGATTTTCAAAGACTAATTACATTATCACTACATGTATATTGGCCTTATCTCTTCTTTGCTGTCACAAATTTCACAATTTTTTTAGTGTTCTTTATGCTCTTGACTGGGCTACTTTTTACCCCATCCTTAAGACCTCAGAGGGCAGAGATCATGAAATTCACCACTTATGTTTCTCTTAATCCTAGTGATGCTTAATGTGAAATATGGGGACAAACGGCCATGTGGTTTTTAAGTAATTAAAAATGTTTAATTGTTAATGGACAAGGTTGACAATGGTTCCTTGGGTTCACAAAATGGAATGTCATCCTGTAAAAACATGTTATATTTATTTTATTATACCAAAAGTCACTTTGAGCACATCAAACTTTTTAAATGTGATAAAGAAGGGTTTCAAAATCATACACGTACAAGTAGAATCCCAAAAATCCCAAAGATACATGCATCCAATGTCATCATTTAGGGCGTATTAATTTTGTAATCGCTATAAAATTGTAAAGTATATGTGATTAGTCGGTGATCGCCATTACTTTTTTCAGATAAACATACATTTCAAATTCTTGATCACTGAATTATTCTAAGAATATTGAAAATTGAATAATACTGCTTTCAACTGAACCACTGCTTACTACTGTACTCATACCCATTTAAAGTTTTACTTCTAAACAGTCAAAGTAAAACAAAAAAATTCACATGTAGATAACTTGTACGCTGCAGATGCAGGTACTAGTAAGGCATTTTAATTTTTCTAATGTAACACCAGTAATAAACATAACAAATAGATTACTGCAAATATGTTCATCAGGGAAAACTTATACAGTCACTATATTTACATTTCAATGTTGTGTCGATGTGCACACAAATATTAGTGAATGACATTTATATTGAAATTATCCTGTCTATTGATGTCATTGTAAAACCCAGTTGAAATTTGGAAGTTTCACCCGGTTGATCAACCCTGCAAACAGGGATGTAATAAATCACGGTATGATTGATGCATATTAAACATAGAATGTCAACTTCAGTTAAAACACAATGCTATTATAAAACATGAAGAAAGTATAGAAAGTATGTAAAAAATATTCTAGAAACATATTTACCTTTCCTCTTCATGACTAGAGTTACTTTTAATGTCAAGGTCACTCATCTCACTATCTTGTCCTTGACTTCCTGCATAGGAACTGTGTTCGTCTTCAGTGAATCGGTCACCACTAGGCCCATCGTGTGATAGCTTGACAGAGGTGTGCAGAGATGTTTTAACATGACTCTCTTCAAAAGTCTGAGTGCCAAATATTAGATCCTCTGAATCACTTGACACTGATGAAAATAAAACATTTACATCTATGTTGTTACTGAAATCAATATCAGGAAATGATTGTTATAACAAGGTTAAAATTAAATTAAATACTTGACTGCAGTTAAGGTCTGTATAGCTACCCATCTTATTCTGTTTCATATGTGAACCAGCACAGTTCTGTCCTTTGCATACTTGGCTTAAAGCTGTCAGGTCCTGGTATAGGGTCCCAATGGTGACAATGATTTGTCCTTAGACAGGACAGAGGTCAAGCGTCACAATAGACATTAGCATTTTAAAGATTATCAATGGAATGAGTGTGTTACTTAAAGTTTCTGTGCAATGCATTATTATATACCAGACAGCGAAATACAATGCATCAGGCAGATGCCATCCCTATATACCAGAGAGTGGCATCAGGCAGATGCCATCCCTATATACCAGAGAGTGGCAGATGCCATAACTATATACCAGAGAGTGAAATACAATGCATCAGGCAAATGCCATCACTATACACAAGGAAGTGAAATACAGTGCATCAGGCAAATGTCATCACTATATACCAGAGAGTGAAATACAGTGCATCAGGCAGATGCGATCACTATATACCATAGAGTGAAATACAGTGCATCAGGCAAATGTCATCATGATATACCAGAGAGTGAAATACAATGCATCAGGCAGATGCCATCACTATATACCAGAGAGTGAAATACAATGCATCAGGCAGATGCCATCACTATATACCAGAGAGTGAAATACAATGCATCAGGCAGATGCCATCACTATATACCAGAGAGTGAAATACAGTGCATCAGGCAGATGCCATCACTATATACCAGAGAGTGAAATACAATGCATCAGGCAGATGCCATCACTATATACCAGAGAGTGAAATACAGTGCATCAGGCAGATGCCATCACTATATACCAGAGAGTGAAATACAATGCATCAGGCAGATGCCATCACTATATACCAGAGAGTGAAATACAATGCATCAGGCAGATGCCATCACTATATACAAGAGAGTGAAATACAGTGCATCAGGCAGATGCCATCACTATATACCAGAGAGTCAAATGATCTAGGTGTGATGTAGAACTACTAAGAAACAAACATTGACAATTGCAACATCTTTGATTTTTACACAATCTCTCTGTTATACTGATGAAATTAATTTATACTAGTAAACTGGTAATACTTTACCAATATAAATAAACAAACATACAAAGTTTTCTTCCATTTGTTTGATTTTTATTTTACGTTACACCAAGAATATTATATTTCCATGGTGATGGCATCTTCTTGATGCAGTGCACAGACACGTACACTAATACAAAAGATCCACTCAAGGCATTGAGGGATCTTCTATACGTCAAATCTACTGTGATACAGTTACCTCAGTTTTTCGAGTCTGATCCTAAAGAGGTTAGCGACGAGCAGGGTTTGAACCACAGTATTGAGGAGCAAGGACAGAACTCATTGAGATATACTGGCTAAACAAATAGATAAAGAAATACATAGGTAATGACGAGATAAATATTCCCTGCACACAACTAGATATATTGTGGTTGGGTTAATTTATTCTCACCCTGAGTTAAGTTCAAGTACCGGAGGTCATGATAGGAAAATGGGAACCTGGTGAGCACATAAGATTTGTATACAGTTGAAATAATGAAAAATATAAAAGTAACTGATCAACTGTTAACAGACATCATTAATTAATAGAAAGATGTAGAAATTTGGCCATGAAATAAATCTCAGAATTTTATAAAATATACAACAGTGATTAATTGATATTGTACACTGTTTTATATTCTCTTTCAGTCTAAAAGTTGTGACACAACTTCACTTGCATGTTTTTTACATAATGTCATATTAGATTTATCACCTCTATAGTGTGGTAGCCAATGAATAATGGTGGAGAAAATCCAACAGAATTCCAAACAGCAATGGCTACATTATCATACCTTTCTGTCAGCCTTTAGAGAATTAAAGTGAACTGCTTAAACCCACTTGGCCATAATGTTCCCATCTTTATAAAGTAACATAAAGTTATAGGGGTCTGTATTACTTAAAAAGATCTCTGTTTACGGTGAAGTTAAGTTTTGTATTATAAACAGAATGCATAGTACCGCAGACTATCTATTATTCACTCAGACTCTACTGGGTCACCCAGTAGTGAGACCTACCAGACACTTTATGTTTCCTTTTAGGAACTTTTCCTGGTTTCAACAGTCCAAGAGGCCTCTGACTCTCCATGTCATGTTTAGCCACTGAGCTGTGTTTGAGCTTTAGAAACTCATTTAGTCTTCTTTGTACCTGAACCATTAAAAAAGCATAGAATAATAAAAGATTACAAAGCTGGGTTGTTTGTTTTGTGAGCATAAAATTTTGTTGATTCATGTAAACATGTTTAGATGCCTCAATTATATCAGAATGGTCTAAAAGGAATGCTTTTTGAAAAATAAATCTTCTGAATATTGATATAGCGTGGAAACAATGCAGGACGACAACATAATGTTTCTCTCACTTTTTGTGGGTGATGTTATAGTACAATTAGTACCATGCTTGGTGTGTGTGTGTGTGTGTGTGTGTGGGGGGGGGGGGGCAAGGATCCCCAGGCTTTGATCTGATGTGTGGATCACTGGTGTTCTGTCATTCAGATGAGAGCAAATACAGGGCCCACATTATAGGGTAGATGCTAGCATGTAACAGATCACTCAATACTCTGCATTCATCTGCTGCATAGGAGGACATTATTGGTTTATGTATCAGGCAGATGGCATTAACACATAATTTAATATTAACCATAACTTGATATATGACATTAAATAAATATAACAAACGACTTCATGAGGTAGAGTTATACACTACGAGACACAGACTTAGAGATGGTACCATAGCAAAACTGAGGCTCATGTCTTTTTGTAAGTATATAGATTAACTTGAATAAACTTGAATATGGATTAACTTGAATAAACATGAATAAAGTATGTCCAAAATGTTTTGAATGAAATAAGGGAATAAAATTGTCTGGAATTATGAATATGACAGCTATTTTCACAAACCATTTTCTTTCTTGATTCTATGACTATGCAAATTTTCTACCTTACATGTACCTAATAATCATTTAAATCCATTAATTGAAAATATTTCAGATATATATGTTATACATGTATTTTGTACAAATAAATTTCATTCAAAGTGTTTTGCTAGTCAAATAAACAAAATAACTTTGTAATAATATTATTTCACTGATATAGTAATGGCATTTTTACCTGATGCATAACACAAAAATTACTCTCTGCAAAACAGATCCATCAAATCAGAGAGGAACTTTTAAATACCAACATCTACCATAAGAGAAGGCCTGAGACTTTATTGCCTCTACTACATGTACAAAGACACTAATGTATGACTGTTGAACTAGAATCAAACATCACTTGGTCTTGAGCCAAACAAGCTACTTAGTGATGCCACAGGGCACGCTATACTAAGATAGTAAATAACAAGAGCTATGCTTAACATGGCATAATATGCATGTAGCTTAGTTTAAAGGGATGAAATTAGAAAGTATGGAAACATTCCTCCTTTGACCTTGAAAATCATTCTGATTCAACCTCTAGTCATAAGAAGTTTGAAAGTACAAGCCTAAACGGTATGGTCTGTATTGTGTTGACAAAATGTGGACATACCCACAGACCCATAATGCCATATCATAATACGTCTGCCTACGACAGGCATATAGAAACATAGATGACATACTTTCACATTTGAGCTTTCTCAGGGTACTTCACCTAGAGAAAATGAATGTCTATAAGATTTGTTTTTATTTACTATCTCAGCATATCGTGTCAATGCAATTATGCTGACTCAACAAACAATAGGAATAAAACCACCATACAGCAAAATGATATCTAATAGCGATAAAATATCCAACTAAGAAATCTTAAGATTGAAGTAGCAAAGCCTATACATGTACCACAGACAAATCAGGGTCGGCCACTGGTTTCACATTGGGTCGCACTCTCTGCGGAGACAGATACATCACTAAATCTCTGACTTCCTGTAGGGACGAGTGAAAGGAGTAACACACACGATGTAATCCATGCCTATAAATAACCACATCTGTCTGCTGGAGTCGCATTGCCATGGTAAAAAACATGGTGGATGGAAGAATCCTCATAACATAATCACGAGAAAGTTGATCACAGCATGGAAGGCCTCCCTTGCTGAATTTGCTTCTCTGGTAAATAAAGTAAACAGTTTTAAAACATAAATGTGCAGTAGTAAAAGGTAGGATTATACGAGTCACAGTGTTTCTGCCTTTCATTATATTTTGTAACAATTTTTGGTGAATTCTGTGATGAAGTCATACAATAAAATGTAGTACAAAATTTCTTAAATTCATAGTTATTGTAAAAAAGTGGATATAACTTTCTTAACCTGAATTTTGATTCAACACTGAAAAATCCTAAGGAAATTAAGCAAAACATATCATTCTGCTTTCAAATATAGGTAAAGATATAAAGGATATACACACAGACAGATGGACAAACAAAGGAAAAACTGATCCCTAAGTGTTGCTTTGCTTCTTTTACGGGAGGTAAAATCATAAGAGCTAGTATAACTTATGCTAACAAAATTCAAACTTAGTTTGTACAGTGCAAGCCGCTTAACTGAATAGGCTATTTGTCAGGACTTAATATTCAAATAAACGAATATTCAATTACACAGCATGACGAATGAATGCAGTTTCAAATATCAGAAGATCGATAGAATATGCAAGAATTACATATGTGTATCACTTTTGCCTTATCTGTGATGGAATCAGTGAGCAAGTATCTATATATGGATGCGCAACACACAGTAAAGGAGCACAATAAAGATCAAATTTCAATTAGATTGACTGAGTAGGTGGACGGCATCTAGTAGGGTCAGTCTGCGTGCATTGTCGCAGGTTGACAACGTGGTGTTATCCATGTCTCTGATGATCTTGCACATGTAGTGGCTTTAGCAATTGCTTAATCCTTTCATCCCTACCGCCATAGCCTATTAACCTGTGATTTGGTCAAAAACTTTCACCTGGACAGGCATGAAACAACTTATCATTAATTAATAGGCATGAAACAACTTATCATTAATTAATAGGTCGCCCACACAGTAGAAAACAATATGCTCTGGGGCGCGAGACAGCTAAGTTTTGACACAGGTATGCTTGGTGGGATAATTGTGCTATTCAAATAAACGAAGTCCCTACTTATTCTAGTGTAATAAGTGGCAGATTTTTAATAGATTTAATAGAAAATGGTTTTGGATTTCAGCATCTTGTTCAATAAAACAAAATATTCAATAATGCGATGTTCAATTAAGTGGGGGGCCCTGTAGTTAGTAATAAATGATATGCATCAAGTTTCAGTCAAATATCTCATAAGATATGAGGGAAGTTTTATATGTCTACAAGAAATGATAAAAAGTCCTCCAAAGGGAATTATGAATAAAATATCCTGAGAATATTGCTGAAGCAATACATGTCTCTTAAAATCTCCAACAAATTTTACAATGCATACATTTATACCTTTCTGGGAATACATAGTGTATAATTCAGTCTTGGCATTAGTCCAAGGGCCATAACTCAGCGAATAATTGATGAAACCAAACAAAATTCGAACTTAATCTGTAACTTGTCATAGTACAGCAATGTACCAAATCTGCAAGCATGACCAAAAAAAAAATTATGGAAAACTGATTTGCTGGACTGGCAGACAGATGGGCGGACTGATGAACGGAGTGCAACCTAAAGTCTCTTTCAGTGAAATTTGCTGGTAGGGAACTAATAAATAACAAGAGTGGACAATGAATATCTATGTTATTTATTCATATGTCTACAGACAAATGGGCAGACAATACGATCCCAGCATACTTTGCACAACTTAATTTGTTATTGGTGGTATCATAATAACACTTACTTCCCAGGTACAAGCATGAATCCTTGTCTCTATTGCATTAGGAGTATACACATCTTGTAGCTCTGATATTTGTTGATAAATCCTGTATTTGTAATCAGACACATGCACCTGTAATTGTGTGAGAGAAAACATTGGTTAGACTGATATTAAGATTGGCATCTATTTGAATGTTATTAAAACACAAAACAAGTACCAACCTTCCGTCCTGTGGATTCAGCAATGACTTTAAGAAGCGGCTCATGACCATAATTAGTTTTAGACATGACATGAACCACATTTTCCTTGTTTTTGTTGAGCCATTCCTTTATTAGCTTGCAGGCTACCACCTCACATTCTACACGAGGAGGAATGAAGACGCTATCAGGGTGACAGAATGTGGTATCAATGTACAAACTCTGTAAAGGTTTCACTCTGAAAGCAAACAGGAGATTTCAACCTGCTTTCAATAGATTATAAATGTACATACAGCAGCAATATATTGTACTAAGCCATTTTCTATTGGTTCAGAATTGATTTAAACAAGAAAGTGGAATATCGATCACAACCCCAAGCCTTTCTCATGCAGAAGTACCGGGTACTGTTTATAAAAACAACATGATTCTGTTGGGTATAATTATAAGTAACATTTATAATAGAATAAATATGGTCAGTTAACAGCAAGAGACCTTTTCAGTTTGCAGTAATTTTCCATTGTAAAAATGTGTGAATTTTGTTAAGTTATCATGTGAATATGTATACAAAGCTATTATAGCAAAGCCAATTATAACAATCCATAATGTGAACACAGGAGCAAGGAAAATGGAATTGTGCTGTTTGCTTCAAAATACTTCTCCAATGTACCTCAGACTGACTTATGCTATTGCTTCAATGATTTAAAATTCACAGAAAATTAGTTTCAGTTCGTATATTTTCTTTTAGATGAGAAATATTCAGTGCTAAATCCTAGCAAAGAATTACAGATACAACATTAAAAGTAAGAAGAAATTTGTAATATGCCATCATGACCATTACATTTATCACAGATGTGTAATTTTAGACTTTAAAGCTAGAAAACATAAGCATTTTTTTTATTTTTATTCTATGTATTTCACTTTCTACCTTGCTCTATTTGGTTTGTTGAAGAAATAAAAGGGCAAATTTCATCTTCAATTGCAATGTAAAAAAACAAAGAAGGAGGGAGATAGGAGGGGGCAGATAAAAACAAAATAAGGAATGATTTCTTGTACAAGCACAAACAACATTAAGAAATTTTTTACATGTAATTTTGTATTTGAAACACATGGCAATACTATGTAATTTAGCAATCATGTATTATAAGCTTGACCAAACCCTTGTTTCATGGAAAATAATGATGACAGTTTGATCAATATATAAATACATGTAGTACATAGAAATACATGTATAAGTACAGACATACAAAAAGCTGTGTAGTTGATCGTAGTCAAGTTAAATGTGTTACAATTAAAATAAAAAAAAATAATTTAAAAATTACAGATTTACTACCATATATTTACCTGCCATCATGGTGTAGAGCCTGGACAAGTGATACTCTGCTTGATTCCCATCTAAAGTCTCCTGTATATAATACTCTGCCCTCCGATCCCTCAAACAGAAACCTGAAATTGAAAGTCAATTGGTATGTAACTCTGACACAATGACAAGTAACCTGCTTGGCAAAGAAAGGTTAAATACCAGCCTTCAATATTTTAATTGATAGAATTTATGTCTAAGCTAGAGCTAAACAGAAAAAGAGATTGCAAAAGAATTGTGCATGGTTGCATAAAATCTCTAAAATTCACTCAGACATGAATACTTTGACCTGGTATTACCTAAATGCAACATTGCTTAATTATGTCTCCTTTAATGTAAAATTTTCGAAGATGTTGCTTCAATTTGAAACTTATCCAAGATGTTAAAAGACAAACTGATTGACCAATAGATATATCACAGATCTATAAACTGGAGCTGTTTCGAATCCTGCCACTAAAGGTAGTTGGAGATGACAGGCTACAGTGTTCTTGTGTGTAGTAACTAGTTGGAGATGACAGGCTACAGTGTTCTTGTATGTAGTAACTAGTTGAAGATGACAGGCTACAGTGTTCTTGTGTGTAGTTGGAGAGGAAAGGCTATAGTGTCAATGTTTGTAGTTTGAGACGACATGTTTGTAGTTGAAGATGAACAGCCATAGTGTCTTTGTGTGTAGATGAAAATGAAAGGCTATCATGTCTTTGTTTGTAGTTAGAGATGAAAGGCTACAATGCTTTGTCTGTAGTTGGAAATGAAAGGCTATAGTGTCTTTATGCATAGTTAGAGAGGAAAGACTATGGTGTCTTTATGTATAGTTGGAGGAGAAGAAAGGCTATAGTGTGTTTGCGTAGTTGGAAATGAAAGGCTACAGTGTTTTATTTATATTTGGAAATAAATGGCTATAGGGTCTGTGCATAGTTGGAGATGAAAGGCTATAGTGTCTCTGTGTGTAGTTGGAGACAAAATGCTACAGTGCCTTTGTGCACAGTTGGAAATGAAAGGCCACAGTGTCTTTGTGCATAGTTGGAGATGAAAGGCTATAGTGTCTTTGTGTGTATTTGGAGATGAAAGACTATAGTGTCTTTGTGTGTAGATGGAGGCAAAAGGATATACTAGTGTCTTTGATTGTAGCAAATGAATATATTTTTGTGACTAAAGCTCCTAATAGGGTGTAAATAAACTGTTTGTCATAAATAGTCAATGTAAGGGACCAACCATTTGATTTTCAGGGGGAGGGGACAAGATTGACTGATTATTGTTTTACGTCACTCCATGATCATTTCATGTACCGTATATGGTGTCAGCATCTACCTAATGTGTCACATAGAAATTTATACCTTAGCAACGGACCCTCCTGCCTAGTGACACAGGACCTCAGTATTTACTGTCCAATCCCAAAACAGGACACCATCCATGTGGCAGGAGTCAAACCCGGGCCTTGTGGTCATGAGCCAAGCACTTCATCCACTGGGCTACACTACCTTGCACAAGTCAGGAGGGGGGGGGGGGGAAGGCTTTTGTGAGCTGGAGAATATTTTTGCCAATCAATATTCAGAGCCAGATTATTCATTTTATCCATGAAATTTAGTGGAAATTTATGGGAGGGGGAGGGCAGTAGAAAAAAATTTCTATTGCCCTTTGGGCCGCAACCAAACATACCATCTATACATATATATACTCAAAACTTCTGGCAGCCCTTTGGGCAGTTACCATATATAACACACCTCCAGTTTTACTGATCTTCTGTCTAGATTATTGGGTTTTTTTGCTGGCCCTTTAGGCTGAAATATCTATTTTTCCTATAGTGTACGCCCCAAATTTTTTTTTGCAAAATATTCCTCACCCACCCCTTAAAAATCAAATGGTAGCTTCCTAAGTAAGGGTTGATAAAACAAGACTTTATACATACAATGCTAAAGTGTATTACAGTTACATCCAACACTGAAACAAACTACTTAAGGAAAAAAAATCCCCTGGACAGTTCTCTGTCACAAGAAGACTTTTTCTAAACTTTTGCTGACCATTTCATAACAGAAATATGAGGATTAGAGAAGTTTAGGTTTAGAAAGATGGCAATGAACTCTCGTATACTTAGTTATAGGTGATTAGAGATCTATTTAGAAATACGAAAAAATTTCTTTCACTTACATAACAGATCCTGGACAGTGTCCAGCATGGAGAGGCGTGACTGTTACAATCTCTACCTGAAAACAAATGTAGTGTAACCAAAGATAACCAATCTCACCTGATAGGATGTTTGTCAAACAAAAAAATCTTAATCAAAGAGAAAACAAGAATATCAGTGAAACTGATGGATGTTCCTGGAATCACAGCAATAATGAAGCAAACAAATGTCTCAATGTATAGAAAATTATGGTTTCCTAAATTATTTCTTTGGCACATGTAGTCATATCAGATCTAAGAGAACAAGATCTATCTACCTTTCATGTTGATACCTCTTACAGGTTTTGTGCTATGCTCCAGATAAAATTTAAGTATGAAACATAACAAGAAAGTTGCTTCAAAGATGCAATATGCTGAGTTGAAAAAGATTTTCATACCCTAGATTTTATATCTTTTTTCACAATGACCCTGACCTTTGAATCCTGAAATCAATAGGGCACATCCCCACTCATGGGGAGTATGTGCACAAAGTTTCATAACAATAACTTAAATACAATTTTGATCTGGAAACCATATTTACTTATTAAGGCCTTATGACCTTGACCTTTGGCCTAGGACAAATCCACAACTCATGGGCAGTAAATGTGTGAAGTTTCATTACAATATGTTGAATGTAAATACAGTTATAGCCCAAAAACCAATTTCACTCATCAAGTGCACATCCCTAAATGATGGGGAGTATGACCTTAAAGTTTGACCTTTTTATACTAAACTCTATAGGGCACATTCTCAGCTCATGGGGAGTATATGTGTGAAGTTTCACTATTATATCCAAATAGTTGTAGGAGTTAGAGTTCGGAAACCAATTGTTGATGCCAGCGGCCAACCCCACATCAATTTAAGAGCTGAGTTTTACCACTTGGCTAACTAAGGGCAATAACTCCTAAATTAACCTAAAAAGAGTTATGGTTCTTGTACAATGCACTTCTCCTCTTTAAAATCTATCTACCTAAGAAGTTTCATGTTGATACCTCTTATACTTTTTGTGTTATGCTCTGGAGAAAATTTCAGTTTGAAGAATAAAGTTGTTTAAGGTCACAATGTAAATAGTAAGTATTCAAATGAAAACACTAGTTATTGGGAATATTTATATGAAATGTGAACACCCTCTTTCAAGGAAGGAAGTATTCATATGCATACACATATTCAAAGTGACACAGCTTTATCTGTTCAGCACAGATGGACATTGCATTCGCCTTGTCATACCATTCTGTCATATCATTATGTGTATTACTATGTGTATAGAGCCTGAAACATCCAGTAAGAATTGGCCTTAGTGTAATAATGACGTAAATTCTGGAACGATGCAGATTAAATGTGAACAGACACCTATTTAAAGATGATTCCGTAGTTGTATGAACAAATATTAGATTGTCATTTAAAGCAAAATATAAATATGAAAGATAAGATTGATAGTTATATGTATATGAAAGTTCTATAAGGTTTATAATAAAAATTACCTTAGCTGAATCTTTCTCAGGTACAGGGATCTCTTTGGGAGTATCAACTGCTAGTGTCCTCTGAAATGCATTTATAAATGTGACACAATAATTATATCAACTTCAAATACCTTATTGATACAGTGATGGTGGCACATATATGGTGCTGGCTTGACTCATTCAATGGAACCAATCCAGTAACTTTAGGATCTTTTATTTGCCCAAAGTCATTACATTCATAGTGAAACAATACTTTGGTTTTTACTGTCTACTCTATAGGACTCTATAAGAAGAAAGAAGATAATGAATTTCTGACAGCGGAGAGAGAATGCTGATTATCTGTTCAGAATTTCTGACAGCTGAGAGAGAATGCTGATTATCTGTTCAGAATTTCTGACAGCTGAGAGAGAATGCTGATTATCTGTTCAGAATTTCATTGCCATGACTTAAGATTTACACATTACAACGGCACAGTTTGTTACATGCAGTAATATTCAACCATGTAGGAAAGCCAGTGTAGCCCAGTGGGTGAGATACTCAGCTTGCAACTGGGAGGTCTGGGTTCAATTCCCGCCAAAGGTACACCGGTGTCCTCTCTTTCGCATGAGGCAGTAAAAACGGAGCTACTGTGCCACAGTAGGTGTGGCACATTAAAGATCGCTCAGGGGTAAGTTGCAAAGGTATTAATTTCTATGTGATGCATCAGAGTCAGTGATCAGACAGACGCCAACACCACATACGTGAAATAATCGTAGAGTGACATAAAACAATAATCATTCAATCAATCAATTAACCATATATGAGGGATGGATTCAGGACAGATTTAACCCATAAGCTTTGCCTTTTCACTACTTTATAAAAAAAAAACAAGCAAATTCAGAGAATTGTGGTCCCTCGCTTTGGGGGTTCTATCAGTAAGGGTGCAGTGATCTGTGACATATTGTTATAGTTGTGCATGTCTACAGACACACATGCCAAATATGAAGGCCCTACATCTTACAGTTAAAAAGTTACATTGAATAGGTCGAAGGTCACGGTCAAAGTCACAGGATAAAAATTTTGGTACCAACGGAAAGGTATTGCAATTAGGGACACACGTGCCTAATATAAAGGTCCTACGTCTTACGGTTAAAAAGTCACATTGAAGTAGGTTGAAGGTCACGGTCAAGGTCATAGGATACAAATTTTGGTATCAATGGAAAGGTATTGCAATTAGGGACACACATGCTAAATATGAAGGCCGTACGTCTTACCGTTAAAAAGTCATGACCAAGGTTAAAGTTTTTGTGACAGATGGACAAGCGGCTGGACGGAGAGACAGACAGAGGAACAGACAGACAGATGAATGAGAATTTTTATTATACCTCATATAATTTTTATGACAGATAAATAAATACGATTAGTCTAGAAAGATCATGTGGAAGGGAGACAAAACGTTGTGTCTCACAGTCGTGTCTCACGCTTCGACGTTGTGTCTCCCCCCACTCGGAGAGTATCAAAGCTACTGAAGACTGTATGTGTTTTCTTGACAGAAATATTTCGTAAGGTAACACTTTGTCCAGAGTTTGTCTCACTGTGTATGTCTGCCAGTCTGTCTGTCTGTGATAGGAATCACACTTATGTATCATAGCTATTGAAGGCTACATGTGTTTTCTTGATAGAAGTATTTTGTTGACAATTACAAGATAAACATGAAGATTTCACGTCCATTGCTCGTTAATAACAATTTTTCCAAAGTCTGTCTGTATGGTTGTCTGTCTGGTGTCAAAGTATTATAACAGCTAGCTACTGCAGGCTACATGAAAACATGTATTCAAGAATGACATTAGTATTTTTTCAGCTTTCGGTATAATAAACAATTTATTGCCCAGTTGGGAGGGACACATGAAGATTTGTTCAACCCAGAAAAATCATGTCTCCCTCTGGCAACATAATGTACGATTAAGAGCAAAAAACATAATGCATTCTTCGCAATAACCTCAATTTTCTTTGTGTTGATGTCATTTGAGGTGGTACAAATGACGTATTAGCTTATGAGTTCATAAATGTAAAAACTGAAAACCATCTAAATGTTATATTCTTTAACAAACAGTGGAAGAATTGATCACACTATTTAGTAAAAACATATGCATTTGTAGATGCCAAAACACTTAACCAACATAGCAGGTTTTTTTAAGGATTTTAAAAAACGTTTTAAACTGACTGACCTTCACCCCATTTACTCCTTAAAAGTATGGGGAAAAAATGTAGTTTTGAAAGGAAAATTGGTGTTCCATAGCAAAACTATTGGCATGGCGTTATATTGCTTGCACACAATACATAGTATTGTTGTTTGTGTTGAATGGTACATTATCACATCCTCTGTAAACACAATGAAAATACAAATAGACCATATTTGTAAAACATATGCCCCCGTTGTGGTCTTATTTCATAGCAGCAACAAAGCTTTGCTGGCCAATGTTTTAACTGTAAGTTTCAATGGCCGTAACCCCTATAAAACATTACCAATAATGTAACTGACCTTTGATCTATTGACCCCAAAATCAAAAGGCATCTTGTCCATGATAAAATTTAATACATCCAAATAAGAATGATACTTGATTTATCATCTGGACACCCATATTTTCAGTCTATTACCAGTTGAGACCTTGACTGTTGACATGTTGAACCCAAAATCTAAGGGATTTTACCATTTTGAATGTTCTTGGCCTGATATACTTTGATACAATATATATGTATAAAACCCCAATCAAGTCATTTATCATACTGAACATTTTTGGTACAGAGAGTTTTTGATAACACATTCTCTGTTAAAAGTTGAAGGGTTAGTCAAAGTGTGAAAACAAAGAAAACTAAAGTTAGAACAGTGATTAAGTATCTCAGTAAAAAGGGGATGACTCCCAAGAAAATTCATAAAAACCTTATGAAAATCCTTGGGAAGAAGTCACCTTCTTATGGTACTGTTAAGATATGGGCTTTTGAATTTAGAAGGGGAGAGAGAGCAATGAAAATTATGAACGGTCTGGATGTCCAAAGGAGGCTACCACAGACAAAAAAGTTGGTATTATGCATACTCTTGTCATGTGTAACAGAAGGCGAAACCTCCGAGATATAACCAGAGAAATTCACATAATTTTAACTGACATTTTAGGCATGACTAAAGTCCCGGCTAGATGGGTCCCTAGAATGTTGACTGAAGGTCAAAAGAGAAACAGGTATGATGTTTCTTTGCATCTTTTGTTGTTGTTATGAGGATGATTCTGAGGACTGTCTGGGTCAAACTCACTCAGGATGAAACTTACATTCACCATTTTGATCCAGAATCTAAGAAACAAAGCATGCCATGGATTTACACCTTGGCTCACCCCCTCTTGAAAATTCAAGAGGGTTTCTTCAGCTGGGAAACTCATGGCCTCTGTCGTTTGGGACAATCAGAGAATAATCATGATTCAATTTGATTTTCTTGAGAAAGGCTACGTGATAAGTGGTGCATATCATGTAAGTAATAAAGAGGCTGCGTCAGAAGATTGTGAAAAAGGGAGAGAAAACCTAACAAGGAATGTTCTGCTCCTGCAGGATAATGCACCCACTCACACTCCCCAAGCAGCGACTGCGACGGTTCTTCCTTATCCTCCATATTCTCCGGATTTAGCCTTGTCTGACTTCTAACTGTTCCCAAAACTAAAAACTTACCTATGTGGTAGGAATTTTGGAAGCAATGAGGGTGTCATGGACACTATATATGGGTTCTTAGGGAACAAGAGAACAAGAATGAAGCATTATGTTTTGAAGGGATTCAAAAACTGGAACAGCAATGGAGAAAGTGCAAAGAGATAAACTGAGATTATAATTATTGAAAAATAATAACAATGCTTTCAATCCTGAGTATTCCAAAGTACATGGGGTCGAGAAACTTTCTGATCATACCTTGAATTAATACAGACTTTGCAGGTAGAGTCATTAGTGTTATTGACCTTTACTGTGATTTGAATGGTCTTTGAAAACAAACATATGCTAAAAAAAACAAGAGGGCCAAGTGGGCCTATATCGCTCACCTGAACATCTAGATCAATTGAAGTGCAAAATTTGTGCATAATATGTTGAAGAACAAGCATGAAATTTTTCATTGAATTCTGCCCAGTAGTTTCAGAGAAGAAGTTGATATATTTCAAAAAGTTTAAAGACAGACGACAGACAATCTGGTATGACATTCGGCTCAGGTGAGCTAAAAATCAAAGCCCCATAACTCTGTAACTACATGTACAAATCGGATGAACCTGAAAAGGAGGCAGTTTTTTAAATTTTTTATGAAAGAACATGATGAACAATTACTTTAAATGTTAAATATTGAAAATATATCAATAACTGTATGGTTTGCACTTCACTGGAAGAAGAAGTCAATGCAAATTGCAATGATGCAGTAATCTTTCCTTTTTTGCATAGAATAAAATCTATAAAAATTGGCCTGTGGTGGCAACACCTGTTGATGCATCTTAACTTCACACAGTTCTGAAGATAAAGAAGAAAATGTGAATAATCCTCCCTCTTCTTTTTTTTTCAATTAAGAAAAAAAAAAATAAAATAAAAATCTAAAAATTCAGATATTGAAAAAAAAATTTCACTATAAAAGTTCTTTTCATACATATAATTAAAAAAAAAATTGCCCCCAGTGGGGTTTGAACCCACGACCTTAAGTTTCCTTTAAACCTTTCATTACCAGTAATATTACAATCTTATAATCTTCATAAAACATCTAAAAATTAAGATATTGACAAAAAACTTTTACTGTGGCATTCTTTGCCCTTAATATGATTAAATGAAACCAAATTACAGCATCAAATTATAATATGAAGAGCAATAATCAGTAAAGTCACTTGTTTTTGCATTTAAAACACTAAGTCCAAAAAGACAATGAAAAAATGTCAAAATTTGATTTCAGAATGGAACCAAAAACAACAACACTTCTTCAAATATGCCTCTAGATCATTCCTATGCATTCAGTTTGTCTCTGTATGCCTCCAATCTGAAAAAGAAGTTTGTCAAAGGAGGGTACCCTCTGTGACCTACTTTTGCTTGTGGTGGCGCCATCTGCTGATTGATCCGGACAAAAAATAACAACCCTTGTAAGAGACCATGAGTACTTGCATCTACCCAGTTTCATCACAATCCTTTAGGTAGCTCTGTAGAATAAGTTGAAAATGTGAAAAACTGTCCCCCCCCCCTTTTTCTTGGAAGTCTTAAAAAATTCATTAAAAATCCAAAACTTGAGAGATATTGACAAAATTCTTTCACAATAATATTCCTTACCATAATTATGACCAACATAGTCCATAAGAACTCATCATTTTCAATTAACTGAAAAACATTACACTTTTCTGCATTGAAATTACGAAGTCCAAAAAAATGTCAAAAAAAACGTCAAAAATTTGATTTCGGAATGGAACCAAAAATAACAACACTTCTTCACACATCTGTCTAAATCATTCCTATGCATTTGGTTTGTCTCTGTATGCCCCGGATCTGAAGAAGAAGTTTGTCAAAGGAGGATACCCTCTATGACCTACTTTTGCTCATGGTGGCGCCACCTGTCAATGGATCTGGACTAAAAATAACAACACTTGTAGGTGACCTTGAGTACTTCATGCATACCAAGTTTCATCAAATTCTGTTCAGCGGTTCTGAAGAAGAAGTTGAAAATGTGAAAAGTTTACGACAGACGCTGGACTAACTATGACAATAGCTCACTTGAGCCTTTGGCTCAGGTGAGCTAAAAAACCCAAACAAACAACCTCACCCCCCCTCCCCCCAAGAAAAAAAAAAACAGACAAAAAGAGACATAACACACAACCGAAACAGTACACTCTAAATCTCTCATTCAATAACAAAATCATTTATAAGAGAATGAAGTAGACTAAGCTGAGAATGCATGCAGTAGATTGAGCTGTATTGATATTTCTAAAGCAGTACTTACAATGTATTTCTCCAGAAACTGGTACTTTGGGTTTGCTTTCAATAAGACTTTTGTTACTTCAGAACAATACAAGAAGATGTCATTTCTGAAATCAATACATGCTTGCTGAAAAGATCAATTTAGATGAATATTCTAATTCATTATAATTGATGTTGATACAGAAAGTGAAGGTCTAGATTATGATATTGCTTTGAGTTCAGCAGTACCAACTTCACAGTGTCAGACAATGTAAAACCTTAGCAGTACCAACTTAACAGTGTCAGTCAATGTCAAACCTTAGCAGTACCAACTTCACAGTGTCAGTCAATGTCAAACCTTAGCAGTACCAACTTCACAGCTTTCACAGCGTCAGTCAATGTCAAATCTTAGCAGTACCATTTTCTCAATGTCAGTAAACATCAAAGTTTTCAGATTATATCTCTCATACACAGCCTTGATATACAAGAGGCCCAAGTGGGCCTATATCACTCACCTGAGTACCAAGATGATCAGTCATGCAGAAAGGAAGAATTCATTTATTTTTGCATTACTGTGACTAAGTCAAGACACATATGAAAATATGTCAAATTTTCTTTCAGACCAGAATAAAAAAACAACACTTTTTTGCACATCCATTCAGGTGATTTTGATATTAAGCATTTGTTTTGTCTCTGCAAGATGTGATTTAGGGCAACAAGTTAGTCATTTTCTTTAGGGGGGCAAGCGTGGTGTAGTGGTTTAGTGCTTGGCTTGTGGCCCCGAGGATCAGGGTTAGATTCCCGGATTCCGCCACTATGTTTAAGAGGTAGGTTACCTCCTACTTCCATGTAGCGATATAACTGAAATATTGTTGAAAACGACGTAAATCACCAATCAACCAACCAACCATCTTTAGGTGGGGCCTTTTGTTGACTGATTTCAAATCTGGGTCATGAACTCTCCATATTTTAATCATAAAGTGGTATATGTACCATTGTGAGACCTAGTTTTTAGACATGGTGGCATTATCTGTTAACCAATTTGGATGAAATGTACAAAATTGATAGAGGACCTATAGTACTTCATGTATACCATATTTCATTAAAATCTTTCATGTGGTATAACAGCAGAAGTTAAAAATGTGAAGAATTGTCCCTATACACCCTCATTTGCAAGTCTTAAAAAATACATAGAAAATCCAAAAATTGAGATAATGACAAAATTCTTTCAAAGTAACAATCCTTACCATAATTATGATCACAATAGTCCATAAGAAATCATCATTATCAATTAACAATAAATATGACACTTTTCTGCATTGAAATCATCAAGTCCACATAAATGTTTAAAAAAAATGATAAAATTTGATTTTGGAAGGGAACCAAAATGACAATATGTCTTCACTCATCCCTCTAGATCATTTCTATGCATTCTGTTTGTCTCTGTATACAGCCAGTATGAAGAAGAAGATTGTCAAAGGCTATCAGTGAAAAATAAGATTTCCTGTAAGTATCAGAGAAAAATAAGATTTCCTATAAGTTTTGAGATTTGAAGGAATCATAATAATTTTTATCATCAAATTTAAATGTTTTATTGCTTTCCATTCAGTGAACTTACTGATAGAAAAAGACTTCTACCACTTGTACATTTGTACATTTGTCATTGTACACTGTGTATATGACAGATGAGGTGTGTATACTGCAAATTCCTACGAAGAAAATTCATAACTGCAACTACTTTTTCTGATCATGTTTAATGTTCAAATCAATAACATTCATTCAGATACAGATGAAAGTATCTATAGGTATGCAACACTTAACTACAGGTTGAGCAACAATGTCATGGCAAATTTTATCATAGTAAGCTAGCTTGCCTCTTGGGCCCAGTTCACTAAAGAATTTTTGTCTAATTGTTCATTTTTAACTCCTAGATTAAAATCAAATTTCTTCCTTGAATATCTAAAATAAAAGTAGGCTTTGCCAAAAAAACCCCTATCAAAACTATACAAACCTCAAAAATCTGCATATATGTAAACTATATTTAATGTGAAGTCATATATTTATGATTTGTCGCAAGTTCTTGAGTAAAATGGACCCCTGGTAGCCACATTAGACATATGCATGGACCTTTGGTAGCCACATTAGACACTAACCCCTGGTAGCCATATTAGACATGGACCTCTGGTGGCCACATCGGACATCATCCCCTGGTGGCCACATTAGACATGGACCCCTGGTAGCCACATTAGACAATACATGTATACGAGAAACTGAATATGCTCTATTTTTTATATCAAGGTCAGAGACAAAAACTAAAGCTTAACTTGCACAGCTACCATAATTACCTGTGTATTATGCACACTTTTTTTCAAAATTTCTGACATTGACTTTGTGGGTGCGCATTATACATTGGAACTGAAATGTAAGGAGTTTTTTTTCCAAGAGTTTTACATGATGTTGACCTGAATATGACCGCTAAAATGTCAGCATTTGCTAATATCACACCAGGGTCCGGCGCCATAAACTGAGAATATACTTAAGTCAAATATTTCATTTCAGTTTATTTCAATATCAAATATTCAAATAAATTTTCATGTACAATGGCTTAATTCTATTTATAGATAGAACAAAACTTAATAAAATCCAAATCTTAGTTATTAATTCATTGATGAACAGAAGAATATGAAATTATGACTTAAGTATATTCTCAGTTTATGGCGCCAGACCCAGGACGTTTACACTAAATGAGGGTTCAATCTTTAATAAGACAGTCACAAAATTACTGGAAATTAGCCCACTGTATACCTTTCAACTATACAGTTAGATACCCACTGTGCAGGGTATAGATGTTACCTTCTAACAATACCTGGTCAATTGATCGTTAAGTGTTGTACGCAAACATCAATCAGACAGAAAGTGTCAATTCAGCAAATAACAAGAACATTGAGTTTAATGACCATAAAGGTATATAGCATATATTTCTAACTTTAATTAAGAAAAAATTAATTTGTTTCCAACCTATATTAACCATATCAGTTTGATTATGAATACTGGTATAATTAATCTGATATCTGATACATGTATATCAAATTTGGTCAATTGATCGTTAAGTGTTGTACGCAAACATCAATCAGACAGAAAGTGTCAATTCAGCAAATAACAAGAACATTGAGTTTAATGACCATAAAGGTATATAGCATATATTTCTAACTTTAATTAAGAAAAAATTAATTTGTTTCCAACCTATATTAACCATATCAGTTTGATTATGAATACTGGTATAATTAATCTGATATCTGATACATGTATATCAAATTTGGTCAATTGATCGTTAAGTGTTGTACGCAAACATCAATCAGACAGAAAGTGTCAATTCAGCAAATAACAAGAACATTGAGTTTAATGACCATAAAGGTATATAGCATATATTTCTAACTTTAATTAAGAAAAAATTAATTTGTTTCCAACCTATATTAACCATATCAGTTTGATTATGAATACTGGTATAATTAATCTGATATCTGATACAATGTATATCAAATTAGACGAAGTTTGTCAGGAACGTACAAAGATATATGCATCCCTAAATTTTGTCCAGTTTGTATTAATTGCTGTGTATGAAATGTAAAGTGCTAGGTAATTCACACTACTGTGCACTGATAACAGGAATGTGGCTTAATGATCACTGACTGTTTATTAGTTTTTTAACGTGCATTATACACGGAAAGTAGGATTTTTCTGAAATTTTTTTCTCCATTTTGGGGGTGCGCATTATATACGGGTAATTACGGTAAACCATATATTACCTAAAAAGATGCAAACTAAAATTTCTTTTTGTAATGAACAGTTTCAGGGAACAGATTCAGGGAAGTAATATACATTCAGTGAAACAATATACATAAACTATTCTCTACACCAGGTGAAAGCTACTAAATGTTGGACTAGTGCATAAACCATGCAGTATAACGCTCAACTTTTGAATACACTTCGTAATGGAAGAAGAAGAAGTGTATATGTTTAAGTTTGACTAGTATCATTAACTAACTAAACACTCAATCCAAATTCTTCACATATAATGATGGAAACACAGTTAATAATCTTTACCTGGAATTGAGCCTTTCTTTAAATGATTCTTCTTTCAATCCCACAGTGTGATCTGTAAATAAATCATAATTGATATCAATAAATGAACTTGATGGTCTACAAACAATGCATTATATGACATTAACTCTATGATCATTAATTTTTACAACATTCAATGGATGACACTATTCATAATCGTTTTACAGTAAGAAAACATTAAATTAAATTCAATCCAGTTCATTTTAAAAAGTGGGTAACAAGATTTCAAAACTAGGAGCACTTAAAAGAAGAAGTTATGACTTTTTTTGGTATAAGACTTACTGACCCCATCCTCATCAATTAGTTGCTAGTTATGAAATGTTAAATACCTTCATGACAATGGGACAGGAAGAAAGCTGTGGACTGCAGATTGAATCCATCAAACCTGTCGATTGATATATTTTCATATTCTCTCATTCGTCCTCCAAAACAGCTCATGATGATTGACAGGAAAGGTCACAACAGCATGGTTAACGTCTAATTAGGTAACATTCTAAATTTTAAAACATAGTTAAGTTTGTTTTTGTAATAATGGAATATGAAGGTATAATATTCAATCTTTGATTTGATTATGCGGTAAATAAGCATGAAAATGTGCATATTGCTCTTAAACAGTTAATCCAAATCGCATCATACCTTTAATTTCTAAAAAGATAGAGAGAATATACTCCTAAACCAAGAACATCAAATGACATGTTTGATTTCTAGTACTTTCATGTAATTTTAAAACAGATACTAAGTATAGCTGTTGTATACTGAACCTAAAACCCAGGATGGACTAATACATATGACAAGATAGACAAACATGTCATAGTTTTATTTTATTCAAAAACATCAAGCTACTATCACTTTGGAAACAATCTCAATGAACACTCAGTCTGTTCTAATTTTAACAGCTTATACAATTCAATAATTTTTCATCATTAAATTTCAATTGTTTATTATTAGATCTAGTATCTTTCACAGCTTACAATGTACTGTATTGTTAATTATCTAATTCAAGGTCGAATTTAGTAAGTATTCATTATTTTAAAATAAAAATTAGAATACATATAACAAGGTATACATAGACTCAATCGATTATGTAATTACTGCGGCTTTGTATAATGACATGGTCAATTAATCATTACATGGGCATGGCTTGTCAACAGAAAACACTGTGGGGAAATTGTTCATAAGAAGCCAACTTTGAGATAAAATGGGTAAATAAAAACTTTGAGGCTTCAAAATGTATTTGCAATAAGCATGGTATTTAACATATCAGTGTTCAACACATCTCCAAGTTCCTCTGTATCAATTCTAAAGGGTTTTGCCCATAAATTATGATTGGAAATGTGTAAAACATTTAATGAAAATTTATTAGTACTTGTTTGAATAATAAAATATTTTAGTAATTCCATTTTAACAAAATTCCAGTAATATGCATTGGTCTCTATGATAAAGTCTGATGCTTTACCCCAAATGTTCCGAATGTCCATTATCAAATACCCGGATATCCGACTTCGAAAATGTGTAATGCAGTGTATGAAACTTAGATAATACACTTATCATTATTTGGCCTGGTCAATACTGTTCATGAGCTGAAGTGAATATGTACATAGTAGCCTCTACTACTGGCATATTAACAATGGAAATCAAGAGTACCTATGCCACAACTTAATTCATTGTAAATCCCATCTAGAGGTCTCCACTTTATCCAAAGTCACTACACTGTCAACTGGTGGGCAGCTATTGATTTGTCAAGTATAAAGTCACTAAGCTTGGGAGCTTTGACTCTATGTTTGTTTCGTATGGGCACTAAGTAGTCAGACCCTGGTATGGCTGGCATCAACTTCTCCATCACCTGAAACAGGAATGTCAGTCGAAGCTCCTTCCTCTACTTCTGGAGTGTTTGGAGATCTAGGTCCTCTTGCAGCTTGGTGATGGATCTTGGGGTCCTTGACTTTTAATCAGGGTGATGAAGCGGTCCACTAGTCTTTGCACATGTTCTAGTCTGTCTATGAATGCTTTAAGATAAGGGTCCCAAATAATGGCACTATATGGTTGAGCGTACTAAAGAGATGTAGGTGTTTTTCATGCACTTGGTAGAGCAGTGACATGTCATATGTTGCAGGGTAAGAAGCCTAGGTAGAGCCTGCCTTCCCGCATTTGTTGGTTATATGGGGACTTCATTTTAAATTGTTCGTGATAGTAAAGCCGAACTAGGGGTTTTGTGAAATAGACTGTAATATATAGTTACAAAGTGTTTGTGTTCCTTTGCTTCTTATAGTTATTTAGTGTAATGAAATGAGATAGACAATTTGTTTCATACTAAGTAGGTAACACTTCTTAACATTAAATAGCATACCCTACTAGGTAGCCCAAGTCTCTTAAGTGTGAGAGGCCCTGTTGGAGAGTGATCTAGTCTTGGAGTGAATGTATAGGCCGGTATAATAAGCAATTGTCTGCAAAGAGTCTGACTTGAGTTGATAAGGTTTAGGCAAGTCATTAAAATATGGAAGAGAAACAAGAGGCCCAAGTGGGCCTATATCGCTCACCTGAGTACCTAGATGATCAGTCATGCATGAAGGAAGAATTCATTTATTTTTGCATTAATGTGACTAAGTCAACACAGAT
Source organism: Pteria penguin (assembly GCA_035048485.1). Taxonomy (NCBI): domain Eukaryota; kingdom Metazoa; phylum Mollusca; class Bivalvia; order Pterioida; family Pteriidae; genus Pteria; species Pteria penguin. Next base: position 37,501,065 of record CM068588.1, on the reverse strand, counting down.
GTTGAAAATATGTCAAATTTTATTTCAGGCTAGAATAAAAAACAACACTTTTTTGCACTTCCACTCAGGTGATTTTGATATTAAGCATTTCCTTTGTCTCTGCAAGATGTCATTCAGGGCAACAAGTTAATCATTTTCTTTAGGTGGGGCCTTTTGTTGACTGATTTCAAGTCTGGGTCATGAACAACAATTGTTTCAAATATTGTCCAGATCTAACTTAAAATTGCCTAATTTCATATGTTGAGTGTTGAGAAACATCTAACAAGAGGCCCAAGTTGGCATATATTGCTCACCTGAGTACCTAGATTATCAGTCATGCATGAAGGAAGAATTCATTTATTTTTGCATTAATGTGACTAAGTCAACACAGATGTTGAAAATATGTCAAATTCTATTTCAGGCTAGAATAAAAAACAACACTTTTTTGCACATCCATTCAGGTGATTTTGATATTAAGCATTTCCTTTGTCTCTGCAAGAGGTCATTCAGGGCAACAAGTTAGTCATTTTCTTTAGGTGGGGCCTTTTGTTGACTGATTTCAAGTCTGGGTCATGAACAACAATTGTTTCAAATATTGTCCAGATCTAACTTAAAATTGCCTAATTTCATATGTTGAGTGTTGAGAAACATCTAAAAACTTATTTAGATGTGTAAAGAAATGAAAAAAAAAATTGACCACAGCTGGATTTGAACCGCTACTCTCCATATTTCAATTACCAAGTGGTATATGTACTATTGTGAGAACTGCTTTTTAGACATGGTGGCATTATCTGTTAACCAATTTGGATGAAATTTACCAAATTGATAGAGGACTTTTAGTACTTCATGTATTCCATGTTTCATTAAAATCTTTCATGTGGTATAACAGAAGAAGTGAAAAATGTGATTGAATTGTTCCTTTACACCCTCATTTGGAAGTCTTAAAAAATTCATAGAAAATCCAAAAATTGAGATATTGACAAAATTCTTTCAAAGTAACAATCCTTACCATAATTATGATCACAATAGTCCATAAGAAATCATCATTATCAATTAACTAGGAAATATGACACTTTTTTCTGCATTGAATCACCAAGTCCAAAGAAATGTCGAAAAAAATTCTAAAATATGATTTTGGAAGGGAACCAAAATGACAATACATCTTCACTCATCCCTCTAGATCATTTCTATGCATTCTGTTTGTCCCTGTATACAGCCCGTATGAAAAAGAATATTGTTAAACGAGGGAACTCTTTTGTGACCTACTCTTGACTATGGTGGCGCCACCTGTAAAGAGGTCTGGAAGAAAACAACAGAATTTGAAGAGGATCATAAGTGACTTATTTCTACCAAGATTTATTAAAATCCTTCAAACAGTTTTGTAGAAAAAGTTGAAAATGTGAAAAATGGCCAAACCCCCCCCCCCCCCCCCCTTTTTTTTTTGGAAGTCTTAAACGTAAAATTCCTAATTTCATATGTTGAGAAACATCTAAAAACTTATTTAGATGTGTAAAAAAAAAAAAAAATTTTTTTGACCACAGCTGGATTTGAACCGCTACTCTCCATATTTCAATTACCAAGTGGTATATGTACCATTGTGAGACCTACTTTAAGACATGGTGGCATTATCTGTTAACCAATTTGGATGATCCGCACAAAAAACAAAACCTTTGAAAAGGACTATGAGTACTTGCATCCTATCCAGTTTTATCACAATCCTTCAAGTTGTTCTGTAGATCAAGTTGAAGATATGAAAAATTGTCCCCCCCCCCCCCCTTTTCTTGGAAGTCTTAAAAAATTCATAAAAAATTCAAAAATCGAGATATTGAAAAATTCCTTCGCACCAGCATTCCTTACCATAGAAATGATTAAATGAAACCAAATGAATGCATCAATGTTTACTAAAAGAAAATAATAACTCTTTAATGCATTAAAATAACAAAGTCCAAAATAAAAATGAAAAAACGTCAAAAATTTGATTTCGGAATGGAACCAAAAATATCAACACTTCTTTCCATATGCCTCTTAATCATTCCTATGCAGTCGGTTTGTCGCTGTATGCACCCGATCTGAATAAGAAGTTTGTCAAAGGAGGGTACCCTCTTTGACCTACTTTTGTCTGTGGTGGTGCCACCTGTTCATGGATCCTGACAAAGATGACCACATTTGTCGGGGACCTTGAGTATTTGATGCATGCCAAGTTTCATTGAATTCCAGCTAGTGGTTCCGAAGAAAAAGTTCAAACTGTGAAATGTTTACACCAATTATCCCACCCCCCTTTTTCTTGAAAGTCTTAAAAAATTCATAAAAAATCCAAAACATAAAGTATTGAAAAATTTTCTTCGCAGTAGTATTTCTTACCATCAAAATGATCAAATTAAACCAAATTAATGCATCAATGTTTACTAAAAGAAAAAAATACCTCTTTTCTGCATTAAAACTACCAAGTACAAAAAAACGTCAAAAAAACGTCAAAAATTTGATTTCGGAACGGAACCAAAAATAACAACACTTCTTCACACATCCCTCTAGATCATTCCTATGCATTCGGTTTGTCTCTGTATGCCCCCGGTCTGAAGAAGAAGTTTGTCAAAGGAGGGTACCCTCTTTGACCTACTTTTGCCTGTGGTGGCGCCACCTATTGATGAATCCGGACGAAAAACAACAACACTTGTAGGGGACCATGAGTACTACATGCTTATCAAGTTTCATCAAATTCTGTTCAGTGGTTCTGGAGAAGAAGTCGAAAATGTGAAAAGTTAACGACGGACGACGGACCGACGACGGACAGTGATTGATCACAATAGCTCACTTGAGCCTTTGGCTCAGGTGAGCTAAAAAAATTGGTCCGAGGACGGTCCATTGTGGCATCATGCGACATCTCTTGTTCTACAAGTATGGACATCAAGAAAGTGCACAGAAAAAATCTGATCCAGGGTAGTAGTGATCCTGATATGCTATAGTTTTCTAGCATGCGAAGTGAGGTCTACAAATATAGCTTATCGTATTTCCTGTGGAATTGACATTGTATCATAGATAAAGAATGTTTTCAAAAATACCCTGTTATATGTCCTGCAGCTTTTACTTGTTGTATATGTACAGTATATAAATATGTATGTTGTATGTATGTTGCAAGTTTACATTAATTTCCATTTTGGCATGATTTGCTTTATTCTGTATATTACGGAATGAAATGAGAATCTGTAAAACATTTTAGAGACAGCGGGGCATTTAACAGGATATTGCTGTTAAAGGGGACGACCATTTGATTCTGAAGTGGGGGGTTGGCAAATTTGGTTGAGTCAGATTATTTATTTTCAGATCTTATAAGGACAGAATATTTATTTCCTTAATAACCTGGGACAGATTATTTATTTTCCTGACTTTTTTGTTGCCAATAAATACTTGTTAGAATTGCACTGTAATATATGCCATTCATAAAACACATGTTAATATTATAAGGTAAACTCAATAGATAACATACTAACACTACTTTAATTGCATAGCTCTTTATACTACTACAAATTTACAATACACTTTATTGCCAAAACATTGGGCCCCAAAGAGCATACATGATATACAGACTATAAACATAAGAAACAATTTAATACAGTTACAATAATACTAGTTTTTATAGTCTCTTTCAGTCTGTGATATCCAGGGAGAGAATTTCCATTTATCACTATTTAAGAATGTGTGAGGAAGTAATGCTGTTTTTCGGCTTCCTGTCTGAATGATAATATTTTATTTCTTTTGGACTTACTTTGAACTATGTTATTTTAATGCATATAAGCATTTCATAAATATTTTGGATATATCTAATATATTGATTTTTTACATTTTAACTTTGTCTTCACTACTTCTAGATTGAAATTGAGAATGTTTTAAAAGTTTTAAAGAAACTACAGACTTATGGCCATTTACAAGCCTGGCCATTGTTCAATATCATTGTGTAATGTTTGGAACTTTTCTATGTGTCAGGTGAACAATATAGGCCCTTTTGGGACTCTTTTTACTTTTGTTATCATGTATGTAAAGTAAAGATACACATTTTTGTTGGTTTACTTTTGTTCTCATTTTAACGTTATGTTTGTTTTTACTTACATTTGAATAAATGTGTTAAACTCATTTGACAAATGTCCTGATGCACTGATATGAATGAGACTTAAAAGGATTGTGAAACACTGTCAACAAATATGGCCACCATAAATTTTGAAATGCACATGATTTAATTGAAACATCGACTTTGCTTACATGCTCAGGTGAGAGATGAGGTTAATTCAATTAAGACCACTTTTGGTCACGTGTTTAAAGGTTAAAATATTGGTGTGTTTGGCATATAAATGAGACACCACAAGAGGAAGTCGGGGAGAGGGATTGGAAATTGGTGGCTTTCTCTCAGAAAGCAGATGGTAGAGCTCTTGTTCCCTGTCTGCCTCTCAAAATAGACATGCAAATATATTTTTTAAAAAGCAACAATTCTATTGTGTCGATTATATTGAATAGCATGGTTAGTCCAATGCTATAAATTCTGCTGAGTTATGCAGTTAAACTACTACACATTATAGTATAGGGAGCAATCTGGCGAGCAAAGAGAGTAGGAAAAAAGTCAACGTGTTTTCTATAGAACATTCAGCTTTATATCTGCATAATCTGGTATTAGCTTCAGTATTTCGCATTTCCCCACATTTGTTTACTATTTGGTCATTTTGTTATGTGTGGTATTGCTATGACGGCCTACATGTATTCTGCTTGTCGGCTAATTCTTTGCTGCGTATTTTGTGACATTGTAATTGCTTCTGTGTAAATGCTGGTCCATGTTTTTGAGGCAGGTTCTGTTTTATCTCCGATTGTGTACAATTAAAGAAAATAGACTCAGCCTCAGGTAAGAAGGCCTAATGAAGAAGAAAAACAGTAGATCGAGCATGATTATTTAGTTTACAAAACACAGAAACATTATTGTTAGTTTAATTGGCCCTGAGCCAACTTTAGTGTAATTCAATTTTTCATAGAAATCCACTTCACATTAATTTTGTCCAAATTGAGAGTCTGTTTCATATTTATATACATTGTAACCTCGACAGCGTCGAATTAGCCAACATAGTTGACATTCAGGTGATGCATGGGTTAGTTGATATTAGCTATGTTTTTTCTTATTTATACTACTGGATAACAAATAAAAAATGTATCACTGTATAAAGATCATCTATTGTTTTAAGTTTGGGAAAGTTGTATGTGTTCTGCGCTACAGTAAAGCCACACCCCCAGGATTTTACACCAATGATAAAATTTGGATTATATACACTGTGGAGAGAGCATGTGTCTCCTCGCTGACCCAGTTTGACAGATTTATGTAAGCAGAGAAGTATTAAAAAAAAAAAACTCTTGAAATATTTTAGGGGGGGGGGTTGTGTTACCTTATAATTTTAGAATATTTGACGTGTTTTCTTCATGAGCAAAATTATCATTCGGTTGTGTAAGTGACTTTTGGTTAATCATAGCGTGATGAAAGTCCTACTAAACTTCCAGATTACAGAATGCTACACTAAGAAGGACATACCAACATAACCAAATATATACTACAATTCTTTCTTTTGGCAAGGCGATAAACCTCAGTTATTGTTTATAAATCAAATCATGAGAATAAAAAGATTGCCAACCAGCACGGCTACACCACTACCAAAAGTTTAATTAGTAAAGGGTGGGTTACCCCAGCAAACAGCCAGTTGCTTATAAATTGGTAGTTTTGTTGTTGAAAATAAATAGTGGATTGATTGATTAATTATTGTTTCACGTCACTCCAAGATTTACTGGTGATATACTGCATAGAAATTTATACCTAAGTGCAGTGGACCCTCTCGAAGAAGTGGGGATCTTTTACCTGCCACGCCTATTGTGACCCGGAACCTCGGCTTATACTGTCTCATCTGAAAGACAGGACACCGATGTGCCCTTGACGGGAGTCGAACCCAGGACCTTTCGATCACCTCATCCAGTTAGCTTCAGTATTTCGCCTTTCCCCACACTTGTTTACTACATGTATTTGGTCATTCATTATGTGTGGTAATGATCTAAGTTGCGATCAAAACGCTCACATTTGCGACCTAAAATTTAGTTTTGCGACCAAAATACCGGTATGTCCAAACTCGCAAAAATGCAACTAATTTCTTTCAACTCGGTAATTCCATTTTTTGTCCATGTTCAAAAGATTTTGTTTTTTAGACCGCTAAAATATTGTACTCGGAAGTTATCAGGTTTTACCGATATCGCTTTGTTTATTTTCACTTAAGTCCAATGCATTTGTTTCATTTTTTTTAAAACCGATCCGCTACTGTAAAGTTTTTATTCGGAAGTAAAACCAATTAATGGCTATATGTACCAAACGAACGTTGGCCGACTTCGGTTTTGGTTCTCCTCGCCCTAAATTAGCAGCGTTAAAGATGTCGAAGAATTAAAAGATGATAACCTTTCTAAAAAACGGACAGCCCCTGTTGCCAAGTGGTTGTCAGAATTTTCTGGGTTGCGTCATCGCGAAGGGAAGATGTTTTGTGGTGTTTGTTCTACAGTACTTAGGATTAGTAGCGAGGAGCCAGTAATGGCAGAGTTTGACCCTTAACGAGACATAACACAATGATTTTCAACTACTGGAAAGATATAGTACTCTGGGTGGCCTGTGGAGTCACAGAAAGATTAAATATATAATTAAATTGAATTTGTAATACAAAATTAAATTATAAGATTGTTGCACTGTGTTTTTATTAATAAAAGCAAACATAAATGGGTTTAAAGATTCGAAGAAGTCCTCCAATGAAAAAATTGCTTGATAAAGGTCGTCACGCCGAAAATTTGCAATACAGAGTGTTTGTGTTCCTTTACTTTAAATGGGTTTATATGAAAAATTATATGTTGTGGCAACCAAAAATTTCCAAAAGGCGACCAAATTTTCAAGAAGGTCGCCTTTTAGCGACCTTAAACCAAATGCTACCTCAGAGATGTTGAAATCCGTCGGTCCTGCCGGCAAAACCGACTAAAATTTCCAATGACCGACAGAATGTCCGTTTGCACCGGTCCAGATGACCGGCGTTCATGGAAGCCATGCATATGCATTCCTAAAACTCACTAGATCAACGCCAGATGATACCGATTTTTGACGTCTGGCTTTAGTGAGACTTGGGAAATATGTAGCCTGGCTGGCCAGTATTTTTTCTTTTATACATCTAGTGACCTATGATTGGTTTGAACAAGATTTCCATAAGATGGTGCCTGCGTCCATTTAAACATGATAGCAAAACTTGCAGCAAACATTAGTAAATGAGAAAGTTAATTGACCGTGAAGTGTTCTTGTTAATATCTGATACCTGCTGTGATCTATTGACGGTCTTTGATACTGATAAGATACAACTTTCTGGAAAGTAAACAGAGATCGTAAAACACCTAGACAATATTGATGCATTCAAAGCTCATATTCAGCGTCATTTATCTGTACTATCAAATTCTATTGTTATATCAAAACCGGCAGCTGCCAGCAAAAGTGATTACAATTTAAACGATGCATCTAAATAAACATCGGTAAACACAACTGACGGCATGGTATATGATTGACATAATCGACACCATAATAACTCTGTTAATCGGCAACTTTTAAACCTTTCCCTTACTTTACATGGACCTTAGCTGTAACAGACATATCAAATTTAATGGTATGCGGGTATCGAACTCTTAACCAAATGTTTTTTAAAAAAAAGATTAGAGATAATTGAAAGGATCATGAAATATACATTGTTTCACGGGTGGGCTAGCACAACAAGGGTGCTTATTCCTCCTCAGCCTAGTCACCTGGTGAGAGGGATGAAAAATAACGAATTTCTAATCCAATGTATAATACGCAACCAAAAAAACAATTAAAAAAATCTGCTTAAGAATGTGTTTTATGTTCAAGAATATATATCATGCACATATGTGCGTCAACAATCTCTGGATTAAAGTGAATAGATACTTAAACAAAATGGTAAAATGACAGCTTTTAATTACAAACAATGAAAAGATTGTCATACAATTTTGTTCGGACTGACAGAATTCTTTCCGGACTGACAGACTTTATAAATCTGTCAGTCCAAATGTCTGACAGGATCAGAAAAATTTCAACATCTCTGTACCTAGAGCACTGTATGGGGAAGGCTTCAGTTCCTTCTATGATACAGTCCTGTGGCGCAGGCTGTGATACACAATCGCAGTATTCTGTATTATATACAGGAAATAAACTTCAAAATCTATGTAAATCTAGCTTACAATAGATAATTTTGTATGAATTTAACTAAAATTATCCATCATAGTCTACAATTTTTAGGCGATTCAGTGTAATCGAAAGCGGTCTGAAAACTTACGATTAATGGAAATTGGGGGCAGGCCAAAGTTTTTAAATCTTTGGATAATACCATTTCTATAAGAAACTTTGTAGAAAAAAAATGTAGTATTATTTAATAAAATCATTGAATATAAGGTGGATTTATAAATTCACGACATTGTTTTCTAAATGTCATACCAAAAAGTGGGATTGTGTATCACTGTGTATCACAATTGGCTTGCGCCACAGGACCGTATGGGAAGGAACTGAAGCCCTCCCCACACATAACGAAATGACCAAATAGTAAATAAGTGTGAAATACTGAAGCTACTCGTCCACTGAACCCACGGGTTTCAAAAAATAGTAAATGATATGGCTTGTAATTCTAAAAGCATATTTCCATATCATATACAGGGTAATCCATAAGACTATAACCTTGCTATTGTTTTTAGTACTGAACGAATGGGTAAAAATGACCCCAATATACTGTTAGCTGAAATATCGACGGAAGTGATATTGGAGATTTATATCAGGTTGGGTGCAACCTCTCATTTGAGAGACTATCACTCAAATGAGTAACTATCACTGTTTTCAGTAATCAGTTTCAAGGAATGAACAGATTGATTGATTGATTGATTTTTGTTTAACGTCACACCACGAATATTTCACGTATATGGTGACGGCATCTGCCTGATGCGGGGGAATACAAATTTTGACCTTTGCAACAGACCCACCCAAAGCAGTGAGGGATCTTTAACGTGCCATGCATACCACGACACGGGGCCTCAGTTTTTACAGTCTCATCTGAAAGACAGAACACCGGCATGACGAGAGCTGGACTCAAACCCCGGCCTCACGATCAGGCAATACCACTAGGCCACGCCGAAGTAAACAAGTACTAAAAAATGAAATTTTGGAATTATGATTTGAAACTCAAAAGGGCACATGTTTACAACATACTGAATATAGTTTACAAAACAAGTTGACATTTTCAACTTACTGTTTTGGAGTTTATAGCTGCAACATCTGTGCAGCTATAAACTCCAAAATGGTAAGTTGAAAAGGTCAACTTCTTTTGTATTTTATGTTCAGTATATTAAAAAGATGTGCCCTTTTAAGTTTAAGTCAAAATTTTGAAACATTAATTTTTTAGTACTTGTTTACTTCTGTTCATTGCTTGAAACTGATTACTGAAACAGTGATAGTTACTCATTTGGGTGATTATCTCTGAAATGAGAGGTTGCCCCCAACCTGTACTGTATATGTCTGTGGTCGATCATCATGGGCTTATATGTCTGCAAATTAACATTCACATGGCTGTAAAATACATATTATAAAACGTTTTTCTGTTTTGAAAATACCACATCCCATTCCGGCCCACACTTTGGTGCTTGTACCAAACTGAAATTGTTTCTTGTACAAAATTTACACTTACCTAGATGATATCGAAAGTAGTACTGTACAGTATATGAAATCCAGTTCCCGAGTTTATTTATTTTTTTTTTTTTAAGTTCTTGACATGAATAACTTGGATTCAAACGGAATAAATTATTATCTAATTAATTTCTTGTTGGAGATTTGACATTTAAATCCCCCCCAAAAAAACCACCACCAACAACAACAAACACACCCCCCCCCCAATAAAACCAAAAAAAAAAAAACCAAACAAAAAACAAAAACAAAATCGCACAGCGATTTAGATTACTTAGGGCTGAGCTATTTCATTTATATGTGAGTTCATAAAGTTCAAATGTGTCCAGTATCAAAGAATTTTGTGTACTTTTCTCGAAGCCGTCTGCGTGACATCACATAATTTAAAAATCTACGCGAATTTAGATAATCCCCGAAAAATTCCGGTGTTTCTCATAGACCGTAATGCAACCTTGCTGAATCAAACTTTGAGCACAAGAGATTTACGAGTCGTATTAAAACTGATGAAATTCATTGAAGATCCCAGTTACAAAGACTGGCCCGGCTTATCTTTTGTAAATTTCATATGACCACAGTTTGCGACAAAAATGAGCTTTCAAAAATGTTGAAATTTTCTTACAATTAAAGTGATTAAAAATCTTAAGACTAAGACTTATCCCCCCTCCCCTTTTTCAACAATTATCAATGGCGCCAAATGGGTCATGTGACCAGTCCGACTTCAAGAATAATCTCATTTGTAAACAGGCGCGTAGCTACCATTATGCCAAGTACGCACCTCCCCCTCCCCCCAAGAGAGAGAGAGAGAGAGGGAGGGAGGGAGATGTCTTCCTCCGAAACTTTATAGTGTCGGCGATTTTTTTTTGTTTCGGTCACGAGCTTACTTGTAATAATTGACAGTAATGTACATTTGCATTTCAAAATTAATATTTCTTTGATTCTTTTGAAAATAAAGGGTCAGAATAATGTGTTTAACCTTCTCTAACACACAAGCCGGTGTAGCCCAGTGTATGTGGTGCTCGGCTTGTGACCGAGATGTCCCGGATTTGACTCCCGCTTTGGGTTCACCGGTGTTCTGTCTTTCGGGTGAGAAAGTAAAACCCGAGGTTCCATGTCACGGTAGGCGTGGCAGGTAAAAAAAGGCCTCACTGCTTCGGGTGGGTCCTTTGTAAAGGTATAATTTATTAACGTTGTGTTTTACGTCACTCTCTACTAGTAGTCTTTTTTTTTTTTGGCGTGTTACCAGAAGACATGACCTTTGAAGGTCATTCTGCTTGTTTGTAAGCCTGCTCGCTTCCTGGCATACTAAACAACTCCTCCGGTATGCCAACTTACACTCCAGATTCGGAATATGTGCAGGACCTGAGAATGCTTCAGTCGGTATGTCTGCCGCTTGTCCGAGGTGTGGCCCAAGCCTACGTAGCTGCTGCGGTGCCCTCCTCTTGTCCGAGGTGTGGCACAAGCCTACGCAGCTGCTGCAGTGCCATCCTCTTGTCCGAGGTGTGGCACAAGCCTACACAGCTGCTGCAGTGCCATCCTCTTGTCCGAGGTGTGGCACAAGCCTACGCAGCTGCTGCAGTGCCATCCTCTTGTCCGAGGTGTGGCACAAGCCTACGTAGCTGCTGCAGTGCCCTCCTCTTGTCCGAGGTGTGGCACAAGCCTACGCAGCTGCTGCGGTGCCCTCCTCTTGTCCGAGGTGTGGCACAAGCCTACGTAGCTGCTGCGGTGCCCTCCTCTTGTCCGAGGTGTGGCACAAGCCTACGCAGCTGCTGCAGTGCCATCCTCTTGTCCGAGGTGTGGCACAAGCCTACACAGCTGCTGCAGTGCCATCCTCTTGTCCGAGGTGTGGCACAAGCCTACGCAGCTGCTGCAGTGCCATCCTCTTGTCCGAGGTGTGGCACAAGCCTACGTAGCTGCTGCAGTGCCCTCCTCTTGTCCGAGGTGTGGCACAAGCCTACGCAGCTGCTGCGGTGCCCTCCTCTTGTCCGAGGTGTGGCACAAGCCTACACAGCTGTTGCAATGCCCTCCTCTTGCCCGAGGTGTGGCACAAGCCTACACAGCTGCTGCGGTGCCCTCCTCTTGTCCGAGGTGTGGCACAAGCCTATGTAGCTGTTGCAGTGCCCTCCTCTTGTCCGAGGTGTGGCACAAGCCTACGCAGCTGCTGCAATGCCCCTCTCTTGTCCGAGGTGTGGCACAAGCCTACGCAGCTGCTGCGGTGCCCTCCTCTTGTCCGAGGTGTGGCACAAGCCTATGTAGCTCCTACATTTTGACGATTAAGATACTAACGTGCCGGAAGGTATAGACTGTTGTAGTTACTGTATCCTTATTTGCCATACTTGCGTGATAAATACCGAAATCCCGATTTCCGGCATAGATGGGTATGCTAAGGATCGCTCACCGCTAAGGGTGGAAGCGTTACGGCACATGCCAATATTTTGATAACATACACCAAATGTGTGTCTCAAAATGTAAGTGTAATAACCCTGGTATAACAATAAACAATGAACACACACACTATCGTGGCGGACATTCATGCAAGTGGAATTATATTTCCATGCAGTTGATGAAAGTAGGTAACAGTACACTAAACGGTCTCAGGTTCTCTAGCTCTGTAATTATTCCAAAGAAGTGCCACATTTACTAGCAATCTCCAAAGCAGAGTTGTCGTTCCTTTACAATCCACACACACCTCTACCTTACAAGATTAATGTAAAATCAAATTTTTGCCGTTAGACGATATGACTTGGTCTTCATTGGCTTTATTAGTTAAATTTAAAGCCTTTACTATGTTACATTGAGTTTTAATCGGGCTTCTACACCAAATCAACTCTGAATTCATACCGCACTAAATTTTCTCAGCTTACAATTCCGCATACTTATATAGTGCAGTTTGTCAATAACACTATCATTTGCACCTCATTGTCTATTTTTTTGCCCAGATAATTTGAATACGATGACATTTTTCCCCAAAACACGCAACACAATCTATATTTTCTGCTTTCTGACTAGGTACTACTTTCAGTAGTTGGCAGAGATTAAAGGGAGTGCAAGGACCGTAACTCTGCTTTGGAAATCGATTTACTAGTAATCCAAGACAAAGGTCTGACGGGGACCTAGAGCACCTGGAGCCCGTTTTACTAAACTTCGTAAGTTAAGATGAATATTTCATACTTACGAATTTCTTACGAATATTCGTAAGATAAAAAAAAGTGTTTTACTAACGTGTTCGTAAGAATTTGTCGTAACTTAAGAAAATTCGTAAGTTATGAGTTTGGAAATCTTTTTTGATGAAGTACGAATTATTCTTAGAAATAGCATTGTGGCATGTGCAATCGGTATCTTCGTTTTCACTTTTAACTATGGAGACAAAATGTAAACAATGCGTAATGTGTGACGTAAAGACTAAAGTGACGTATATTACGTAAGCATGTCGTATTTTACTATTTATCGTCTGTCTGATTGTCTCTTCTTCTTCTCTTCATTCTACTTGCAGTATGTGGTTTGTCTTTACGGTTTAATATTTATAAAATATGGAAAGTAAGAAAAAAAAAATCGAGCGGGGAGAGGGGGGGGGGGGACTAATTTCCCTTGCTGAGGTACTCGCCTCGAAACTTAGATGGAATTCACTGCGTCCGCTTCGAGTTTAATATAGTGCCTGATTCTTTAATGAAAGAGAATGTGAGGTGTTATGACTTAGGGATTTGGTTGATTGATTGATTGATTGATTTTTGTTTTACGTCACACCACGAATATTTCACGTATATGGTGACGGCATCTGCCTGATGCGGGGCATACAAATTTTGGCCTTTGCAACGGACCCACCCGAAGCATTGAAGCTTCTTATGGATTTGGCTCTGTCGTAAGCGATATTGCAAATTTTCCATCATATATTATTAATATTATTGTAAATATATCAATATCAGCATTTGAATTCACTGGAGGAGCGTACACAGATGAAATATTCTTAATTATTTTCTCGCTTTTAGCAATAGTCATCGTAAAACAAAAAATCGAAAAAAAAAATCGATAAGTAGTGACATGCTTACGTAATATACGTCACTTTAGTCTTTACGTCACACATTACGCATTGTTTACATTTTGTCTCCATAGTTAAAGGGAAAACGAAAATACCGATGGCACATGCCATAATGCTATTTCTAAGAATAATTCGTACTTCATCAAAAAAGATTTCCAAACTCATAACTTACGAATTTTCTTAAGTTACGACAAATTCTTACGAACACGTTAGTAAAACACTTTTTTTATCTTACGAATATTCGTAAGAAATTCGTAAGTATGAAATATTCATCGTAACTTACGAAGTTTAGTAAAACGGGCTCCTGTATTTTTATACCCCCGGATCGATAGATCGGGGGTATATTTTTTTGTCCTGTCTGTCTGTCTGTTTGATTGTCTGTCTGTTTGTCAGTTTGTTTGTCTGTCTGACGACTTTAACCTTGGCCATAACTTTTGAACCATGAGGGATAGACATTACATATTTCACATGCGTACTCATCTAATGAAACCCTTTCAAATGGCACCAAGGTCGATGACCTTTTGATCTATGGAATGACTTTCACGCTAAAATGAACTTTTTAGACTTTTTTGCCACCGGGGGCATTAGTGTTTCACTAACACAGCTTGTTATTCCTTAATTTCGTCTCTGTGAAATTACACTGATGTCTCTATTAGTACAGAAATTCTTATCATCAATTTAAGTAAACAAGCAATATCAAGTTGTTGCTGTGAAGTGGTCATCTACTTACAATAAATAAAGAACATATATACCTTTTAATTTAGTGCACCATATGCGCATTTCGGCAACTTATGTCTCTTCAGTGATGCTCGTTGCCAAATGATTGGAATTCTCAGAATACATAAATGTTTGAAGAGCAGTGTTGAAACCAAAATGACCGAAAAGAGAACCAAAGAATCTATCTAAGGACAGAGCTATGCATGAGGGAGATACTCCTTAGTTTTAGAGTGATTTACTTAATTTGATGACTAAAAATTTGAAGCATATATTTCATGTCAGTACAAAAGCACTGAAAACTAGACTTATGATGCCCTCGGGAACTATCAGTCCACCAGTAGTGACACCTGCCTAGTGGTTATAATAAATAAAGAACATACAGTCAATACTGTTAAAGCGACCACTTGTATTAAGCGTCCCTCTGCTGTAAGCGACCAGTGTGATATACGACCAACGGGTTTTGCTATATAAACTATCTGTATTAAGCGGCCATCTGTCTAACGCGACCAGCGGACACCATTTACCCTACCTACGGAGTCAATTTATCTGTATTAAGCGACCAATTAAGATCTGACTGCGGTGATTAAAAAATTTCTCTCGTTCGCGGAATATGCCCCCGGCGTATAATTGCCTGTAATTGTTTTCAAAACACGAGTGCTTGAAAATTTGTTGATATGAGTTCAAACCAAACATTGTAGTCGTCAGTTAATATTCATAACTTAAAATGGCTTCGAAACGGAAGGTGTTGACATTAGAGGAACGTATGGGCGTATTAAAATGTGTAGAACAAGGAAAAAGTGCGCGGGCTGTAGCATTAGAGTATGGTGTGGGAAAAACGCAAGTTGGACAAATTATTAAACGTAAAGCAGAAATTATAGAAGACTACGAGAATAATATGCCGGGAGAGTCTAAACGCAAACGTCGCAAAACAGGGAATGAGGATATCAATGAGCTTACATGGGAATGGTTTTAAAGAGGCAATGACAAGACGTATAAATGTAAACGGGCCGTTAATACAACAGAGAGCGCTTGACTTTGCCAAAGATTTGAACAACGACACATTTAAAGCATCAAATGGATGGCTAATTTCCTTTTTAAAAAGACATAATATTGTACTTGGAACAATGAGCGGTGAAAGGCGTGATGTTGACGATAATGTCGTCAAAGATTGGACGGATAAATTATCCTCCCTTTGCCATGGATACGAGCCTCGTAACATATTCAATATGGATGAAACCGGATTGTTTTATCGGTAAGTCGAGACGCTTTCATTTATAAATAAAAAAATATTCATTAAAATAAACAAACATATCAAACCACTTTTTTTACAAATTTAAATGTCTTCTCCAATCACGCTCAAAAAATATTCTATCATTTTCAGTGATACAACACGTCAGACGTATCACATAAAAGGGGATGAATGTGCCGGTGGCAAGAGGTCAAAGGAACGCGTAACATTAGCTTTGTGTTCTAGTATGACGGGTGAAAAACTTACACCTTTATTCATAGGGAAATCCAAGACCCCCAGTTGTTTCAATGGTATAAAGCCCGAGTCCTTGCCAGTGATATACAGAAATAACAAAAAAGCGTGGATGAATAGTGCTCTGTTCGAGGAATGGCTCCGTACACTTGACAAACAAATGAAACAACAGAAACGCAAAATTCTCCTATTCTTAGACAATGCACCCTGTCATCCCAAACTATCGCTTCAAAATGTAAAATTGCAGTTCTTTCCCCCAAACACCACGTGCAAATTACAACCCATGGATCAGGGTATTATTCAAACTTTAAAACTGAAATTCCGTAAACGGCAATTGCAACACATGATTCGGCAAATGCAAAAGACGTCAAAGACTGGTTCTGAGATTTTGCACGGCATTTCAATTCTTAATGCAGTCTACTGGGTTTCATCTGCGTGGAAGGAAATCGAACCTTCCACCATTGTCAAATGTTTTGCGAAATCCGGATTAAAATTTACACAAGACGACGAAACTGACGACGGAATTGTGCGCGACAGTGATGATGACGAGGATGATGAAATTCCATTACAAGTTATAAAATTATCACGAGAGTTATTCGGTTGCGAATTTAAAGAACTAACGGCGATCGACCGCAATGTTCTTACATGTAACGATGACCAGATGAAATGGGATCAGAGTGCGAGGTCAATACTAGACGCAATCCGAGACGAAAATAACGAAAGTGCTACTGAGGACGACGAAGACGACGATGAAAACATACAGACAAGTGACACTATGATAACGAGCGGAGATTTCTCAGACTATATCGATAAAATGAAAAGATATGCGTCCGTAAATAGCATGCCTGACATTTATGAACATTTAATGAGAATTGACGATCTATTCACAGAGGAAGTTATAAAAGTGACAAAGCAATCGGATATTAGATCGTTCTTTACGGCTTAGAAACTGCAACAATATCATTGTTGAACATGTATATACAATGTATTTCTTCAATAAATGTTCTTCTGCATATATTTTGAAGTTTACGATTTTGCAAATTTCTATTTAGCGACCATCTGTCTTAAGCGACCATCTTAGACTTTTCCCTGCACTGGTCGCTTAATACAGTATTGACTGTATATATACCTTTTAATTTAGTGCCCCATATGTGCATTTCGACAACTTATGTCTCTTCATTGATGCTCGTTGCCAAATGATAGGAATTCTCAAAATACATAAATATTTGAAGAGCAGTGTTGAAACCCAAATGTCCGAAAAGTGAACCAAAGAATCTATTTAGTGACAGAGCTATGCATGAGGGAGATACTCCTTATTTTTAGAGTGATTTACTTAATTTGATGACTAAAACTTTGAAGTATAACACCGATTATCCATGTTTGGGAGTTGGAAATGAGTTTATTATTAACTGGCGGATTTTGAGGGGAAAGCTACAAGCTCAACACCCCCTTTCCAGACTGAATAGTGGAAAACTGGTAGTCGTGGCAGGCTGCAGCCCCCCCCCCCTTTCAGTCTTACCTTACGATTGTGTAACTTAATTAAGACATTCAAAGAAAACAAAATAATGATAAAAGTTAAAATACATCATAGATTAATTATGATAAATAAAATAATCGTCAGATATGCTCACTCCACGCAGAAGTCGCCGAAAGATGTTGCCACTACCCGGGGAATGCCAGCAGATCTACACCAGACTGTTTCAGCTACTGAAATCGACATGCCTCAACAGCGACATAGTACTTATGCCACAAACGATACTCTTACACTTTGAGGCTGCTGCCAATAACGCAGCACGAGCCATCTTCTCAGGGATCCAGATCAGATGCTGTTTCTTCCACTACAATATGTGCATATGAAGAAATCCCAACTCTCCGAACTCCAAATCCCCCTACCAGCAAGCTCCAGCTATCAATGTCAGCCGTGCTGCCACTGGTTCTACCAACTGAGGTAGATGTATGGCTGTACACATTAGAGGAACTCGGCGACTCCAGCTCCACTACAGATGCGGCAACATTTACTGACTACGTCACGACTCCCTGAGTAGCGGGTGAAAACATGAACAATTAGAACCATTACTACACAAATGGACCAAGAACTACCAACATCTGGAGGGGATGGTGGGTCAAGCTGAAGCGACAAGTTTAACATGCTCACCAAACATTTTTATCATAATCAGACATCTCAAGCAGATTTAAGCAGCCACAGAAATCAGCATCCTACAACTGACTGTCGGAGGAGTTCCTCGACCCAAGCTACGAAGTACATATGATATACAGAGATATGGAAATCCAAATCAAAAGGCTTAAGGTGCCACTGACCAATGCATATGATAGACAAAGACTACTGAAAATCGCTAGACCAATGGTGACATTTCCGATACACGGTACGCAGATTCCTAAATCTAGGGTGAAGTAATGAACTTTAAAACGTGATTGTGATTTGTGCTATATATACTGAACACAGTGAAAAGCATATCTATTATGTTTGTAGTTAGTAATCTGTGACCACACTCTGTGGGAATGAGATATTTAATCTGTCGCCACAGATTAATAACCTGTAGGAACGAGATCATAAGCGTTTCTAAAATCGTTAACTTCTACGCATACTACAATATATAAAGTATGTCAAATGAATCAGCACATTTTTGGACGAGGAAGTAAAATTCCTCCGGCCGTCTTATTTTGGTAAAAGAAAGATTACTGTTCCATCTAAAAAGATGTTGCATTACTGATGTAAAATATACATAAATAATAACACAATCAATGTAAGCTTTCTTGTTACCCTGAATTCTTTAAAAAGGCCCAGGCGGAACATGTTGTGAAGCAAACAGAACTTTATGAAAGAGAGAGAGAGAGAGAGAGAGAGAGAGAGAGAGAGAGAGAGAGAGAGATCGTCTAAGTCACGTGGTAGTCATTTTTCAGTTGCACTTCCGTATACATGTTGTATATTATTGTTTCATATGTAGAGACAGTAAAAACCGAGGTTCCGTGTTACGGTAGGCGTGGCACGTAAAAGATCCCTCGTTTCTTCGGGAGGGTCCGTATCAAAGGTAGAAATTTTTTATACAATGCATCGGACAGATAGCATCACAATATACTTGAAATAATCGTGGAGTGACGTAAATAATAATCAATCAATAACTATCGTATTATACCCCCCCCCCTCCTCAAACGTGAAACATATGGAAAAGTAAAATGAATGTGTAATGCAAATAGACAGATACAATATAGATAAATAGATGATTAAATTAAAACCCCTAAAATTTTTTAAAAGTAAGTAAAATCGATAATAATATTAATAAATGGTCAAATGAACAAATATAAAGAAATATGTACATTAAAAATAAACGGATAAAAAAACAAAGAAAAAAAGAAAAAAACCCAGAAAGTATATACATGTACAACACACACAGTTCTTATTCAATACTAAGCTTTCAGTCTTTTTATTTACGATTTTTGTCCAAAGACAGCGCGGGGATATTATCCCCTTAAGGTTAAAGATTTTGATTAGAAACTGCTTAACCATTGTGCCAATGTGTCAAACAAACTCAATGGAACCACATCCTCTGTATTTATAAGTATAGTATTGTGTACACGTACCCGGGATAAACCGATCGACTGAGTCATAGAAATAAAGTTCAATAATATACAAGTGTTTAAAATACACCTGTAAAAACCAACTTAATTCTGTCTTGGCGTTAGATAACTACAAGCGATGTGCCATTCAACTGTAAACATTTGGGAATAGTTTTATCACCAGACATATAAGGTCATATCAATGTAAAGTATGCTCAGGTAGCTTACCTTTTGTACCTGTACTATCCCCCATGGGAATTCCCCAATACCCCAAAAAGGAAGTTAAATTTCAAGACGGCATTCACTCACGAGAGGACAAAGACTGCACAGTGTATGGGATTTATAGGTATTAGTTTATCTTGGTAAAACATTTCAGTAAAACGGAGGTGTGTTAAGTTGTGAAAGTTTTATAGTACGTTTGACTGTTGGGGATTTCTAGTGCCACTTGTTAAACTTGAAATAGAAAAGTGAAATGAAGATTTTCACGTGACATGAACGACTTCCTTATGATGGTAGTACTAGTGGAGAGACAATAATCATGGAAGGTCGATGGATACTGATATTGATGCTTATTTCAACAGGTCGAGGACGGTCTATTCCATGTTTCTCTAATCATGTAAGCATAACTTAAATTTTAGTTTTAGTACACTCAGAATTTTTAAATAACTTAGAATATTTGTATATGCTGATTAAATATTAGATGTAAATGATGAATGGTTGTATTATATTTTATGAATAAATTAAACGAAGGAAGATGACTTCCTGGTCGAGCCCTTTTACGTAGCAGTATATGTATGTAAGTAAACAATTTCCGCGGTCACGTTCACGGTATGAGTACACCTCGATTGTTGTATTTTAAATGCTATAAATGGCAACATAAATTCGTACAGGTTTAGTGTCAGTTGATAATAAGTGTTTATGGTCACATAGTTATTATTTCATATATCAAGTTGCAACACCTGCATTGCGAATTGCTTCTTCTAATCAACGAAATCATTTTTTTACATGCGAACACCTATCGTATACTTGGTATAAAATTCACATCTTATACTATAGAAAATCATCGTCAATAAATGGCTTCGTGGACACTAAGTGAAAGCTCTCCGCTTCCGTGCATTTTAAGAAAAGATTAACGAATTACATACCGTCAATGATTAGGCTATCTTAGATCTTGGGAAAAAATTATACATTTAGGTGCACCTTAAAACATACATGTACATTGTAGCCCTGTGCATTGTCAAGCACATCTATTTCACAATGATAGTTTATTGTTTTTATTTCTTAATTAAAATATCAACCTTCTACGCTTATCGGAAGCAATCATTGAAAGCGAGCGAAAATAATAATAATAATAAAAGAAAATTTAACAGTGGCGAAATATGTTTACCCAATATCTCATTTGGTAGATCGTCCGTCCTCAACGCGAAAGGTTGTGGGTTCGAATCACAGTATCTATTACTCTTTCTTCCTGTTACACTAGGCGCCATACTAAATCTGTTTGGTCAAAGAATGGTAATAAACGGATCAGCTGACAGGCTGATCCTTTGTAGAACAGCGAGGCTATTTTTAGGGGCTCTGGTTGGGCAAAATTATCTAATTAATCTATCGAGTGTCATTGATTATGCTGTTCAATTATCAATCACTCAGAAATTGGCAAGGTTTTGGGGGTGACCCTGTTCCAGAAATATTTTCTCAAAATTGAGGTGACTTACCTCTAGTAAACTTAAAAAAACAATTGATAAGAGAGAGAGAGAGAGAGAGAGAGAGGGGGGGGAGGGCTTGCGAACATTTTGATATTTGGATTGCATATAGGTGAATTAAAGATGGTTCTGTAAATCTTGCTGGTAGTTTGGTAATTTAACATTAGACCCTATGGGAAAAGGAATTACTATGTATAATCACTGCATAGTATATAATTACTACATAGTATAATCATTACATAGTATAATCATAGTATATAATTACTACATAGTATAATCACTACATAATATGTAATCACTACATAGTATAATCATTGCATAGTACATAATTACTACATAGTATGATCACTGCATAGTATATAATCACTACATAGTATATAATCACTACATAATATAATCACTGCATAGTATTTAATTACTGCATCACTACATAGTATAATCACTGCATAATATATTACTACATAGTATAATCACTGCATAGTATATAATTACTACATAGTATAATCACTACATAGTATATAATCACTACATAGTATAATCACTGCATAGTATATAATCACTACATAGTATAATCACTGCATAGTATATAATCATTACATAGCATAATCAGTGCATAGTATATAATTTCAACATAGTATAACCACTGCATAGTATATAATTACTACATAGTATATAATCACTACATAGTTTAATCACTCCATAGTATATAATTACTACAAAGCATAATCACTACGTAGTATATAATCACTGCATAGTATATAATCACTACATTTGTATATAATCGATACATAGTATATGAAGCCAGTGTGGCCTAGTGGATAAGGTGCTCGGCTCATGATCGAGAGGTCCCGGGTTCGACTCCCGTCCGGGGCACACCGGTGTACTCTCTGTCGGACGAGACAGTAAAAACCGAGGTCCCGTGTAACCGGGATTCCTCACTGCTTCGGGTGGGTTCGTTGCAAAGGTTTAAATTAGTATGCAAATGGATCAGGCAGATGCCGTCACCAAATACGTGAAATAATCGTGAAGTGATGTAAAACAATAATCAATCAATCAATCTTTTTGTATCATTCTGGACATAGAGAAGCGGAATAAAGATATGGTTCTAATCAGATTATAATGCACAGTACAAAAATTTAGACTTGTGTGAATGCAGCAACTTAGACCTTAATAATATACAAAGAATTCATAATTCCAAATGAAAATGCCAAAATGAAAGTTATAATTTTGATTTTATTTCTATTCCATTTATTGGGAAGGGTGGAGGGTGTAAAGTACATAAAACATTATATGATCAGACCAAATATATTCTTCAATGTAATTGTTAAGTTTTAAAACGTGTTTGTAATGAATACTGTAAAGACTCCATATCTCTTTATACAATCACATGTCAACAGAACGTTTGAACAATTTCAAACATATTTACATGCAGTATACATTTAAACACAAACAGAACCCAGTGGCGGATCCAGAATTTCCGAAAAAAAGGGGGGGGGAAATGGGTAATAGCCAAAATTCTCAGCCATTTTGGTGCAAAATCTGGATTTTACTAGTAAATATGTGGCCAAAAGGGAGCACGCCCCCCTCTAAATCCGCCACTGGAACCAATATCAAAAATACAGAAAAAATCAAACTTTCACTGGCTTGGAACACATTACGGCAGAATTTATGGATCGCAGGCAATAAAGATACCTAAGATGAGATATGAAATTTGTATCGACATTCATGTAGGTAGGGTAATGGTGTTTATGAATAAAATAGGTAACGTAAAACAAGCTTTATATATCTGTAAGAATCGTGATTGGTTCTCTGTGAAAGAAAGTCCTCGATGCATATTAAAGTCTGAAGTGTATATATATATATATCCATTATGTACAGAGAACGTTAACACTTCCTTGTTGATTGTCATGTGTAAACGAGTACAAAGCACTGTGTCAAACGAATCACTGACGTAGGGTACCGAGTAGGGGGGAGGGGGGAGGGGGCACTGGGATACATGTCCACTCTCAATTCTTATTTATTATTTACTCACTATTGAATTTTCAAAAATAAAAAAGTAATAACAATAATAAATAAATAAATAGAATAATAATAAAAAAACCCCTAAATAAAACTAAACAGGAAGAAAAAATAAAAAAGGAAAAGCTTCGAACTGACAGAGTGTTTGTAATTCAGCTACACCTCTGTTATGACGATCGAGTCGTACGAGAGGTTACATTCAAGGTTTCACACCTACTTCTAACCACTTTTAGATACATGAATAATGTACAGTAACTGCCTCACATAACTGTTGTTGGAACACCTATAGATCATTATAAGGTGATTTCTGTTATCATAGAACCGAACGTTCAATTTATTAATTTCCAGCACAAATTACACGATGATCTTATCGTAGCTTTATGTAATTCATCAAAATATTTGTCAATTCTTTCTGTACATAAAAAATAAACAAATTCATTATAGGGTATTCCCCTTAATTTCAAGAAACGGATAACTTCCACGTTACGCACAAAGTTTTCTATGTAGCATAAACACTTGACATAGAATAATAGTAGTAAAATGACATTATAGAAGGATCAGTATCAACCCATAGGCGGATCTAGAAATGTTTGAAAAAGGGGGGGGGGATGCAAAATGTAACCTGACCTCAAAATAGTTTGTTTTTCGAAAACATAGACACAGGTAATTGAATATAAAATGTATTTACTATTTGAAATAGAGTAACAAAGTATTGATTGGCTCTCACTAGTTTTTACAATTTTGCCTCTCAAGCCCTTGCGCATGCGATGATGGTATCTATTATTGCCTAATGTTAATGATATATACGTCATAGTCACACACATACACACATATTTGTTGATTTAGAAATCTACTGATTTTATCAATTTATTTGTCTAAGTCGTAGTAATATTGGCATCACAGAGATATGTTAGTCACAGTGGTTTTAATCATGGCATGTAATAATTCTACACTCTTTACATTACAGACGTCTATACCGTGTTCAGCTGATTACATAAGTAATGCTACGGGTACGTCCACTTGATTTTATACATAGCACTTTGCAGAATTTTTTTCTATATTTTTTTTCGACATGAACTGCCACTGATGACTGTCAATTTATGCAGTGAAAGTGAATGATATTTTTTCATTGAAACATTAAATGCAAATGGTTCTGTCTACTATGCCAGTAAAAGCGAATGGTTTTTGCCACGTGATCGGTTACATAGTAGCGAATGATATCTGCCTACTGTGCCAGTAAAGGCGCATGGTATCTGCCACGTGATCGGGTACATCGTAGCTATTGATGTCTGCCTACTGTGTCAGTAAAAACAAATGGTCACTGCCACGTGATCGGGTACATAGTAGCTTATGATATCTGCCTACTTTGCCAGTAAAAGCGAATGGTGTCTGCCACGTGATATATTAAATTGTACCTAATGATATCTGCCTACTGTGCCAGTGAAAGCAAATGGTCTCTGTCACAAAAATGGTTACATAGTAACGAAGATACCTGCCTACTATGTCAGTAAAGCGAATGGTATAAGCTGCGTGATCGGTTACATAGTAGCTAAAGATATCTGTCTACTGTGCCAGTAAAAGCGAATGGTGTCTGCCACATGATCGGGTACATAGTAGCTAATGATATCTGCCTACTGTACGAGTAAAAGCGAATGTTCCCTGCCACGTGATCGGTTACATAGTAGCTTATGATATCTGTCTATTGCGACAGTTAAGGCGAATGGTCACTGCCACGTGATCGGATACATAGTAGCTAGTGATATCTGCCTACTTTGCCAGTAAAAGCGAATGGTGTCTGCCACGTGATAGATTAAATAGTACCTAATGATATCTGCCTACTGTGCCAGTGAAAGCAAATGGTCTCTGTCACAAAAATGGTTACATAGTAACGAAGATGCCTGCCTACTATGTCAGTAAAGCGAATGGTATAAGCCGCGTGATCGGTTACATAGTAGCTAAAGATATCTGTCTACTGTGCCAGTAAAAGCAAATGGTGTCTGCCACATGATCGGGTACATAGTAGCTAATGATATCTGCCTACTGTACGAGTAAAAGCGAATGTTCCCTGCCACGTGATCGGTTACATAGCAGCTTATGATATCTGTCTATTGCGACAGTTAAGGCGAATGGTCACTGCCACGTGATCGGATACATAGTAGCTAGTGATATCTGCCTACTTTGCCAGTAAAAGCGAATGGTGTCTGCCACGTGATAGATTAAATAGTACCTAATGATATCTGCCTACTGTGCCAGTGAAAGCAAATGGTCTCTGTCACAAAAATGGTTACATAGTAACGAAGATGCCTGCCTACTATGTCAGTAAAGCGAATGGTATAAGCCGCGTGATCGGTTACATAGTAGCTAAAGATATCTGTCTACTGTGCCAGTAAAAGCGAATGGTGTCTGCCACATGATCGGGTACATAGTAGCTAATGATATCTGCCTACTGTACGAGTAAAAGCGAATGGTCCCTGCCACGTGATCGGTTACATAGTAGCTTATGATATCTGTCTATGGCGACAGTTATGGCGAATGGTCACTGCTACGTGATCGGATACATAATAGCTAGTGATATCTGCCTACTGTGCCAGTAAAGGCGCATGGTATTTGCCACGTGATCGGGTACATAGTAGCTATTGATGTCTGCCTACTGTGCCAATAAAGTCGAATTGTCTCTGTCACGTGATCGGGTACATAGTAGCTAATGATATCTGCCTGCTGTGCCAGTAAAGGCGATGGTCTCTGCCACGTGATCGGTTACATAGTAGCTACATGTAATGGTATCTGTCTATTGTACCAGTAAAGGAGAATGGTCTCTGTCACATGATCGGGTACATAGTAGCTAATGATATCTGTCTATTGTACCAGTAAAGGAGAATGGTCTCTGTCACATGATCGGGTACATAGTAGCTAATGATATCTGTCTATTGTACCAGTAAAGGAGAATGGTCTCTGTCACATGATCGGGTACATAGTAGGTAATGATATCTGTCTATTGTACCAGTAAAGGAGAATGGTCTTTACCACATGATCGGGTACATAGTAGGTAATGATATCTGTCTATTGTACCAGTAAAGGCGAATGGTCTCTGCCACGTGATCGGTAACATATTAGCTAATAATATCTGCCTACTGTGCCAGTAAAGGCGAATGGTCTCTGTCACATGATCGGGTACATAGTAGCTAATGATATCTGTCTATTGTACCAGTAAAGGAGAATGGTCTCTGTCACATGATCGGGTACATAGTAGCTAATGATATCTGTCTATTTTACCAGTAAAGGAGAATGGTCTTTGCCACATGATTTAGCAGACAGTAGCTAATTATATTTGTCGATTGATCCAGAATCGCTTCTCCGGATTCATATTTCTGGTGATCAATTTGAACAGATATGGCGGTATTTCCCAACCTTGTGATACGCCTTGAATGGTTTAGTGCTATATAATGAATTGAGATACATTCGGCACTTCTTTTGTTTTCTTGTTAATTTTCCACATTCTAAAAGTTAAATTGTTATGCAAATATTGTATCGAAAAATATTTTTTAATTTATTCTATCTATAACTTATTTTATTCTATTTTATAGAGTGCCATCCTTTAGTTCTGTCAATGAACTATCCCGACCTATATAACTTAACGTATGGGCCTCCAGACAGACCTGGCGATCTATTACTGCCTGTATTCGAGAAATATTACCCTAATTATGGCTATTATTCCGGAGTGAACGTGACAATCAAGCCACCGAAAACAGGTATGGGAATTGATTTGTAACTGGATGTGAACCCTGTAATTGCATATTCTAATCAATGGTTACATCATCTGTCATTTGATAGAGTTATGACAGTGTGAGGAATTAGAATGATTGTCGATAGTATTTATCCCCTAAGAGGGATCCAACAGTTTCCATCCCTGTTTGATTCAATCATTTGCTGCGACACATTTTTGTATTGCGTCGTACATTTATTCGAAGTCACCCACTGCTTGCGTAAAAATCAAGGAGAAATTGTTATACATGTTACAGCGGCTTATCTTTATGATAGAAAAGTATGATAAGTATGTTTCATAAAAAGGTGTCCGTCTATATATATCATTTTCACGGATTTACTGCAACACATCTCAAAGTCCCTCAAGTTGTTTACACACGTTGACCTAAGTT
Organism: Pteria penguin; assembly: GCA_035048485.1. Lineage (NCBI taxonomy): Eukaryota > Metazoa > Mollusca > Bivalvia > Pterioida > Pteriidae > Pteria > Pteria penguin. The sequence continues at coordinate 37,473,632 of CM068588.1, read as the reverse complement.
TCTGAAATTTGAATAAAACATCCCTGCACAGAGTTTTAAGATCCCCGCACTGAGTTTTAAGATCCCTGCACAGAGTGTTAAGATCCCCGCACAGTGTTAAGATCCTCGTACAGAGTGTTAAGATCCCCGCACAGTGTTAAGATCCCCGCACAGAGTTTTAAGATCCCCGCACAGAGTTTTAAGATCCCCGCACAGAGTTTTAAGATCCCCGCACAGAGTGTTAAGATCCCCGCACAGAGTTTTAAGATCCCGCACAGAGTTTTAAGATCCCCGCACAGAGTTTTAAGATCCCGCACAGAGTGTTAAGATCCCCGCACAGAGTTTTAAGATCCCCGCATAGAGTGTTAAGATCCCCGTAGAGTTTTAAGATCCCCACACAGTGTTAAGATCCCCGCACAGAGTTTTAAGATCCCCGCATAGAGTTTTAAGATCCCCACACAGAGTGTTAAGATCCCCGCACTGAGTTTTAAGATCCCCGCATAGAGTGTTAAGATCCCCGCACAGAGTCTTAAGATCCCCGCACGGAGTTTTAAGATCCCGGCACAGAGTGTTAAGATCCCCGGGCAGAGTTTTAAGATCCCCGCACAGAGTTTTAAGATCCCCGCACAGTGTTAAGATCCCCGCACAGAGTGTTAAGATCCCCGCACAGAGTTTTAAGATCCCCGCACAGAGATTTAAGATCCCCGCATATCGCATAACGCATAACGATCATATGACGCTACAAACTGTTGTGTAATCGAGTAGTTTTTGTAACGCCTTAATGTTATCCTACTTCTCTGCCACTCACACATGACCTTGGAGATTGTGGCACACAGCTAAGCAGATCAACTGCATTCAGGTTATAAGGCCCATGTTCTTCAGGCTCGTAATCAGTTATTTACATGTCGCAAATTTGGGTTTGGTCAAACTCTGGGCAAGAAAACTGACGTTCTGGATCCAGCTCAAACCGGCGTGTAAAATTCTCGGATCGATGTATTATTTACATTAACATCGGCAACGCGCATTAATACGTCAAATTCATATTTGCGGCATGTAATAAGTTAGTATAGCCTCAATTTTTTCATCTATTAATCAGAATTCATACAATCCATGCGCTCTAATGTCAGTTGTCCATGTAGAAATTACATTTTAGTACTTTCTTATAGAAATCTAAATGAGATGCATGAGATTTCTTTTTAACCAGTCAGTTTTGCATTTTTCTGTGGTATAAGACTTATTTATACAAGAAACCTAAAGTAAGTTTGCCACGATTAATTATGTCAGTGATTGTTCCCATACATGTATATTAGACGCAGTAGGAAATAAACAATTCACAACAACAATGTATGTGTAAGTTTTGCTTTTAGATCAAACCTCTTATTGTTTCACATATGAGGAACTACTCACGGATGACTTGATCATTACTACATTGGTTACATTACAGAATTTTGCTGCTAAATTACTCATGATGTGAATTTTTCGAAAGTGAAATATATCAACTGAAAATAAACTGATTGAAATCACAAAATTCGTTACATTGTTTCTTTTCTTTTTTCTTTTCTTGCAGCAAGTATACATTTTGTAAAGGGGTTTGAGATACGTTACAATTTATATAAATCAGGAACCGTAAAGGAAAAATGTATAGTGTTATACGTAACTCCGCATCAAATGGGAATGAATGAAAAGAACGTGAGTATTCAAAAATATATCTGGTGATAACAATTAAAATTACTGACCGGCATTATATCACTGTGAAACTTACTGTGGTGGACATTCTTAAATTCGTGGGAATTAGTTTAGAAATTGTCTTTGAATTATAAGAGTCTTCTGTTTGGCTATCCATACCTGCCACTAATGTTGAAAACAAAAGACGACATAACACCATTTCAACACTACAGCGATGAGCCTGATCAAGTTTAAATCGTAAATATTATTATCCATATCTAAGTGTAATTCTTAGTTTTCCTACAATGTAATTAATTATTTTGAACTTTATAGAATATGGAATGTGTTTCTTTATATTAGTCATTTGTTTGTATTTGACACAGACCATGTTTTCGGTGGAAGTATGGCCCATGGCCAGTGGCCTGTATACATTCCAAGTGTACAGTTTACCAAGACCAATAGGAGATGGTGACACAATGGACATGTTCCGCCAATCAGCAGCAACGATATCGAAATTCGGATATAGTAAGCTTGATGTTTTAGTTTCTTCTAATCTATTTTGCAAAATATTTCATTATTTCTACACTTTAAATACATATTTATTAATAGAATAGAGCAATCGTGGGAGTTCATTTCATGAAAATTTTCTTCAAATTTGATTAAAGTCAACATACAAACTGAGTAATGCAATCACGTTTTTAATCAATAATTTTTGTTTCTCAAATGTTCATGATATGAAATATTCAATAACCACAAAATACATCACAATTTAATAGTTTATATTTCAATATACAACCAATACAATAGTCTACATCGACTATTAAAAGTCTACCGACGTAGATATTCAATACAATCAATCAATCAAAGCTTCAATTATTGGCTACAGAGTATGGACGTGACAAAAAGTGCAGCAAGCTTTGGGCAAAATACTGCCTTATATTATCTAGGTATCATTGCGGGACATATTATAACCATGAAAAAAACTGCCCAAAACATTATGAAACTGACGGAAATTATCAACTTCATCTCGAGAAATCTTAAATACAGCACCTTACAAAGTGGTAAGGAAAATGAAACTGCCGAGTGCGGTGAGGTGTACCCCATCACTTAAGAACTTCGAGTGTCTTAAGTCAAATCAAGATAACGAATAGCAGCACAACCCTTAAAGCGTACAAAATTGGACAAAGAAGTATCAATACGTCTTCTTGCTGACTCGGCAGCACATGTGCCTCCAATATAAACATGGCAAAATTACAGACCAAACTATTTTTCTATCCGGCATTAATTGTTTCACTCTAATATATGATACATTGAAGGCATCCAAGAGTATCAATCCTAAAGTATATCTACTACAATGAATTACTAGTATACGAAGGGACTGAAAATTCTGTAATCCGAGATGCAGCTTGTGTAAAACCATCATAACCAAACAAGGCAGATGCATTTCGAACAAAATGTTGGCGATGAAAAGTAGTAAATGCTTCTTCATAAGCCTTTCATATGATTTATGATCCAATTATCCACACAATAAAATCGCCACTTCAAAGCTTAACATAATGTTAGTACCGTACTGAAACTTTCATTAAAGATCGTTTTAATACAGATATACAATTTAACAGCATTAGGTTTCCGACAATGTTTAGTTTTAATCTCATCCTCAGAAAAACCTTATCCTGTTCTAATGAGTTGAGACTTAAATGCAAGTGTATTGACGTCCTTCAGTTGTAGTGCTTTCTTTAAAATGCAATTTAATTGGTTAGTGGTTAGGGCTTACCATTTAAACGACAGAAAAATGAACAACTAAGTACTCTGACTTACGAAAAAAGATTGTTTCACAGGAGTAATTCATTTCTAGCCTAAACTCCATTTAAGTTGGTCAGTTTTTTTTATTGCCGAATCATTCCTGAAATGCTTTATTGAATAACGTAAAGTTATTCTCAGTCTAAACTGTCTGTCATATTCAAATCATCAATATCGAAGAAGTACCAAACCGTTAATCATTCTCGAAGTCCAAGGACAGACACAAAATCGTGTAAGTTTCAAAAAGAAACTGTTGTGAACCCCGAAATACTGGAAAAATTCCGAGGTGAGACCAGGTGCCCGGGGAGAGTAAGCGTCTCCTGTTTGCATGCATCACCCATCACAGCAGTTCTTAAGAAACATGTCAAAATCAAGAGTTTTGGTTTCCTAATTATACATACGAACGTACAAAACTGGTATACAAAGTGATATTTGGTGTTCACTGAACAGGTCATTTAGTCGCATTCCAGAATATTGTCAATGATTCTAGAAAAAGGCACATCATATTTTCGTACAAGATCCCCATAGCGACCGTAGAACTTCCTCAGTGACGATTTCAGACGTTCTTTAACATATCCCTGCAGGAGCAACTTAGTGGCCAGTCGTTTGGCCCTTGGAATAACAGTCGTATAGAGAACAGGCTCTTGCGTACCTTATTCAGAAACAACCTGGATGGCGGTTAGCGCCTAGAAGAATAGTATGTAAATATTTTAGAATATCTTGAATGTCTACAGGGTGCATTGCAAGATGGATTCTCACAAAACCAAGAATGCATCAGTCCATTGTTCAACAGTGGTGATTTTATTTTGGAAAGCAAGTTGACAGTTAATTAGTTTTAATTTCTTTGGCTGTTCATCATATGAAACCTAGGCAAAGTTACCAGCCGAATTGAAATGGGCCTATGCTGACGATAATCTAATTACTGTGATTAACCGGGAGTGGTGGAGAGGGGGGGGGGGGGCAGAGTAAACTCAGCCTATCTGCCGCGTTGTTCGGTCCCCACTTCTAGCGGCTATGACATTCCATGCATATGTTGATGAGGAATATCTAGTTGATCTCCACAACATTTTATAAATAGAAATTTAAATCAAAATGTTGAGTAATTACTAAAATCAATTTACCATTCAAATAAAGAGACAAATCAGAAATGATAACAGTTAATGATTTATCTTTCTTCAATCTTATGACTAGGGCTTTATTCGATGACCGTACATGTACTTAACATACACGGGGATAGCTTTTATTAATTAATATGTTTTTATAAAACATTTTCCAACCTAAATAAATTATATGTTTGATATCAATACAGATTAAATATACAGAAAAATTCAAATATGGCTTCATTCATATATAACACGCAACAGTAAAGAAAAAAGAGGAGTTACTGGCTCAGTTATGTGGCAGAAGTCACCATAGAGCTATACAATACATGATTATAAATAATATACTAGAACATATATCACATTACAAAATATTTGATTGTAGTGCAATTACGATACCGACTTAGGACGGTCATTTAATTTGACAAAAGCCAAACAAATGGTGTGGTTAACCGGTTTACGGGCCCACCTTCCCACTCACCGTAACAGCAGAACAATCAAAGGACGTACATTTAAAAATTTATAAATAATCCTCCATGTAAAGAACAAGGGTCAACAGGTATCGCATATTGAGAGGTCATAAAAATATAAACACGTAAGGTATTGTAAAATACATAATGGTATAAAAATATATGCGACATCAACATGATAAACCGTGCTCTGCCAGTCTGAAAGCGAGCTAAGACCCTAGATCTGTAGGAGTCCCGACTAACAGTCAGAGGGGACGAGGATCAGGACCATGTCTCCTCTGAAAGAGGTTTGGACAAGGCCCGTCATATAGTCCCCACCGCCCTGTTAGTCAGCGTGCAACGTTCAAGTAAAAGTCTGCATAAGGCTGTAGAGGGGCCAAATACAAGACCTATAGTCTTTTTGATGATCTCAATATCATATTGTCTATTTATAAGACGTTTGATTATTTTATTACATGATAAAATAACGTTATCGGAGCCTTTTACTGTCCTTAGTTTATATACGAGATCACCGTAAAAATAAGGATGGGAAATTCCATTGGATACATACTGTTGAAAAGAAATATTTCCGAATTTAGATAGAAGTTCTGAATAAGATCTGAAGAATTTGCCGAATGTTTTTCTTAACTTGTGATATCTGTAACCCTGAGTTAAAAGTTTAGTAGTAATTTGTAAATTTCGTTTATGAAAGTCCAAAAACATCGGTGCAGCCTCTGACAAATCGAACTAATTGAGATATATAGATACCATAAGATGGGAGTCGAGGAACATCGCCATCCAAGTAAGGGAAATTTACAATAGGAAATCCAAAATCCTCACGTTTATCATAAATATTGTATATATTAGGTGGTTGATAATTTTGATGTTTAAATCTAAGAAAGGTGTAGATTAATCTCAAGTATTAGCTTTATTCAATGTGAGCTCTGGTGGATAAATTTCTGATATAAATTGTTCGAATTCAGGGTTGTCGATAACCAAAATATCATCCAGATATCTACAAGTATTATTGAATTGTCAATGAGGTCAAAACGTTTTGATTTTTGAAGAGAAACCTTAAAATCCCTCTCATAACAATAAAGAAATAAATCTGCTATCAGAGGCGCGCAGTTAGTACCCATAGGAATCCCAACTATTTGTTGATATATCTTGCCATCAAAATGCACAAAAATATTATTCATGAGATAATCTAGTGCTTTACATAATTCCTTGCAAGTCCAGTATTTATATGAAGTATATTGTTTGTTGGAAAAGAATCCGGAGTTATTGGAAGTACATATGTACGTTTTAGATTCTCTGTGAAAACACCATTGTATAAGAGACAGCAACTTGCTTTTAATCAAATCATGAGGCAGAGATGTATAAAGTGTAGAAAAATCAAATGTAGAAATTTGAGTCGCTTTGAAATTTAGCGAAAGAAGTTTGTCTATAACTTCATGAGAATTTTTAATCGACCAAAAGTAATTGATGTTACTATTATGAAATGCGACATCACAATATTTGATAATATGATCTTTTATAGCAGTTAGAGCAGACGTAATATGCTTCGATAGTACCGTAGTAGAGCAGTGGCTAGAATTAGATATGAAACGTGATTTATATGGACTTTTATGTAGTTTTGGGAGCCAATATATGGTTGGTAGATCAGATTTATCAGTTTTAATTTTGAAGTCGGACATGGTCATGAGGTGATCGTGCAAGGTGCTGTCTTTTGAGGTAGGGCTTTCCACATATGTATGAGTGGAGTTTAATTCGTTTTTAAGTACTTCAATATAATATAGTTTTCAAACAACTATTATGTTATTACTTGCTTTATCAGCAGGAACAAAGACATATTTAGCATGTAAGTCAGCTATCTTCTTTTTAATAGAATTTGCCGTCAATGTATTAGGCTGTTGAAATAAATGCGGATTTTCCGTAAAGTTCTTAATACGGATATCGACAATTCTTAAAATCTCGTATTTCCAATCATTAAGAGCATGAACCTTTACCTGTTCTTTTTTACACCAACGTTTACAATATGTAGTTAAAGCATCTTCTATAACGTCACGGCATTTATTGAAATCTATCCTGGACGGTAACCTATATTTAGGTCCTTTTCCAAAAAGGGTGTGCAATTTCTTGTCCGAAATACAGTTTAGGTCACCAGTAATAACATGACCTGCCGGTTTATAAACATATTTAGATTTATCACAAGAACACGACGAAGGAATAGAGTCTGAAACATCAGGGTTAGATGTAACTTTATTATAATTTAGAATAAGATTTCTTATAGGCTTTTTGTGCTGGTAACAAATAAGTGGAGGTTCTAAATTCTCAAAATATTGGGGGATTATAGATGTGACTCTATGATCACGGAAAATATTAGAAATGTTAAGTAGATCGAAGCCTTTATTAATAAATTTAATTTTGAGAAATTGCTGCTTGGGTGGAAGAGACGGAATACGAGGAAAGAGTTTATTATATGAAAATAAAATAATCAAATTGAGTTTATATCAATCAGAATTGCGTAAACTTCGAAGATCAGCTTCGTCCAGGATAGATTTCAATTTATTAACCGGAATAGAGGATAGTGCATGCAAAAGTTCATGACGGCCATTGTTTTTTGCGATAAATAGAAGATCGTTTAATGACCTATTTAAACGATTACGTTTTCTGATGTTACGATTACGGCGACGACCATGTGACCTACGTTTTCTAATAGTTTTATGTCTTAATGTAAAAATATTGATCTTATTCTGACGAGAAGAAATATTACCTTGTCGATATATTTGGTCGTTGAGACCGAGAGGATATGGGGTTTGTAGTAAAGTAAAATGTACCATGTGAACATAAAACTGTACGATGGCGGACATGTATGGTCGTCTGGACACAAAGTGTTTAGCTTAGGGGCCTTAGTTGAGTCCAGCACAGGTAAAGTTTTAAAATCTTTCAACGATGTAAACGGTGTGAACTAAAACTGCAAAGAAAGCGTCAAGCGTCAGAACAAGAGCATAATAAGAGGAATACCAATGTTACTATTGCTCCGTATCTGTACCACTCAATATTATGTAGCATGGTGAATATTCATGGACACCTAGGATATTTTCATTTCGAGTATTTGATGACAAACTTTTATTTACAGAGGGAAATACTTCGTCGAACATGTGGTATACTACGATATCATACACAGTGCTATACCCACCTGGGGCAGAACAAGGCTCTATACGATACCATTTTGTGAGATCTCCTGTATTTTCTTTCCCAGCATTCAGTGTGCAGTTGTTCATGGCAAATGTGTATTATGCTGTACGAAATACAACTGTATCTTGGCAGGCAGCTCTAGTAAGTAGCTAAGTACATGTAGCTATATGTTTATAGGGTATTATTTCCAGTTTAATGTTGCATCCACCACCAGTAATTATACGTTCATATGCTAAGTGGGTTTTATATCCACATTGATCTGGCAGGCAAAAATAGTAGTTAGGTATATGATAAAATTGTTAAATATTCACTCTGACCTGGAATGCAGTGCAAATAAGTAAGTACACATGTTAAGAAGGTATTATATCCACTGTGATTTGGCAGACGGCACTGGTGGCAGTCATTATTGGTATGTAACTACATATTTGGAGGGCTTTATATCCACTCTCATGTGGCAGTCATTACTAGTAAGTAACTACATACATAGAGGGCTTTATTTCCTCTGTCATGTGTCAGTCATTACTAGTAAGTAACTACATACATAGAGGGCTTTATATCTACTGTCATGTGGCAGTCATTACTGGTACGTAACTACATACTTAGAAGGATTAACATCCACTGTAATGTGGCAGACGTAACCAGTAAGTAACTACATATTTGGAGGGCTTTACATCCACTGTCATGTGGCAGTCATTACTAGTAAGTAACTACATACATAGAGGGCTTTATATCCACTGTCATGTGGCAGTCATTACTAGTAAGTAACTACATACAAAGAGGGCTTTATATCCACTGTCATGTGGCAGTCATTACTGGTACGTAACTACATACTTAGAAGGATTAACATCCACTGTAATGTGGCAGACATAACCAGTAAGTAACTACATATTTGGAGGGCTTTATATCCACTGTCATGTGGCAGTCATTACTAATAAGTAAATGCATGCTTAAAGGGCTTTATATCTACTGTCATGGGGCAGTCATTTCTAGTAAGCTAGATACATAGAGGGTTTTATATCCAATGTCACGTGTCAGACATTTCTAGTAATGAACTAAAGTACTCAGAAGGGTTTATACTCACTGTCATGTGACAGACATTACTAGTAAATAACTACATACTCAGAGGGCATTATATCCACAGTCATGTTGCAGACACTACAAGTAAGTTACTACATATTTAGAGGGCTTTACATCCAATGTCACGTGGCAGATATCACTAGTACGGAACTAAATACTCAGAGGGCTTTATATCCACTGTCATATGGCAGACATTACTAGTAAGTAACTAGATACTTAATGGACTTTATATCCATTGCCATGTGGCAGACATTGCTAGTAAGTAACTACATACTCAGAGGACTTTATATCCACAGTCATGTGGCAGACATTACCAGTAAGTAATGTCTGCCACAGTCATGTGGCAGACATTACTAGTAAGTAACTACATACTTAAAGAGCTTTATATTCACTGTCATATGGCAGGCATTACTAGTAAGTAACTATATACTTAGAGGGATTTATTTTCATTGTCATGCGACAGTAATTACTAATAATTATATACTAAGAGTATTGTATATCCACTGTGATGTTGCAGGCAACACTAACTAATTAAGTAACTTTATTTTACTAGTTTTGATATGAAGAAAAAGAAATAAGATAAAAGAGTGATTCATTAATAAATATTTCATATTATTATGTTCATTAGAAAATGAACATGTTCACATGTGCTGTTTTATTTTTCAGAATACACATATCTTTTCATCTTTGATTCCAGGGACATACGAAATAAAGGTAAATTTTACTCTTGTCGCGTGGTAAATAGAAGTAAATTTAAATCCTGTCGTTTGGTAAATGGACTCCTATTGTTTGATATGGAATAGTGTTGCTATTTCTGATTGTGAGGATTCTCACTTCCTTGAACGAATAAGAAATTGTTATAACAATATATTGCATTGTCAGATCTTGATCATGTCATGTTCTGTTTAGTTTTGACACATTTTGTCAGATATGAATTGTCAACTACCAATCATCTGTTTCATGATCATGAAAACATCGATACAATTTGAATGTATTTCTGAAGTCATCTAATTTTTCAAGACAATCGAAACATATTTTTGGTATTTTGACATATTGGAGTAATTGCCCATTCATGTCTTTTAAAATTTATTTCGAATAGGATAAAATTCAGCATGGCATACACGATGAATGAAAAACAATATAAGGATGCAAATATTGCCAGGAGTGTTTAATCATTCTGATGATAGAAATTCAATCATGATATATATAAAAAAATCTGTAAGCTTTTAAAGTAATATGACACTGTTTCTCGTACGGAGTAATCGTTTTTGGCCATATCAGATCCTCTATCATTTATTTTATTGTATTTATTTCTACACATTATATATTATTACCTACGTCAAAATGAATCTTCTTGACATGCATATTAACAATATGATAAGAAATCAAAAACATAATTGCCTGTTTTTGAAGCCTACGGATTTCGAGGTTAGATGAATCGATTATTTCATATTACATGTATTCAATAATTCCATCGCCTATGTCAGAATTTGGGTGCCCTTTTTGGAAAGAAAACTATGAAAAGAATATCGTTTTCAGACTCAATAAAATGTTTTGTTTTAGATTACTCCTATAGACCCACAGAAACTACACGCATGTAAGGATAGCAATGGTTTCATGACATCATGCACCACCACGTCGGCAGACAATATAACTGTCGGAGGTACTTTTCTCCATATGTATATGCTGAATTTCCTTTTGAAAGAAATATAAAACATATATACCTTCAAATTCATTCATTTTAATGTCCGAATAACATGATGCATTTCATATGTTCAAAACGACAGTATCATGCATTTGTACAGTATGGGCGTGGTCCCTCCTGTCATCGAGTTTTCTCAATTAAATAAATTTTAAAATCAGAATTCAAGTTAAGATATGTCCTTTGCTTTATTTTCATTTTCTCTGTCTTTTTTCTGTTCCTGTAAAGAAGACCTCGAATGAACACCGTTTTAAATAATTACAGAAAATATTTATCTCGATAGGAACCTTTTAGTGCTAAACATTGAACTATATTTGGCGGGTTACAGTGTAAAATTGAACAAATCCATTATTAGAGGGGTGTTTCTTCATTGCAAATAAAAGAACTTAGATACATTAGGAACTTTCCTCTTCAGTTCTCTATTAAATGATCTAAATAGCTGCCTAATGTATTCCCTAGCCTCTGGAGTTATTTCAATTTCTATGCCTTAATAGTGTTAAGTTCTATATATAGAGATCACCCTTCTGAAAACTTTAATCCTCCCCCTTTTCAAATCAACATCGACCGTTCCAGATGACGCCATAGTGCGCATGATATATATATATATATATATATATATATATATATATATATATATATATATATATATATAAAGCACAAAGACACTACAGTTAACAAGGCACCCTTATATATATATATATATATATATATATATATATATATATATATATATATATATATATATATATATATATATATATATATATATATACTGCGTATTTAATTAACTACAGAAAAGGTCCTATCTGAAATTTAAATCCTCTATACTTTTGTCATTTTCATTTGTCAAAATATGCTAAGGAGTTACGACAATATAGATTTAAAAGGTGAATGTTAACGGTTTTCTCCATTTCTATTGACTTGTTGAAATATTAAGAAAATCTGCTGACGGGAACGACCGTGCCCAGACAGTAATTTGCACTAAACTGAGTAAAAGATTTGATTAAAAAATATTGAATCAGATTCTTTTGTTTGACGCTTTACAGAGATATTAGGATATGTTTGTCATTTTTGTGATTACCATTTTTTTCCTAATTACAAATAAGTTCTAAAAAGTTGTTAAATGCTCAATAATCATGGGATGTTATGGGATGGCATACTTTGTATTTCAACTGGGGATTATTACTCCTCAAGAATACATTATATAAATTAATCATTTCAAATCAATCAATAAGCACGAATAACCTTTATTTGTGAATAAATGTTACTTAACTCGCAATAAGAACAATGTATGAAGATGAACACTTAGAAAAAGATGTTTCCATCTGTTCCAACATGCTTACAAACTATGATGTGCAGGCTAAGTACGATTCCGATTGAAAAAATACTATATTTATTCTTCATGCTTGTTATTCACTACACACTACCTTTCGTTTGCCGTTTTGTTTCAGAAGTTCCTCCTTCCTCATCCAATGAACATTCAACAACATCAATGCCACTGACATCGACAGTAATAGGACAAGAATCTGAATCTGCTACTGCATCTTATGATAATACGACCATGAAGCCCGATTTCTCCAATATAATTTTAGCGTCAACTCTTGGGACATGTCTTGCTTTATTACTACTAAGTTTATTGGCTTATTTTGCATATACCAGGCAGTTCAAAAAACAGGAAAAACTTGAAGGTGCACATAATTTTGACTTTTTGGGGGACATTAAGAAAAAGCATATATAATTGTCATTTATTCAATCACATTATCATAAATGTTTCGATTGGTAAATTTCCTTTAAATATTGAAACTGTTGAAAAATTGATTGTATTTTGATAATACAATATCGAATCTTACTCACTTATCAGGACTGTTTACCGATTGTTTATATGGATACCTTTTAATATACGTACTAGTTATACTAGCTCGAATGATACTAACATCACGGTGGACGAGATCGGTCAGCACTTACTCCTCCATGGCACGTGATCCAACTTCTGGGTCCATGACATCCAAATTCTCTATTTTGTCTGATATAAAATCAGTTCAGTACAGACTACTGCTCGGTATCTTAATAGAACATTTCAACGTTACTGCGGGATTAACATTCTTGTTATAGCTGTTCCCGCAAAAATACATCAGAGACCATTATTTTTTATTATGACATCAAAATTTTTATGGGAAATGTTATCATTTACCGACCAAAATGTAGTTAAAGGGAAATGGTCTATGTTTTACTTAGCAGTACTTGTATTGTGTTTTTCTTGTTTTCAGATAACGGGAATAACGATGAACCAAAATCCATTCCAAACTGTTTCGGTTTTCAACAGGAAAACGAAAAGTACAAGAAAGGTAAAAAGGAAGGTATAATAGGATGTTGCAATATAGCTTTGTCTCTAGACATGAAAATTAAAGATCAGTTCCATGATCCGAAGAAAAACTACTTATAAGTTTCGAACAAATTGAGGCTCGTATAGCAGAAACATGTAGAAAGTGCTTTGTAAATAGTGATAAATTTATGTAAATAATATATTGATGCAATTCGTTTGACCCATGGACAAATACAATGGACAAAGATAATCATTTAAGTATCTGTAATTATATATGCTAGCGGCAAAAAGAAACTGTGTATACTTAAAAGTTAAGTTAATACATAAATAGTGCCTAAATGGCTCTTTAATTTTAAAGGGGCAGTTTAATATGCTGTACGCGTGTTTGAGTACTCAATTTGTTAATCATTGCGTTCAATTCGCCTTGATGGTCACAGTACGCTTTCTGGTATTTTGTAGCCTAATTTCTTCATTTCACTGACGGACTTCATTATACTGAAAAAGAAAAACAGGTATTTGGAATCAAATTTTGATTGAGAGATGTCTCGCATTTTTGTAAATGATCGTTTGCGTTCTATTGGGATGCTGGAAGCTAAGATGTCTCAAAGCAATGTGGCAGGGAAGTTTGGAGATCATATTAACACTGTAAATGTTTAATGGAGAAAATATCAGCTAAATGGCACTGTCCACTATCATAATGCCTGCGTATGACGCCACACACACACACACACACACACACACACACACACACACACACACACACACACACACACACACACACACACACACACACACACACACACACACACACATCGACGTTCTGTTATCCGTGTTGCGAGATAGTGGTGTAGGAGGCATCGTCGTTTCAATAACAGAAATTGGGCGGAAGTTCTGTTTACAGATGAGTCGAGCAGTGACGGTCGTGTTCGGGCTTACCGTCGTGTCGTGCCGGTGAACGATACTTTGACTCCTGTGTTATTCAGCGCCGCCAATTTGGCGGAGGGAGCGTTATGGTCTAGGGTGGAATTACAACCGATGGAAGGGCTCCATTTTTGATAGTTGCGGGCAGTTTAACTGGCATACGCTATCGTGACGAGATTGCACGTCAATCCATTCATTCGCAATAATCATTGTAACGTCATTCTGCAACAGGACTACGTACGACTGCATACCATACGCATTATTAATGAATATCTACAGCAGCAAAACCTGAATGTGCTTATTTTGCCTGTGATGTCACCGGATTTATCGCCCATAGAACATGTTTGGGATGAGATGGAACGAGTCTACGTCATAAGCCAAAGCCCTTGCTATTTATGTTATGTTATGATTCGTTCAATGCGTCCTAGGTGTAAAGAATTCATCGGTGTAAATGGTAGTCATACACCTTAATAACCTTAGGAAACTTTTTGCATCCCCATACTTTCAGTGTCTGTGATTTGATGTTGAACTGAAAGACAATGCATTGTATGAAATAGTGACATGCATAATATAACATTATTGTTTGTATATGAATCTATAAATGAAGCTACTAAACTACACAGTTTCATTTTTCCGTTTGTATATATATATATTATATATATATATTGACCATAAATCTTCTATTCGATTCTGTAACAATGTTAATCAAGGTGTTTTATAGCACAAAAATAGTTTGATATAAATGCTTAACTTCATATTCATATATAATTATGAACGACGTTATAAATTTGAATTAATGTGTAAATAGTAACTTTTAATTTTGTATAGAAGGAGGACATTCTGTTCCACTAGATAAAAGAGCAAGAAGTATGGTCATCGTTCACACCGTCGACAACAAATTCCACCAAGATGCGATCGAAAAACTGGGTGATTTCTTACAAGGATATTTCAATATAACCGTGTATGTAGAACCATGTTCTTGCGAGTCAAACATAGAAAAAGCACTGATTCTTGCTAAGTCAGCTGAAATGGCGGACATATTTATGTTTGTTTGCTCTCCAACGAATTATAAATTGTACATGTCCAGCAGCCGCAACGAACGCAATGGAGTGCAGCAGATGTTCAAATATTTGTTAAATTCTAACACGGATAACGATCAGCAGAAAAGGAACTATGTATTAGTTGGTTTTGATTATCCAGTTCAGGAACAATTCATGGTACATGAAGGATTCCATCCTAAACATTTTTCATTAATGTCTGACATGGCGGTTTTTCTTGAACATCTGGCTCTTTGTGCACATAATACTCCGAAGCACAACTCTCATGACCACAAAAATCTTAAATCGAAAAGAAATGCCCTCGAGAAAGCTGTGGCGTTGGCGATCAAGTTCTATGAGGAGAATGTAATGAAAAATAAAGGTGTTCATGTCTACGAAGGTTCACAAGCGTTTTCGTCAAAATGGGAGAAATTGGAGAGTATAAGTAATGTTTTGGATGAGCGTATCATTCATCTTGAAATGGCTGACCCCGAGTCTGATTTTCACATGACCAGGCATTGCCCAGTTAATGATGAACTTCCATACCATTTTGATCCACCGTCAGAGACTGTTTCAATCTCATCCACATTAGCTATGCAGAGGGAAATACAATGTTTAAATCAAAGGAATCAGAACCATCCCGACAAACTTTATCTTCACTATGAAAACATGGACACCGATGTCGAGTGTATAAGCATGAATAGTGGTAAAAGCGTGTAATAATATACCATGTACTCTAATGTCATCCG
Source organism: Pteria penguin (assembly GCA_035048485.1). NCBI lineage: Eukaryota > Metazoa > Mollusca > Bivalvia > Pterioida > Pteriidae > Pteria > Pteria penguin. The sequence continues at coordinate 37,457,629 of CM068588.1, read as the reverse complement.
TTTGAATGTTTTTAAATAAAGCTAGATATACATGTATAGGTCAATCTTGAAAAAATTTTCCATGCTTGATTATCCAAAGATTAGTTTTTTAAATGTCATATACGTCCAATTGTGCTATTCACAAGAAGAAAAAGGTACACAATCTGAATTAGAACGGGAAAATTATTACGAAATGATACAGTCTAATGTCGAAAAGAGAAATACAATTAATGGCTTTCTACATACAAATTTAATGTGTTACAAATCTATTTAATGTTTCAAATGTTCATAAATTGTTTGTTCTCTCTGGCCGTGTTTCTACCGCAGACATTTATCCAAATCTGCCAGGATACTTGCCATTAACGGTTCTTTTACTTTTAATATGTTTCTAATCTTCGACTAGAATTTTTGTTTTTGTTTGTAGGTTTGTTTGTGTGTGCCTTTTATAGTTTCTTGCATGATCATCTCCCCTGGTACGCTAAAATAGTGTCTTACTCAGCTAGAAAACCTTTGTTCACATATTGTTTCTTAGCTTTTACTCTTGCATCTTGTCTAATTAAAATACATAATTATAACTGTGGGCAAGAGGTTCATTTTATTCACGAAATACTGACTCAGCAAGATTATTAATTTGTAATAAGACAATTTGTTTTATAGTGTGTCCCTGGATTCCGTTTTTCTCTCCTTTCCCTTATTTATAAGGGATGCTATTGGTCACCTTTGAATTTTACTTTCAACGGAGAAATTCCTGTTTTTGAAAAAAATGCCAAGGAGAGGGTTAAATCATTCTTTTTAAATACTAGATTCATTCCACGTAAGAAGACACCCAAAACTTCGCCTTATTGAATATTCTATCTATAAACAGTATTGTGTGTTAAGAGAGAATATTCTATCTATAAACAGTATTGTGTGTTAAGAGAGAATATTCTATCTATAAACAGTATTGTGTGTTAAGAGAGGAGACAAGAGACATGAGCAAAATGTTGATAAGCACCCTTTGGCTAAAAGGACAACAGCGTTCAACCCATTTAATCCGGAAGAAGTTAAGAAAAGTTTTATCTAGTTCAAGTATTATTTTGAAGTGCACTAGAGTTTTTATACTGATTATATGTCAGTCGTGACCAACAATGGTTATTACAACTACGGTTACTACAAAGGAACATACGGGGTTTTATAACAATTCTACACTCAATTCTGGGCACTTGATCTCACTTTTGTCTTCAACATATTTTCTCTGATAAAGAGTTGTAAATGATACAGTGACAAAGGCCTCGTGACTATCTTCACTAGGGTACAGGTTTGGTACAACGATGACATAGCACCTATTATATTCATGTTTGACAATTAAATTATAAGCTGATGTTCTTTAAAATCATGTTCAATTGTAATATGAACATTGTAATCATGCACGCCATGGTAATATATACCATGGTATAAATGTTGCTAAAGAGAAACACATTGTCTCGGAATGTTGCTGAAACAGTGCAATAAAACGTTGGAGTTAAGTGTAAATGTTATGACACTTCTAAAAATCCCATGAGATACCGTAAAACAGAAGGTGTAAAAGATTTGACGTTTCGACATCATTACTGCAGCCACCACAGGCAGATCTTTAGGAAAATCACCGATGAAACCCCGTAATTTATAAACAAAAAAGAAAAGGAAAAAGAAAGAAAATGGAAAAGTTGGATAGGAATCATTTTCATATGTACTTAGTGAATTCATGTACATATGTCATGAATTTATAGTTTTTATTTTTAATTGGTAGATAAGGAAATACACATTAGATACATAATTTGGAAATTCAATACTCAAAAGCTGAAAATTAAACGGGGAAGCATAATGTGATATTAAGTATATATGAGGAAACTTCCTCAGTAAACTGAGAAGAGTAAAGTAGATCTACAGAATGTCGGAAAAGTTTCGAGTACATTTTACTCTTAAGGAATATAGTGGCACTTGTCTGATCGAATGGTGATACGAGTCGGATGGAAAATATATAATAACACGATTTCTTTTTTGTGGTATTGGAGATAAGGGGTTTACCATGCAGAGTGTATGCTTATTTCTCCTAGTGATCATTTGCAAATGTCGAGGAATATCAATTCCATGCTATTCAAATTCCGTAAGTAGATGGTCTATCTTTAAAATCATATACAGATCTAATAATGACATTGGTGAATTTAAGTTTACATTGTAGTGTATCTTGACACACATTTAAAAGACTCCTATTTATTGATGTCGGTTTCATAGAACTAACAGTCCAGGCAATACGATCTTATCTCTGGTTGTAACAACAAAAACAATTACAACTGACTAAATGTAAAATATGAAGTTTTTTCTGAGATGAAAGGGGGGGGGGAGGGGGAGAAATGCATTTGTATTTGACCTTTAACTATTATATACTTAGTCTAATCTTGAAATATATCTTGTTTCATAGTAAATGTACCAGTTCTTTAATACTTCTCATCCAGACAGTGAAAGTGATATGTGCGAATTCCGTAACAATACTTTTGTTACCGTGTTATATGTCACGTTCTGCATTGTGAAGCTAGAAAATTTAATTATTATATTTTACACATATTCAAATTGTGATAAAGGAAAGCCAGATAAAATTTAAATATGTGTTTTTAGAGAAATTACGTTTTTGACGTATTAAAGACACGTATCTGTGAATTTCTTATATTGTTTAAAATTTTAAGATAATAGAAAAACAAACAAACAAAAGGAATTGGATTATAAACACCTTATATTGTGTATGTTCCTCTAGGATAGCGTATCTTTGACAGCAGCCATGTAGATATTATAGTTTGCTTGCATTAAAGTCATAACAGACCAGTATGTTGTAAGTTTGGAAAAAAAAAGAAAAGAAAACCTACATTCCCATTTTACTCACCAGAATATTTTTGTTAAGTCATTTTTCCTTGTATATTCTACTATTATCATGTTTTTGTGTTCATGCCCTTGGTAATTTGTATAATACAGTTTTGTCAGATGTTGTTTGTTTTCTCTTTTTATTCATTTGTTAATTATTTAAACAAGTGTTCTTCTAGCAGATATAAGCTTCTTCAGTCCACCACCAACGAAACCGTAAGGGACTATATATTTCCACTGTCTGTCTGCTGGTCTGTCTGTCCGTCTGTCTGTCGCACTGGATTTCAAGACTTTTCTTGACCATCAGGAATTACAGATCAAATTAGACTTTTGTCATGGTTGATCTACTTTTTCAAGAGTTATTGCCCTTCGTTCAAAATCAGTTTTGTTGGGACCGGTGGTGGACTTGTATTGCTTTAGCAATACTTTCAAAATGCATATTCAACTTTTTTTCAAATTTAGTAAGATTAAATATATGTCAGCATCACATCCTCGCTGTCACTCTTGTTATTTTCCGTTTCAAATATTGTCTAAAACTTCGAACATTTTTATCAATGTGGAAAGTAGGAAGTATACATTCATCATTGTCGTCATCATCATGGTCCATTCTGGATGTTGTTTCATGATGACGTGAAAGAAATTCATCCTCAAACGATCTAACTGCTAAAAAGTTATTGGTAATGATATCTTCAAAATTTTATTTTTCGATAAAGGACTATTTCAACTATTTCATTTTAGGGTTTTATTCAAATCTGAGTTGTTTTATAATTGAAAAAAAAATTCTCAAATGAGCAAATGTGTTATAAAAATATTTATTATTATATAGTAAAAGAAAAAATCTTTTACAAAGAAAAAAGAGGAGTTACCGGCTCAGTTATGTGGCAGAAGTCACCATGGAGCTATACAATACATGAATATAAATAATATAATAGAACATTTAACACATTACAAAAATATTTGATTGTAGTGCAATTACGATACCGACTTAGGACGGTCATTTAATTTGACAAAAGCCAAGCAAATGGTGTGGTTAACCGGTTTACGGGCCCACCTTCCCACTCACCGTAACAGCAGAACAATCAAAAGACGTACATTTAAAAATTTATAAATAATCCTCCATGTAAAGAACAAGACTCGATCTCCGACTTCCCGCTTAATAGGCCAACCACCTTACCATTATATTTCTTTAATTTGTATCCGAATCAAATATGAGATAGGCGCCGTTTTCATATTAGATCTTAAACATATTAAAAAAAAATAAAACAATGAAACAACGTTCAACTTTGTATTCTATAAACAATTTCTTCAATTTCTCTGTTTTATTGTACACATAGTGCGCATTTATTTTTTTTTTTATACATATGCATCAATCGTTGTATGAATCCATGATTTTAATAAAAATGTATCACAAATTTACATTGTACATTGTATTTGTATAAAAGTGTATATACGTTTTAAAATTCTTCAATATCTAGATCTGTTTAAGATTTTGTATTGCATTTAGACTAGATCTATTGAGTATTGTGATCGATATAAATGATTAGATCTAGATCTAAATCAAAATTTCTAGATTAACAATGTCCAAATTCTAAGGCAAATAGTAAAAGTGTAAAATAAAAAAAATTATGCATTCCTACATTTCATGATTATACTTCTTAGTACTTTCCTTCTCACCATAATATATTTCTTTTTCAGACAGAGATACCATGTTCTGCATATTATTTTAGGCATCACTTTGGTAGGTTTATGTAGACTATCATTAGATATGCATGGTTTTAGTGTTTATAGTATGAGGAAAAAAAACTTACAATAATAATAAAAAAAAAACCCTTGTAAACATTACGGTAACTTGAACACGTCCCTCTGTGACAAACGAGACGATGTCAGCTTTCACATAACTAACTTCCCTTTACTGAATATCAACATTCCTTTGGCGTTATTCTATCTCAGCTTATAAGGTACGCCAGTGCATGTTCGAAATACAACGGTTTTGTAAAAAGGGCTAAACGGCTGACCGATGGGCTGCTTGTTCATGGTTATGTTACAGAACGCCTGACATCCTCACTATGGAAGCTCTACGGTCGTTACGGTTATCTCATAAAAGAATATGAGGTCCCACTTTGTGGAGTGATTCATAACGTTCTGTAGTGCGATTTAATGACTGTCCGACAAATCCTATTATGACGTCACTTTCACCATTTATGTACATTTCTGTGCGCATTAATATTGGGACTTTTACCGAATTTGACATTTTTCAATACAACTGTTGCGACGGGTGTTGCATGCAAACAGGAGACGCTTACTCTCCTCGGGCACCTGGTCTCATCCCGGAATGTTCTATTTTACGGGACCTGCAATGGTTTGTATGGGATAATTCCATTATCTAGCCTCCACTCTTAGACATTGGATAACTGATCGGTAGTTCGTTGTTTGTTACTCAAACACATTTGACACGAACAAATTCGAACATTATGTAAAATCAATGTTACATACTAGATTGGACGTTCGGATTTGAATCGAATGGGAAGGAATTAAATTGTTTAATCAATTGATTTTGTTCAAAATAACGGAAGCTTCAATAAAAAATAAAACCGTCATGCAATACACGCAGTGTTTATTCAAAATTTGGTATTTCAATTTTATCCAGGATAATTTGTTCTTATGAAAAGAATGAAAACTTACTGACTCAGTCATGACAGAAGTCAGCACGGAAATATACAGTATATTATGTAATGATATGAAAAAAAACCACATAAAACATCACAAAAATATTCGTTTATAGTATATTTACAATTACGACTTAGGACAGTCATTTGATATGACGATAGTCAATTAATTTTTGTGGTTAATACCGCTTTTAGTCACTACAGAGCGACTTGGTTGAGTGACTAAGATATTAGACTTAACCAGAAGGTCATAGTTTTCAATCCAACATAAGTTTTGTCGGTATAAGGGTTTAATTTTTCGGATAAAACAGACAAAAAATTGAGGTTTTACAACTACATTCACTGCTTAGACGTTGTATATGGAAAATATATTAATCAACACACTAGCACAAGCAGGTCTTGAATTAAAACTGAGTGGGGGTATGAAATCAATCAATCAATGATTTTGAAGTTCAGATGAAAAATCTCTGCAGAATTTACCTGTAGCATTAAACTGTATATGTACATTACATATTTATAAAACGGCTATAAAATAAAGAACTTACCATAAATAAATGCATCCATAACGACTGTACAAATGATTCAATCAATATTTTGTATTCATTGACAAGTATTCCAATAAACCATCCGTATTCCTATTTACACTTATTGTGCAACTTTATCAGCCCATTCCTTTATTCGTGCGAATTTATGTAAAATCTTCTGTGCATCCGGCAAAAACCTGTAATATTCAAATATATGGATTATGTACTATCTATAGATAATAAAATCTTTGATACATATGTAGAGGCAATATATCTTAACAAACTTGAACAGAATCTAGTTTCTCCACTTCGAACTTTGACCTTCTACTGATTTTTTTCCAAGACGGTAAATTTACTACTTCTGTATGACAAATGTAGGGATTTTATCTCCCTATTTCTAGCAGACCATGGGTGCAATTATATTCCTCCTGCTTTCCTCCGTAACTGATTGTAATCCTTGTTATACAGTTTGTATTGTGGTAATACACTGTAACACCATTTTACTTATCATGACTTTACCGAATGTGATTAAGATTATATCGTAACCTCCTAATATGACTGATTTATATTAGCTGAAAGAATCCTATAGCAACACGGCGTGTGTGACCGGTCAGCAGATGATGCCTACTTTTTTATGGCAACTAATCCTACCTCTGGTTCGTTAAGGGGTTCATGATAGGAATTGTCTCTATTTCGTCTCATATTACAGATGTTTATTATTGATTACTACTGTTCGATATTAAACATTTCACTCGATCAATCTTTACATTGTGTGTCAAGCATTTTCAGTTTCTGGGTAATGTGATTATGCTTTCATCTTTACCGTGTAGATTGCATACCAGCAATTCTGGCAGAGAAATATCCTGACTTTTATAACCTAACATATGGACCCCCAGAAAGACCGTATGATCTATCACTGCCGGTATTTGAAAAATTGACTCATTCCAGATATTATGCAGGGGTGCGAGTTACAATCACACCTCCACAAACTGGTAAGTTAATAGATTATATTCAGCATGCTCTTTATGAATCGTAGAGGGCAAACATCGAAAAGGAGACCCTCTGGTCGTACACCTAATCACACTTCTGATTTTCATGGGTTCATGAACGTCGTACGTTGTTGTGGGTGTCACAGTGACACAGTTTCAGTTACTTTCATACAAATATTTTTAGATATGCCTAGTCAGCAGGAACATTTTGCTTATTCAACATACCTAATTTTACTTCTGAGTAGTTTCCTTATGGCCATTTTCTCTTCTTAATAATCTTACCATTACTAAAGTTTGTTAATAAATTACTTTTTCTTTTTCGAGCCGGCGTTGCTCATTTAATGAGTTACTTGGCTCGTGAACAATGTGTTTTGGGTTCGACTCCCCTCGAAAGTACACGAGTGTCCTGTTGTTTGGATGAGACATTGAAAAACCGAGGTTCTGTGTCACGGTAGTCGTGATACGTAAAAGATCCCCCACTGCTTCGAGTGCGTCCGTTGCAAAAGTATAGATTTCTATCTGATGCATCAGGCAGATGACTTTGCTATATTCATGAAGTGTCAAAAACAATAATCAATGAATAATTTTCATTACTTAGTATCTATCTTGTCCGAAAGACTTTACCAAATATACCAGTTACTCAAATGGCTGATGCAGGGAATTGTGTGAGAACACGAAAATGGAAATTTCCCGATCTAGAAGATCGAGGTTAAATTGGTTTTTATTGCAGTTTGAGCATGATAACAACATTAAATTATTATAAAGCATTTAAACTCCATGTTTTTTATATTTTTACAGGTTTGTGTTCTGACCAAACGCCCACCACAAGTCGTCCAAGGTGTATCACATCTTTCGGACTGGACTAACATTTAACCACACTAAGTGATTGTAGAATTCCTATATCGCACCTGCTAATTTGCTTATGTTATCTAACATTATATGAGTTTATTTTCATCGTATTTTTCTTTCTTGAAATGCATTCTCTCTATTATTCTGTCATATACGTATGCCTTCAAATTATTGTTTTAATAGAATATTCATAGCTTATTGCAACATTTGCAGCTAGTATACATTTCCTAAAAGGATTTGAACTACGTTACAAAGCTTTTAGCAGAACAGAAGATAGATGCATATTGGTGGAGTTCTCGGGGAAGACCCTAGGCATAAGCCACAGATACGTCAGTATTATTTATAAAATAAGTTTTTTAGATCATAAACAAAACAATACACAATTGTGGACTTTGACTTGCTACTTCGTGGTACTTACTGGACTAGCATGTATTGACAGAGGTTAATATCACGGCATACTGACTACGTATATATTGTAACATGTAAAAAATGAAGTGAAGCTCAGCAAATGAGTTGTTCGGCTCGTGACTAAGACGTCCTGGGTCGACTACGCCTTGAGCACACCGTCTGCTGTCTTTCGGTAGGTGTGGCAAATAAACGCCTTCTCACTGCCTTAGACGAATATTTGTAAAAAAAGTTAATATTTAGCCATTCATCAGACAGATGCCGTCACCATCTACGTGAAATAATCTTGTAGTGGTGTAGATTAAATTGAACGAATATCACTGGCTATCCATAAATCCAGTTAAACACTGCAAAATCGGTGGTGTAGGTTTTAGCAGGAACATTTGTGAATCTCTGGGATGAGAACAGGTGTACGTCGCATGCTAGCATGCTACACCCGTCGCAAATGTATTAACTTCTCATAAAACCGTTATCAGTCAACACATGTATAGATATATGATTACGTAGCTGAACGTTTCTTAAAAATAGAATAGCAGGTAGAACATATTGAAAGTGCATAACTCATTGACGTAACTCCAGAAAATCTTTGATTTTTGTTAAATAGGAACTTTCAAAAGCTTTGTGTATGAATTGTAATTCTGTATCTTTGTTGTTTTACATAGACGTTGTTTTCGTTGGACATCTTTCCTTTGTTCAGCGGACTATATGCATTTCAAGTTTATAGTTTACCAAGACCAGTAGGAGATGAAGACACTGTAGACAAGCAGCGACAATCTAAGGCTTATATACCTCATTCAGGATATGGTAAGACTGAATTTTTGTCTTATGTCCTTTCCCTTATAATGGTATAGTTAAATCCTATAAAAGTAATAAAAAAGACTGGAAGTACTATCATATTTGTTATAATAAATATAGAACATACATACTTTATGTGCTAGACCGAAGACTTTCAGGGTGAAGCCAGCAACAGTTTTAGCTAGATCTTGTTACTTGAATAAAGTGGCAATTCGAAAATATAATAGTGAAATATCGAGAATCTTATGGCTGTTTTCTGATTTCAAACACCCACAATATTGTATTACGTGCTCATGAAAGTGAAAATGTAAAGGTAATGGATAAATCCAAATCATTATTCCGAAAATCATGAAACCAAAGGACATACAAAACCAGCGAAAATAAAAACCAAGTAGAAAACAACGAAAAAGTCTACTTGAAGAGCATATGTGAACCCCCTTGATGATGTGAGATCAGGTGCCCGAGGAGCGCATTTCCTACTTGCTAGCAGCATCCGTTACATTTACCCAGTAGAAAGAGTCAAATCGTGTAAATTTCATACATATTTATATATGGAGAAGTCAAAATAGGTAGCCTAGTGTAGAAGGTGTTAAATCTGTATAAAGCTGTAGACTGGTTGGTTGATTGTTTTATGTCGCATTCAATGTATTATATACATTCATAGTCCGTTATAACTCATCAATTTGGAGATTTAATTAAGTGATTATCAGTCGGGTGAGTATATCGAGTCCAGTGTGGAAAATTGAGAAATCGAACACAGGTACGGATCTATTAAAAGCAAGGCAAACGAAGATGTAACATTTAAATCAAATACGGCGCAATGGGGATTCGAAGTGAGGCGCGGATGAAAATAAGTTAAGGCAAACAAAATCAGTTATATTGACGTCTAGTACACTGAAAGTGAGAAGCTACGTTGATGTACAGAGCAATACATTGAAGAATAAAGAAGAAAAAATAGTACATCTGACTCAGCTGCCTAAGGAATGTCGCCACGAATATGAAGTATATACCAGAGTAAGCACATTAAGTCATCGCAAAATTAATCAGTTGCAATGCAGTTGTGGCCTCGACTAAGGACAATTTGAGACCATAGTCGTTATTCTTTTCTTGCGGTGAACCGGTTTTCGGGCTCATCGTCACTCAACACAGATACAAAACAATCAAATGGCATACATCAAAATATAAATGCTGCTCCGTATAGAAAAACAAGGATCAAAAGGTCATTAATAATATGAATACGATTTTTACATGGAATACATATAAACATCAAAAACATAAATTGACATCAGCATGAGTGGCACATATTATTCACCTGTAACCCGAAGCTTGTCCATTCATTCTATAGAATATTCACAAATATCAGTCTCTCCTTTGCAAATTTACTAACCTGAATAAACGATTAATATATCATCTCCTATTTTGTGTTTGTCTAAAATAATTTGTCGTGTTTACAATTTGTTTTTGCAATTCGTCCCTTTTATTCCGAAAAAAATGTATCTAGTATTTTAATTTATACCTTATGCCAGGCCATGTTCTAAATACGAAGATTTCTTCATGAGAGCGAGGCTTATTGCCACGAAACTGCTCTTACAGAGATATATTGAGGAACGTTTAAAATTGTCGTTAAGGATGTTCCATCGTCGATATAGTAATCTAGTGCACTTCGAGATTCCCACTTTCAAGAATGTTGACCGACATCTGATTATGCAGATTAGCCATCTTGTATTTTATGATTACACTTGCTTTGACATAATATTAATACAGACAAATGTTCACGTGCATCTCCAACACCTAATTTCAGTTCAACAGCTTTTAATTCCGTAAATGTGATAATTTATTGCCTTCCTTCTTTCCTTCCTTTATTTTCCTTATTTCCTTCATGTGATTATATATATATATATATATATATATATATATATATATATATATATATATATATATATATATATATATATATATATATATATACAACAGACGACGCTTATTCCTCCCGGGCTCACCTCGATGTAATTGGGGTTCACCTTTGTCTGACACTATACACGATATTGTCCTTTTATTACTTCGTAATATGGTTAACTCGTACTTCTTCGTTGTTTACTAACACGGTGTAAATTGTCTCTTTTTTCCCCGAATATTGATCTATGATCTGTTCTTACATTTCAGATAACAATATATCATCCAGTGAATGGTACACTACAATATCGTACACAGTTCATTATTCACCCGATTCAAAACGAGGTGCAATACGCTATTATTTCATAACGTCATCAATATTTCATTTCCAAGAATTCAAAGTGCAACTTTTTACGAAGAATCGGCATTTTCCTTTGAAAACTCTCACACTGCCATGGCGGTCAGCTAAAGTAAGTAACAGCATTGTTTACGTAAATATACGAGTTACAGAAACCTAAATTACGATACATTATCACATAATAAGACATCATACGGTGAGTATATTAACGTGGTTTAGCTAATTATGATTTAATTAACACTTGCTGTGGTTATATGTCCTTGTTGTAATTTACCTTAGATAATCACACACACACATGTACATATATACAGTGTAATCACACACATAGGTACGTATGTACAGTGTAATCGCATTGGATAATCACACACATATGTACATATATACAGTGTAATCACACACATAGGTACGTATGTACAGTGTAATCGCATTGGATAATCACACACATATGTACATATATACAGTGTAATCACACACATAGGTACGTATGTACAGTGTAATCGCATTGGATAATCACACACATATGTACATATATACAGTGTAATCACACACATACGTACATATGTACAGTGTAATCGCATAACACCATTGGTATCATTACAGGTGATACCAGTCGACAGGGAATAGTATCATTGCAGGTGATACCAGTCGACAGGAGATGATTGCGGGGCGCCCGTAAACCGATTAACGACACCAATTGAATGACGTTTGTTACTTCAATTGACCGTCCTTAGTCGGTATCGTAACCGCAGCACAATCGAAAATTTTTGTAATGTTTTTTTTTCGTGTATATTCTACTAATATCATGTTTTGTGTGCATGTCCTAAGTGCTTTCTGTCATACAGCTTTGTTTTCTCTTCCTTGTCGATCTCTGGTTCTGGTGCATATAATGTACTATATTTATACACTTGTATATGTTCTGCTATTTATCATCTGCATCGATGACAACTCTTTACTCACTTTTGTGTCAACTTATTTAATTCTAAATTTAATTTTATTGTTATAAATTATAAATAATATTATTCAGTATATAAAGAATTTTAAATGTATTTCTTTTGATTGTTGTGCATTTGAGATACGTGGGGAAGTGGAGTCGTCCGAAATCGGTTAACCACACCAATTGAGTACAGTTTGTAAAATAATTGACCGTCCTTAGTCGGCATCACATCGTACAATCGATATATTTGTAATGGCATTGCATTGATTTCATTACTTGTTACCAATTTTTATTGCACATGTCCTTGGTTATTTCTGCCCTACAGCCAAGTCAGATGTCTTTCCCATTCCTTTTTATTGACATGACTATTGTTCACAGTATGGTAACGTAAAGATGATGGATTTCTAATTTCATCTTTTTATCAGGATACGCACATATTTTCTTCTTTGAATCCCGGACAATATAAGATCAAGGTAATGTTCAACATTTTATTTCTCCTTTATCTGTTAGTTACCAATTTTCTACGCTGGTATTCATTGCAGTATCGTGATATTTAAATACATTTGATGATTTTGTACCCGTTAAGTGCTTAAAACAATTTTACGAAAGGTAAATATCCATCTGATTTTGACAAATGTTGGCGTCCTATTTCTACATCAAGAAATGAGATTACAGATAAGCCTCTAGACCTTTATTATTTATAGTAGAATTTTGACTGTATATACCTTCATTCTTATCTGAGGCTTTAATAACGACTTTCGGCTTAGATGTTTGATGTGTAATTTTTCATTACATACAATAATTGATATCAGTCTGTATAATTGGTATTTTACGTCGTTTTCAACAATTTTATTGCAATATGAAAGCAGGAGGTATCGAAACTCTTGAACATAAAGACGGAATCAGGAAATCGAATCCGGATCGTCGGGGCCGCAAATGAAGCCCTCATCCATTACAACACGTCTATCCTTGATTGGATTGTGTTAAAAAGATAAGATATTTGAAGGAGACTGTAATCAACCCAATATCTATTTGTTTATAGGTCACACCTGAAGATACCATAAAAGTACATGCGTGCGTAGACAAATATGGATTCCCCTCCTCTTGTACTACTACATCGACTGATAACATCATACTTGGAGGTATTACGTCTTAAAGAAAACAAACATTTTCAATGACCATGAAATAATATACAGATAAATACGTAATAATAATGATGATGATGATAATGATGATGATGATGATGATGATAATGATAATAATAATAATGTTATGCCCTTTGATTAAACTGCTTTTGTGGTGATTGGGAAAGTAGGTCCGTAAACCGGTTAAGCACACCAATTCATTGACTACTGTCATACCAATTGACCATCCTTAGTCTGTATCTGCACTTCATTAAATTTAAAGTTGAGTCTGCTGCTTTTACATTTTCCTTTTTATTAAGTCCACATTGCAAAGGCATAGACAAAAGGTATAAATGTAATTAGCAAAAGGAATCAATGCTAAGTACTCTGACATTAACAGAAAAGGACACACGTGACATTTATGACCCCTGGAAATACTGCTTTGAAAATAGAAACTAACTCACTGTTTGAAACATTGGCCTGCTAAACACAAAGGTAATGTACAAAGCTCAAGGTTCATTGAAACACCATATGAAAAATTACCTGAATTTTAACTAAACATCAGAAGTAAATTATTTTTGTATATAATATTCCTTAACATTCAGTTAGTTGATTTATGATGAAGAAATTTAATTTCACCGTCTGAATTTTGAAAGCGAACGGCTTTCTATACATACCACCCTATATTAACTCTTACATTCCTATTCATCAATCCATTTATAAGAAAGTTCATATTAATACAAAAAGCAGACTTTATCTTGAAACAAAATTCATTTATAATCGAAAGATATATATATCATTCATAAAAAATATAGATATATATCACAGATGTTACTGATTTGGAAAATATGATTGATGATATATGGACTAGGGGCATAATATGGGATTCAAAATAATACTTGGGGGTAGGAAAAAAGAAATTTTGTGCATTTTCGAAACATGAAAAGTTGATGAATTTCATATCATTTTTTAATACTTACTATTATCTTTATCACAAATAAAAAAGAGAAAGGTACACCGTTAGATTACAAAGTTATAACAAGACATCATTGACTACCCCTAATCTTCTTCTCCTACAATAACCTTGTAAATACAACAAATTAAGATTTGTAAAACAGATGATGTAAAGATTCACAGTATTATAGATTATACTGTCTGCACATTGTTGTAAGAAACAATTTTACACCAAATAAAGCAATTTTAATAAGTATTTCATTATGAAAATAACAATTCAAAGGATTCTGATGTCTCAAGTTTTCATTTAATGTTGACATCAAGATTTACTTGGCTAGCTGAAAATAAAAATAAAAAAAAAACATCTGTATGCATGTTGCTGGTTTCTACTCTAATAATGACATATCTAGACTAAAAGTACTTAATATGTATGGCCAAGATCACAACAAAATTTTGATACAACAATCCAACACCCCCCCCCCCCTTTTTCCTCCAACAACCACCACCACAATGTATACATAAAGTTTGCACTGGGCATATTTTACCAGCTGATATATATATGAAGATTTTACTTTGTTTTTGTTTTGTTTTTGTTTTTGTATTGTTTTTGGTTTACACTTGATAAAGGCCAAATGATTGAAAATTTGTGAACACTGTAACTGAATGTTTCTTGTTACATGATTTCATGCATTTTCTGTTTTCTTTTCATTGTTTACGTTGGGAAAATTCGGAATCGGAAACGGGTCGCAGTTATAGATCTATGTATGATCTACAGTTACAGCTATATTTCTATTATTTGGATAACTCTTTTTCAGATAATTATGTCTACTTAACGGACTTTTTTGCAAATCTGTCTTTTAATCTGTGCATTAGTTTATTTTCTGCTTTTCAATCTAAATCAATTACCGAAGTACCGAAGGGTAACCCATATCTCACAGTCCATGGAATAAAGGGGACAATATCGTGTTTAGTGTCATATTCAGACAAATGCGAACCCCAATAAAATCGAGGTGAGACCAGATGCGCGGGAGGAGTAAGCGTCCCTTGGTTGCATGTAACACCCGTCGCAAAAGCCCTGCAAAAACTTTTCAAATCGAGGAGGTAAATACATAAATATACACGCATGAACATACATAGGAGACAGGAACACGAAGTCAAATTTCCCATTCAAGGCAAGAAATGCTGCCTGCCTGAAATCCCGGTGTCGGAAACGCAGGTGAACAAATATCTATATATATACGTATACACATATTATGTCAAATCAAGTATAGTCAAAAAGTTAAGATGGTTATTTAGTTTGGTCAGGTCCCAAAATATCGGTTAACATTTTTGAAAGAGGAATCTAAAATTGCAATAGATCCCTATAACGACCACAGAACTTCCTCAGTGACAATTTCAAACGTTCCTCAATATATTTTGTTAGAGTAGTTTCGTGGCAAGAAGCCTCGCTCTTAGGACGAAATTTTCGTATTTAGAGCATGCCCTGGCATAGCGTATAAGTTGTAAAATGAAGACGCCATATGCTGGTGAGGAAGGTATGTTGCTACTCAGAAAAGGGAAGTTGGTAATAATGAAATTGAAATCGACACGTTTGTCATAGAGAGAGGTTACTAATGAACCATCGTCACTAATTGATAGCAGTATATCATGCTTGAAAATGAAATGTTTATGTGAACTGTAAAGAAAAGATAACTCTATTAGGGTTAAGGAAAAGTTATCTTTTATTTGTGTTTCAATGAACCTTATATGATATTGCAGTTATGGTTTCGATTTATGGTTCCGGCAAAAGCAGCAGAGCAATAAAACATTTAAATACTTATAGAAAACGGAGAAAAAATCATGCGAAAAACTAAAATAAAAACATAAACCCTGGTGTTAAGCTATTCACAACATAGTAATTGTATAAGATTTGGAGCACCTACATCTCCTAAAACTTCAGAATCTATGACAAACGCTACTTAACCAAAAGCCGTGTTTGTGTAGGAAATGGCATAGTCCTTTAGACTCTCTTGTCTACGTTCCTGTTTTAAGAGGGAAAAGCAATGAACTGATAATGAAGCTGTTTTGGTTTTTTTTATTTTGTTTGCAGTATTTATACAGATATACACTTTATCAGGAATAACACAGTTATATATGCAATTAAAAGTTTTATCAGGGGCATCTTCACAACGTCAAGGTTTGAGACTGACTGGGGCTGGGACAGTGAGATTTCGCTGTAACGTCGACGACAATGATAGTCCATTCAGAAACAAGATAAGTTGTGATACGCACGTGATCGAATGATAACTCGAGATTATGTAAATAAACATGGCTGCGTCCTGTGTTTGTAATGCATGTGACGGGTCTATGGATTTAAACAAACGTCGTTTATTTTTTGAAAAAAAATATCACGTGTTTAATGAAGTTTGCGAGGTATTATGTGTCATTCCTGGCAATAGTGATTGGTGTTCTGAATTTGTATATATACAAACAAAATTAGCGGAAATGAATTTCACTTGCTAAATAAAATAAACAGTTTTAAATTTTAGAAGTTTTAATTACAGAAATAAATAGGTCTTTCTTTTTGTTTTTGGATCTACACAAACTGTAATTTGAGTAGATACTTCTCATTGGTCCGTTGTTATAAACAAATATGTTACATCACAGAGCGCAGTCCGACTTTTGAATATTGATATTTGTCAAGGGTAGTAGTGTCGCCTAGTGTAATCTCAAACATTGATGTTGTGAACATGTATAAGGGGGTGCATGTGTAATCGTTATGGTTCTATTTAGTGTTAACATTTTACGAAAGAAATGTGCTTCAAGAAAGCAGAGAAGGTAATAATTTCGCAAAGAGAGATTTCATGAAATGTTTTCATATTTGTCTGTCTTTGAGTAACAATAAAGAGTAACTTTTTTTTGCCTTTTTTCCGATTTGGATTTTTCTTTTCATTTAAATTTACAGCATTTCCCAATGCATCTTCCTCACAAATAATCAGAGAAACAACTATGTTTGAATCAAATTCAAAGTCTACTGAATCAACAGAATCCAAGGAGATAATGATACAAACACCTGAGATTGAGTCAGTAGAACCGAAACCTGACCTGATTGTAGAACCAGATTCCTCACATTCAATTATGGTTCCCGTCGTGGCTATATTAGGCACAAGCCTCCTATTACTATTTATGGTCGTCTTTACACATTCTGTGTATATCAGACAACACAATAAGCAGGACAGCGATGACGGTATGTTTATACTACCATTGTATAATAGAATTATATCTAATAGATACAATATAGTTCGCGAATTCTAAGGTATACGTCTAGTTTAAGCAAAGCTGCTCATTATATACAAGGAAATACTATGAAGTTGTTTTCAGAAAAATGTATGGAAAAATATTATGAAAAGTGCATATACAAATTTAGATCATGGATTAGTTGGTTGGTTGATTGGTATTTTACCTTGTTTTCAACAATTTTCCAGTTATATCGCGACACAGAACCTGGAGGTAACCAATTTCTTATCGCAGTGGCGCAACCAAGAAATCGAACCCGTATTATCGGCGCCGCAAGCCAACGCTTAACTACTACACCACTCTTGCCCCCTAGATTATGGGCAAATAGGCAAATAGATTACTGTAAGTAAGGTCCTAGGAGGAATCAAATAATATTCTTCTGTGCAATAAACACTAAAATAGACCACACTACAGAATTAAAACCTCTGTCTGAGGGGCTTTTTCATTTCGTTTCTTTTTTATTAGTGTTTAACTCGCCATTATGTAGGGTACACCAAAGAGTCAAAATCATTATAAGAGGGAAACCTTGAATCCTATTAAAACATAGTTTTACATGCTATACTTGTGTGTGTTTCAAAATATTTCATCTATTCTATAGATAGTTATATCAAAACGAGTGTTTGCTAGCTTTGGTTTTCTTAATGCTTTATGAATGTCCGTATGAATTAAACAAATCAATTCACACACGACTGTTCCGTGTCAAATGATGAATTTATTTTACAACAAAGAGCGCAAAAGGGACCACTCATTACTACATTGCAATTCAGGAGTAAAATAATTATCAAACAACAGACACTATCCTATCTAGACAACAGAATATCACTACTAAACGTCACTGCTTCTTTAGGATACCAATATATCATGGAATAAACATTTAATATTACGTAACACTAAATTCTCCTCACTGCTTATAAGGATTGTACAACCGGATCGCATATAAAGCGTTTTATATCTATCTAATAATGCATTAGTTTCTTAAATCAATGCTAACTCAAGCTCTACATTATACATATTTATACATTTCTCATTTGATTTTAGAGCAAAGAGGTTCTGCGCATTTGGAAAGAAAAGCTAGAAGTGTTCAGATTGTGTACACTGTCGACAACAAATTTCATCTTGATGCAGTAGAAAAACTGAAACACTTCTTAGCAGTTTACTTTGATATTATTGTTCTTGAACAAAAACTACCCTTTCAGTATAATTCAGAAAACTCACAAAGAAAAGAAAAATCTTCCGATGTGGTAGATATCATAATTTTTATCTTATCACCCACAATTCAGGCATCATATATGGCAGATATTCTCTCCAAAGAATGCACCGGAGGACAGAATATATTGAGATCTCTATTAACCCCTAATACAGAGATTGACCGACTATCTACTGATTATGTAGTTGTTAGATTTGGTTATCCAGAAGAGGATCAACATGAGATATATAAAAAATTCCCTTACAAAACATTTTCCCTAATGTCCGATATAAATCGCCTTCTGCAATACTTGACGATGCATACTCCTTTATCTCTACACCACAATTGCCTTGACAACAAATTGGTGAAATCGAAAAAGAATATGCTAGATAGAGCTATATCGTTAGCAATAAAATTTTACGAGGTGAACATGTTGAGAAGCGAAGATTCAGGCTATAATGAAGAGCCAAAACTGTTCTCAGAAAAATCAGAGAAGTTGGAGAGTATCAGTAACGTTCTTGAAAACTGCGGCTCCCATCTTGAAGTCCTTTTACCAGATTCTGAGTGGCATATGACTCCAAATTATGCACCAAACGATCATGTCATGTATAACTTTTATCCGCCGTCTGATACGGATTCCAACTCTTCCACATTAGCAATGCAAAGACAAATACAATGTCTTAACCAAAGAAATCAAGACCAGTATGATACCTTCCATGGAGAAAACATGGGATACAATGGCAATGGATGCATGGAGTGTATAAGCATAAATAGCGGTAAAAGTGTGTAATTTTAAACATGCAAAACTTCTGTAATGTACATGTTTGTGACAAAACAAATATTTGAAATGGAAATGTATGCATGAAGTGTATAAACATAAAGAATGGTAAAATTGTGTAATTTTAAACATGAAAAACTTCTGTTATGTACATGTGTGTGACAAAACAATATTTGAAATACTTAAAAAAATGACAGTCTGTAGCCTGCCGGTGGAAATGTACATAAAATGTACTTCGCATGAAATATATTTTCATTACCTTATAAAGATGCCATATTCTCCTGGATGTAATTCATGTAACTTGTAAAAATGTCATAAACTTTACATATAACTTGTAAAAATGTCATAAACTTTACATATAACTTGTAAAAATGTCATAAACTTTACGTAGAGAATTATGTTACCATTAAACTGCTATAGTTAGTCGATCCCTGTATGACTTTGTAATATTCAATATAACATTAAGAAATACTTAAATTGTATTGACTTATTTCAAATTCTTTAATTGATTTATTAATGATTGTTTTAAGTCACTCCACGATCATCCCACATATATGTTGACGGCATCTATCTGAAATTTATACCTTCGCAACGGACCCAGCCGAGGTCTACCATAACACGAGACCTCGGTTTTACACTTCATCCGAAGAACATTGGCGCGCCCGCTGCGGAAGTCAAATCCGGGACTTTTCGGTCATCTATTCCGGTCCATAACGTTTTATCCTTTGCATGGATTTTATTAAAATTTCACAGAATGGTTTTATGAGAATTAGATGTGTGTCATGATCTTGAATTAAGGTCATATAGCTGCAATCTCAAGATTACAGTGCATATGATGAATTAATATTTGTGCAATATTTTCATCCCTTGCATGGATATGAATAAAAGTTTTCAGAAATTTTGCCCATGACCAAAAGTTTGGTGAAGGTCGCAATGCATATAATGGTCAATTCCCTAATTGGGCCATAACTTTTTACCCCTTGCATGGATTGAATAGCATTGCAAATATGTGTTGTCCAGGTCCACAGAGTGTGTCATGACATGAATAATCAAGGTCATATCTGAACGATCAAGGTCACAGTGCTTATGAAAGTCAAATCATTGTCCGAGCCATGGATTTGAATAATATTTTACAGGACTGTTGCCATGGACACAAAGGTGTAACATGACCTTGAACCAAGGTCATATCTGCAATGTGAAGGTGAAGATATTTGCACAATGCTTATGTATGTTAATTCCTTGTCCGGGCTTTATCTTTATACTGCCTGCTTTGATTTGTATAATATTTCACAGGATTATTTTCCAGGTCCCAAAAGTGGGTCATCATTTGAAGCAAGGTTAACTTTCATTGTCAACATTATCTTACAAAGTAGAAAATTAGAAGGGAGGGGGGCAATTGTAAAGCCGTGAATTAGGCGGGAAAGAGATTTCTCCATTCATTCACTTAACCCCTCTTCAAATAAAGCTACAGGCATATTATGCAACATTAAACGTTTTCCATGTATAAATAAATTCTTGGACGTTTTGGAAGATTTATTTGTTGATTTCTCTAGAAGTACATGTATGTCAATATTAACTGCGACAGTTCTTGTATTAATTGTTTCATTATAGTTATTGCACACTATGATGTTGCACCTCTTCTCTAGATCCACACAAACATCTGATGTATGGTTTGTTCATATCAGATTTATCAAATATCTTTAAGTTTGGAAAATAAATGAATTATTGTATGAGAAATTATTTGAACTAGGTATAACAAAATCAAGGGCATTACGCAAATGTATTTTGCTGACATGAACTGATTGTGGCACCAAATTACATAAATAAAGTGGAACAATATTTACCATTTCAGAAAAATATATAGGACGATATCTTTAACGTGTTTTTTGTAATGTCTTCGATCCAAGGTCGATTAATTAGTTTGCTTTTGAACATGATTTGTTACTCCAGTTCCAAATTCTGCCTGCTTCAATTTGTATGATTCTACAGTTTTTTTTTTCATAGAGACAGCAGTTATCCAAAATTATATCTGCATAATCCAAAATATGCCTAATAAACTGTTTGCAGTGACTTCTATCAAGTTGAAATCTAAAAGTTTTCTAAAAGTTTTGACATCTTTTGATGTCATTTCGTGTATGTGCACATGCCATACTAAGATTTGCTTAAGATACTCTAACAGGTTTTATCAGGGAGACATTAGATTTTTTGAGATACGAAAATTTCCTCTCGGTCTTTTAGAATTAAAACTTACATGCCATTGTGCAGCCCATAAATGAACTTCATCAGCAGACATAGGTTCATCAACATCATAAAGTATAGAGATGTGTCATCAGCGAATAATTTCATGTCAGACAATATGCCATACATAATGTTATTTACATATATCAAAAACAAAATCAAATAAAGTATGGGTCCTTTGAGGTTACCCGCCAAACCTTCACTGTGTTCTGGTTAGCGAAACATAGGTCACAATTTTTTGTCAAGGTCACTCTAGAACCACTTCAATAGATTCCCAGATATTGTCATCCGTTTCAATTTACAAAGTATGTCACACTCGGTAAAAGTTTTACTGTTATGAAGTAAGAAACGAAGAAATACGAAAAAATACGACTCGTATTTATTTTTGCTGTTATCAGTTGCTTTTGTAAACGTAATCATATAAGTTAATTCATATACGATCGAAACTTTGATTGTAGAGATCGGGCGGGCGTAAGAAATTTATTACATAAAATATTATGCAAATTTTTTAAAAACACACTTTCGAACACTTTTCTAATGCACGTTAAAAGCGATATAGGTCTATAATTCGAAAGTTGTGTCCTATCCCCATTTTGATGGGTTATGATATTTGCCATTTACAAGTTTTTGGGAAATAGGAAGCTTGAATAGAGAGAGGCATTACGTATTTTTGATAAATGTAAGAATATGATGTTAGATCCCTCTTTCAACAATTTAGGATTTACAGTATTTGATCTGCTGAATTTGTATCGAGATGTTTTAAAACGTGAAATCTTCCTATGACATAAATATTGTATCAAAGCATAAAAGCGGAGGTTCCATGGGTGAGAAGGAAGCATGGTTTTGGTCTTCAGTACTTTGATGACAGAAATATTTTAAATTTAGAGGACTTGCCTTATCGACCTATGTACTGTATTCTGTGTTAATAAGTGAGAATTATGGTGAATTTAGTAGATCTTTGGTTTGTTTTAAATATCATATTAGCAGATCATTCTTGCAGAGTACCATCATGGTTGCTACTAAACCGCGTAAGAAATAAAGTTCAAGTTCTCAAAACTGTATTCACATTGTATTACATATGTTAACCAGTTTCTTTTTTTAAATCCATGTCAACAATATTGTAACATATACCAACATTTTATTTACTTATATACAACAAGTGACTGATGTGGATCATTTATGTAAAGTCTAATCAAAATTGCCACAGAAATAGAAGAAAAAAAGTATTATTTTCAAAATGGCTGTCATATCATCCAGGGTCATTTTTCTATAATTACCGCGAGCTTATGGCCTAATTTGTAGTTGTACGAATTTGTTGTCGTGGGGAGGGGGCTATTCGTCCCACAAAAGGGAGTCCTAGCTTTGTAATCCAAGCCCAAGAAAAAAGTGTTTTTATGAGCGCGCATGCACGTGTATATGCCTGTATGAGAGTAGGAATCAAAATAAGAATACTCAAAAGCAGATTTATTTTTATACTGTTATGACAGAGACTTTATGCATTCTGTTCAAACGTCTAAACGTTTCGATCTTATTGATAAGTTCAATGAAACCTTGATCTTGATGATATTTTAGTAATCGATAATCCTGAGTTTTAAAAATATATATCTGACATTTATCCATCTGAACTTCAATTAAACAAAGCCTATACTTCCGAGCAGGAAACACCTTTTTTTGGACTTAAATATTAAAATTATTAACAACAATATTCATACCAACATATATAAACGTGATGACTTTGGATTTCCTATTATAAATTTCCCTTATCTAGATGGCAATGTCCCCAGACTCCCATCATATGGTATTTGTATTAGTTAAATGATTCGGTTTGCTAGAGCCTGCACTATCGTTTTGGATTTTCGCGAAAAAAATTCTCAGATTACTTTTACACTTTTTACTCAGGGTTATAGATATCATAAACTTCAAACAACTTTTGGTAAATTTTATAGATCTTATTCAGACATTTTATCTAAATTCGGAAATGTTACTTTTCAACAATATGTATCCAGAGGAATTTCCCATTCCAATTTCTACGGTGATCTAGTATACAAAATAAGGAGGGTCAAAGGTTTTGATAATTTCATATCGGCTTGTTCTAAAATTATTAAACGCCTTCGACAGTATGGTCCCGAGATCATCGCTAAGACCATAGATCTTGTATTGGGTCCCTCTACAATGCAGACGTTTACTTGAGCGTTGCACGCTGACTAACAGGGCGGTGGGGACTCTATGACGGGCCTTGTCCAAATCTTTTCAGAGCAGACAAGGTCTTGATCCTTGTCCCCTCTGACTGTTAGTCAGGACTCCTATTGAGCAAGGATCTGAGCTCGCTTACAGACGCGCAGAGCACAGTTTACTTATGTTGATGTCTTCTTACGTATTTTGGAAAGCAACATACATGTATTATTCTAGAATTTCTTGTGTAATAAATTTTTATGACCTCTCTCCTTGAGAAACCTGTTGATCATTGTTCTCTATATGGAGGATTATTTATAAATTTTCAAAAGTGTATCCTTTGATTGTGCTGCTTTTGCGGTAAGTGGGAAGGTGGGCGCCCGTAAACCGGTTAACCACACCAATTGAGTGACGTTTGTTACTTCAATTGACTGTCCTAAGTCGGTATCGTAACCGCAGAACAATCGAATATTTTTGTAATGTTGTTCCGTGTAAATTATGCTATTGTCATTTTTTTGTGTGTGCAGGTCCTTGGTGATATGTCATACAGCTTTGTCAGATGTCTTCTGTTTTCTCTTTCACCGTACGTATCCGTTTTCAGTTTTACGTGTTGCAGCATGCTTTTATGAGTAGAAGTGCGAGAGATTTTGAATGCAAGATAGGTTATGTCTTTGGTTTTATCCTAGGCCACAATGCTACTAATAAGTAATCTTTTTTGAGATACCTTTATAAATATTTTTTATAAATATAAATTGTAGTTTGACCTAGACCACTAATGATAAAAGTTCAACGTCAAAACTACACGCATTGCATTTTCATATTAAAAGATTTCATGTGAGAAAACACCGGCTCCAAAGAAAATGTGATTTTTTATAAGAATTAATAATATAAGGAATATATATATATATATATATATATATATATATATATATATATATATAATATATATATATATATATATATATATATATATATATATATATATATATATATATATATATATATATTTTAAAGAAGCATTTATCTCCAAAGGCCAAGAACCAATCTAAGGACAGAGCTATGAATAGGTTAACATATACCTGTATTAGGCTATAATAGAATTTAAACTTAATAAATTTTGTAAACTTTAGTGTAACGAATACAGAAGTTATATCAAAATGAATATCATATTTTATCGATACGTATCATGTTTAGAAACAATCTCCTGAGCACCATGCCTCTATACTGAAAAGGTGAAATTAATTAAACGAAGATAAATTGTAGACTTACCAAAATTGCCGCATCGTTCAGTGCAGTCGGATGCTGTTAATAAATGTGTATGTTTCTTGCATTCCTATTTTAGTTATAGTCATTCCTATTTTGGTTATAGTCATTCCTATTTTGGTTATAGTTTTAAAGGTAACTTATTGAAAGTCAGATATACCAATTCCGTAAAATGTCAAACTACTCGTAATTATAATTTTCTCCAAACAACTTCTGTATAAAGACGGATTAAAACCTCAGGGAAACCACCCATTGTAGATTCACTTATTCATGACTGGTTTAGATAAAACAAGTTACACGTATATAATTATATGCATTTGCATGGAAGTGCAAGGAAAACTTCGTCACTTCTGTAGTGCAACATGGCAAATGTTATATATTCTAAATATGAATTCATAATTTTATGAGGGAATAACTTTCACGGACACGAAAATGAATATATACACTTCTTACACATATAACCATCTTTATTTACATATAATCATGGTACCAGTGCCATACACTTACGTTGCAATAGCGAATATAGCGGCCTCTCGTATATTTTGTATGTACATGTATACTAATTAGATTTATACCAAATTACACGGTAAAATATTTCAACATTTGGAAGGTCGTTGATTCATTCTGAGTGAAAAATCGATGGAAAATAATATGTGCCCGTGTGTTCCTTTTAAACTAGAAATACAAGTTATAATGAAAATTACCATCTCGTAGTTCACCAAATGATGACCAACCGAGATGACCTATTACTGACCGGGGGTGTCCTGTTCAGCCGTTTTAATTATGGACTAAGGTGATCAGACACTATCCGGAGAGGGTATTTTTTATATCATTGAAAGTCATAATCATCCCGATTCGGTATTCAATTTCCTACCGATTAATCTCTAAGAAAATCACCTAGATTATGTGGATTTAATACGTTTGTATGATGCAAGAGAGTTATTTGATTGTCATGTATTATATTATGTATGATATTTAAATGTAGAATCAAAAGATCGGAATTTTTCCGACAACGGAAAAAAACCCCAAACATCATTTCACATTTATGTATCTATTGCAATCCTCTCAATATTATGCTCTTTTGTGATATATTGCTTTTGCTGTATGCTTCAAACTTCTTAATAATTCCAAAGTTGTGTATTTTGAGGAATAAATTTCAAATAAGTACCATAGCATTTATTCAGCATTGTACCATGATTCCATGTATAACATTTGTACATTCTGTGTGTCTACCACGATTTAAGTCGTGTATAATGTGATGTTGTAAATATCTCTACATCCGTTTTTGACTTAGAATAACACCTCATAGGCGGTAAACAAGGTATTTGATTCACCTGATTTACTGCAACAGCCCTTCCGTACTTTATGCCCTAATAAGTTCGTCAAACAGGAAGTACACAACCTGATGATCTAGTAAAAAGATTTCTCAAGGAGGGTTTGACGTGCATTCTAGTTTCAACCCTGTGTTGATGTTGTAAGTGTCGATTCGCATATCCCGTATAGAATTACGAAAGTTCTGCGTCTATTATATTCTAACTAGTACACACAGGTTTGTTTGCGCAACATAATAAGAATTGGATGTATCAGTGACCTACTTACTAGATCACGTAATCTACTACAGGCCTACCTGATTGCATTATAAATGTTTTAACGAATCGTTGAAAGGCTTGAAATTTGCACGCCCTGCAAACGGAGTTTAGAGATTTTCTAGAGGTCCAATAAGGTAAGTGTCAGCTTAGTGTTTATTGAAAATTGCAGTAAATAACTCGTTAAATGTGTCACCAGTATATGAATACAAAAGATATTCACAAAGATATGATATTTGCCAACATTACCCCAGTAGCTGGTTACTCAATAACCAACAACTTCCACCGCGGCTGTGTTTAAGTAATTAATACAAATTTGGTAGCGATGGGATGGATGGAGGGATAGTTTTATGGCTATGTTGGATTTACTTTGGTTAGTTTACCTTGGCTAGGTGTGGATGGGCGATTGTATTGGTTTTTCACTAAGAGGAAATAAAAGGCGAATTTTCCGTCCGTCTGTTTGAAAGGTGGAGCCCACTCTTACCATGCCGCCATAATGTAGCCGGGAGTCCAAGACTGATGTTTAGCTTATTGAATCGTAGGTATTCAAAGGCTCTTCTAATGATGTAAGACCCGGGCCATCAGACGAGGGGAAAATCTGCAGAACTTGTGGAAAGTCAGACGCACACCAGCATGACATGAACAAGTTAAATCTTAATTTATGTGACGTGGCAGGGGAGAACGAATATAACCTTTGTGCGCTTTCCATCTGTCACTAATTGTACAGTTGGGTGCAGTCCTGACCTTACATTCAAGTTAAGTTTAGTTTTTCGTCCTGAAAACCAGTCATAAAGTTTAGTCAAGTGCACTTGATATTAAGTTTACTTTAAAGTAATTCCGTCTTCAAGTTTACTATCACGTGACCCCAAGTTTACTTTTCACGTTTGTTTATTACAATTATCCAGTTTCGTATAACACGATAGAAATAATAGTCTTATTATGTACAATTGCATGTTTTATTTATATAAAAAAAATTTTAATAGAAAAATATAGTAAATGTACATGTATATAGAAAGTAAACAAAACTTGAAGTGCACTTGGAGTAAACTTGGAATCAAGTTTAGTACTAAACTTGGAATCAAGTTTAGTACTAAACTTGGAATCAAGTTTAGTACTAAACTTGATTCCAAGTTTACCACTAAACTTGATTCCAAGTTTACTACTAAACTTGGTTCCAAGTTTACTACTAAACTTGATTCCAAGTTTACTCTGTTGTCGCCAAGTAAACTTGAAAAGCAGTCATAAAGTGTTTTTTGGGGGGTTTTTTTGTTTTTTGTTTTTTTATTTCAATATAAACATACATAACAGCACAACATATATAAGACGAAATACATTCACAGCACTCACAACTTGCACTCACAACTCGCAGAACATGATATGTTTAAATAACTGTATATATAAAAATATGTATCATTACAAAACTAAGTGGTTTAGGCATATAATGTCCATCTATTTGCACAATTGTGATATGCACTAATACTAAATACTGGGTATATATCTTAAATGTACATCCAATGCACATACGCTTCATACATAAGTTTCATTTTTGTATCCATGTACGCATACACATACACCTACATATACACATACATATACATATACCATTACATACACATACACACACACACACACACACACACACACACACACACACACACACACACACACACACACATATATATATATATATATATATATATATATCTATATATATATATATATATATATATATATATATATATATATATATACACACACATACACATACATACATGTACAAATATACATACATATAGTTGCTTAAACATACATATACCTGCAATGCACTATGAAACATATACTAATATGGTGAAATGTGGTAGAGATACATGATATAAGTTATAAAGATATCAATAATAATAATGTAATTTAATTTATGTTAATTATAATGTTTTCAATAGCATTCCATTTATTGGTGAAGACTTTCAGTTTCATATTAAGAACGTATGACATTTTTTCTGCTTTATAATATGTTAAGATATTATGTTTTAATTCATTAAAACTGAGATGAACATTTTGTTTATATAGTATTTTACTAATAACAAAACAGTATTAATTGCTTTATTGTTTTTACCAGGAATTCCAAATAGGATATGACTGATAGTAAAATTCAAGTGTATATTACATGTATACAGTGGTTCAAGCCACTGTTTTAGTTGTATCCAAAGTTGTTGTGTATAGTAGCAGTGAAAAAACAAATGTTCTATTATTTCTGTATTGGACCCACACAAACTACATATACTATTTGATTTGATCTTACAATCATTAAGGATCTTATTTGTACCAAGAATTCTGTAAAATATTCTATATTGAAACCATTTTAATTTGGAATCTCTGGTACAATGGTGTAAAAGATTGTAGTATATTTTAAAATCAAATGTATTGTTCAGATCCCGTTCTTTGTTTTCAGAATAATATACATGAAACTTGGTTTATGAGGACATTCTGTGTGTTCAAAACTTCCATCTAGGTGAGGCCATGCCTTTAGTATAGATTTTTTAATCCAAAATAACAGGTAAAGGGTAAATTAATATTATGTTTTTGTTTTAACTCATCATATGGTATGAAGTTTCCATTTTCTTGAAGAACATCTGAAACAATATGGAACCCCCTTTGCTGTAATGATTTAAACATAACAGATTTACCATCAATGTGGATACTAGGATTATACCAAAGGGGATTTTGTGATACATTTAAAGTTAATTTAATAGAGCTTAGAAAGATGAATTCATGTAAGACTATTAAAAATTCTTTCCAGAATTGATTTTCAATGTTTTCAGATAAGTATTTTGGATAATCTGATCCAAACTGACATAGAAATGTGAAATTACCTTTACATATGAAATTAAATATTGATTTTAGTGTATCACTTGTTTCAGATGCAAGTCTTCTAAACCATGTTAGCTTAAGTGATTTTATAAAAGAATTGATATGAGTCATACGGCACACACCCAGATGGAAGTCTTGTTGTAGTAACTTTCTAGATACTTTGTCTGGTTTGCCATGCCAAATGAATTTGAATAGAATTTTTTCCAAATTACTAATCGAAATTTCTGATGGACTGGAAAGTGTTATGAATAAATGTATTAATTGTGGGATAAGTAAAGACTTAATAACAGTTATTTTACCAAGAGGAGATAATTTACGTTTATTCCAGGAATGTATATTTTTTTTCAATTTGGATTAGTTTTTTATCAAAATTTAATTTTTCAATACTCTTTAAGTCAGATGTGAAATTTATTCCCAGTATGTTGAATGGCGTATCATACCATTCTAAATTGTGTGTTTTACACAGAGTGTCCTCACAGATTTTCACATTTTTCACTTCCATCTAGAAATAAAACAGTATCATCTGCATACTGTAGTAAGCATATTTCTTCACCAATATGAATACCTTTGATATTTATAGTTTGGCGGATCATTATACTCATAATTTCTACACAGATATTAAAAATATGTGATGACACGGGATCACCCTGACGACAGCCACGTCCTATATTAAAAAATTTTGAGAAATATCCATTTTGAATTACACATAATTTTGCATCATGATATAGGGTCTTGATCCATTTAATAATATCTGAACCAGAATTGAAAAATTGTAGAGATTTATACATAAATGACCAGGACACAGAATCAAAAGCTTTTTCGAAATCGATAAGAAGCAAAATTCCAGGTATATTTGCTGTTTTAGTATATTGTAAGACATCATAGATGAGACGGGTATTTTCACTAATTTATCTCCCCTTCATGAAACCTCGTTGGTTTTCATGTATGATAAAAGATAACACTGATTTTAATCTGTTTGCGATACAGGTAGATAAAATTTTATAGGATATATTCAATAATGAGAAAGGCCTCCAATTTCTATAGAAATTCTCTTGGTTTATCCCCCTTTGAAAGTATTGTTATTATACCTTGTTTTTGAGTTAAAGTTAATTCAGCTTTATCGAAACTAATATTGACAGATCGTAACCAAAAATTGCCAATATCGGACCAAAAAACATGAAAAATTCAGTAGTAAACCCATCAGGGCCAGGCGATTTTAAAACTTTAAAGCAAGCTTGGCCTCCTCATTAGTAATATAACCCTC
Organism: Pteria penguin; assembly: GCA_035048485.1. NCBI lineage: Eukaryota > Metazoa > Mollusca > Bivalvia > Pterioida > Pteriidae > Pteria > Pteria penguin. Next base: position 37,426,654 of record CM068588.1, on the reverse strand, counting down.
TATAGATAAAGACATTTCTTCACTCAGAGTGTTCATATTCGTCCTATCTATGATGGTGTTTAAATCAATATCTTCTAAATCAGAGTCTTTATAAGAATATAGAGATTGATAAAAATGTTCAATCTCAGAGAGAATAGCTTTTTGACCAGTGATGATATGACCTTTGTGATCTATGAGTCTGTTGACAGTTTTATTTATGTAATTTCTTTTCTCTAAGCTGAGAAAATATTTAGTTGGCTTTCCACCTTCTTCGATCCATCTAGCATGTGTTCTTATAAATAAACCGTTGATATATTCTTTACGAATATTTTCATGTTCCAATTTTAGACGTTTAAGACGTTCTTGATCGATATTTAATGTTGATTTTTCGAATTCAGATATTTGTTGTTCTAATAACTTTTCTCGGTTACTTTTTTCTTTTTTCTTTTTTGAGCTAAATTTGATGGTATATCCTTTTATTTGTAAAAGGATTTGCTCAAAGAATGATTGATTGTCAATACATAGTACAAGATCTGTAATATCAATTTCATTTATTTTATTACGTACATAGGGTGTGACTGCATACTGCTGTTTTAATAACAGAATTATATTTTCTACACTTTCAATATATTCTTGGTCTTTTAATAAAGAATTATTAAATTTCCAAAATCCTTTGGCTTTTTCAAAATCTGATAGTAAAACACTAAATTCAACAATAGAATGATCAGTTATATAGCCAGGGTTAATAGCTGAGTTATCTACAAAAGTCATAAGTTCATTTGAAATAAGAAAAAAGTCCAGCCTGGCTTTTTTGTCTGCAGGCCCAAACCACGTATATCTTTTTGTGTTCTCGTGATTCACCCTCCAAGGATCTTGTAACTTTTGCAGTCATAAAGTTAACTTGAAGTGCACTTTATGTAAGGTTAGGACTGCACCCAACTGTATCTATTCAGAAGCGATTCCCGTGCTTGCTGCAATTGTTGCAGCCCCTTTCCTAAATGAATGGGTTTTATATTGGTAGGGGGTCTAGGCCCAGGGCTGAAATGGCTTTACGTTGGATATTTGTTATCGAGTAAGAGGTTGACAAGAGAAATGGACCAGAAATGGCGGATCTGATTTCCAGAAATTACTGGACCCTCTTTGTTATTGAACTGGTTTCGTTCGGGTGCAGCATAACCCCTTTTTCCGTTTGATCACCTAATGTTGATTTTCACACTGGTTCGAGACATATTAACATCCGTACAAGATATAATCGAGTCGGATGAGACAGGGCTAGTTACTATAAATTTCTTCACCCAAATGCGTGAAAAGGCAAGGGAACAAAAGGATTGCATCGAAACGAGTGTTACATATAACTATGAAAATGTTAATGAGTTTTTTTTTCAGGATGTCCATGGTTATGGAAAGTCTATTGTCCGCTGACGAATGTATTCGTCTAAAACCTTCATTTGATTTCTTACGATAATGTATTGGTGAAATCTGGCCAAGCATGTGTCTTACATTTATGGCTTTTGCTGTAATATAACTGCAAGCCCTGGCTGCAGAGTAGTTATTTATGGAAATATATGATATAAATTTTTAATATGTACCTCAAGTATGTCATGAGCACTGCAAAACATCTTCGTAGGACTTAGCGTCCATAACCTTGAATGGATTTTGGTGACATGGAACAATTCCATATGCTTAATTTCACCGACAAGATTATGTTCAGGAACTCTATAGCAACAGGCGCTAGTTGTGTGTCTGCTACTGGTACGGATTTCCGGAAGCGGCATACGAGAAAGAGCATCAGCTGCAGCTGCCAACAGCTATGAAGAACTTTGAATGATATGCTGTTTGTCATAAGGAGTAAGGCAAGAGGACGAAATAACGTTGGAGTTCGCTCTGACTTTGACGTTCGAGTATCTATAATTGATACAAGGGCTTAGTTGTCAGGGTGGAAAAGTATTCGTTTGTATTGTAGTTGGTTGGTTGGTTGATTTGGTGTTTTACGTCGCTTTCAACAATTTCTCAGTTATATGGCGACATGGAAGCAGGAGGTTACCAACCTCTTAAACATAGTGGCAGGACAATTAACCTTTTGACAGGGCCCTTGAAAATTGTATGTACAGAACATGTCTAGTGAATTGTTTTTAAGATGTGTATTTGATGAAAGGGTGGGAGGGGTTATAGGAGGCATATGTTAAACAAAGTTATGTATCTACCTGACGCCATAGAAGACAGAATAAGGTAAAGGGCCAATTTGGGACCATATTTTAAAAAGTTGCAACTTTTTTCGCAAATGTACAAATGTTGTTGATATATTTAAACAACACTTGACATTTGTTTGTATGGACACTAAGATATATTCTAGCGTATATTGGGCAGGACTCCAGCCACTGCTCCATACCTATATTTTGGAGGCTTGTTTAGGCTTCAAAATCAGTCCACCTTCATAATTTAAGTGAAAATATTTCTCTGATCATTTGTGTCTTGTTTCAATGGCAAGCTAAAATTGATAAAGGTACCCGTTACTATTTTGGCTGTAAGATTTGCTTCAACATCATACCCAGGTTCTAAAGACGTTCTTGACAATATCTGTGGTAAAGATAGACAAATATTAGACAGTAAGAGAATACTATTACCTTTATCATTTCACTCAGTGCTGGTACAGGGTGGGGATTATTATTATTATTATTATTATTATTATTATTATTATTATTATTATTATTATCACCAAATGAAAGCTCTTGTCAAAAGGAATCTACATATGAAATCTAATATTTGAAAAGATATAGCTCAAAGTAACAATATTTGAAAAGTGAGATACAATCCAATGTCAAGGCGACGGGGTCAAAAGTGATGGCACCAAATGAAACACCTCCAATAGTTGAAAAGATATTGCCCAGGTTAAGGTTTTTGAAAAGCTGGTCAAGAGCAAAGGTTAAGGTCATACGGTAAAAAGTGATGGCACTAAATGGAAGCCCTGGTCACGAGGAATCTTCTTAAGAAATACCTAAGTCTTATCTCTATCGTTCAAAAGTTACAGCCCAGGGTAAAGTTCTTTTTCGGTAGGCGGACACCGAGGATATGACATTGTCCAATAACTATACGATACTGAGTTTCATAATAATCAGAACACACATACGTGTATAACTCAAAGGCATTATATACTCATTTCGACAACTATTGTCTCTTCAGTATTGTTCAAGACTGTGGAAATACAAAATCGTAATTAATTCAATACAACTTTCTGGAAAATAAAAACCCCTGCAACATTGTTTGGGATTAATTGAAAGCGTTAATTTCTTATTACATAAAAATAATAATAATTAAAGTAGTTGATGCACTGCCAAAACTTTAAATGAAGTATTCCGTTGCAACAGTATTCACAGTAAAGTGCTCTACTACTTTCCATATCCTATGAATGGAAAAATTTAAATTTTATTTCATTGATTCTCATCATTTCTTATTTTCAGTATAAAAGGATAAAACAAAGATATGGGAGCGCGGAATCCGGATCAATGATCGACTATGATGGCTTAGATTCATTAATATGTTCCACAAAGAGTTCGATATTGAGAAAATAGATGAACATTTTCTAGCCCTTAAGAATATGGAGATAAGAGAAGATGATGTTTTCATAATGACCTACCCCAAGAGCGGAACACATCTCATTCGAGAAGTAGTATATATGTTGCAGACCGGGAAGCTTCAATATATTCCCTTAGATTTATTAGATTTCCCGATCTCCTATCGTAAAGTCGAGGAAATGAACATTGTGCCGTCACCACGAGTTCTTCATTCACATGCTCCGCCTCGAATGCTACCACGTCAAGTACTGGAAGGGCGAGGCAAGGTCATAGCTCTTGTTAGAAACCCTAAAGACGTTTGCGTGTCATTTTGGCATTTCCAAACCATGGGATCGATTGCAGATTGCTCCTTTGAACAGTTTCTTGATTTGTTTATGGAGGGATGGTGTAAGTTCATTTTGTCAAATTCAGAGCACAAGGTCAATAATGTATCCATCTCATCTTTCATTCTTTTCATTTAATTTTTTTTTCTATTCGAAATACTTCAAGCTAACAAGTATAATGTAATTACGTGCAGAGGCCTATGTATGACTCGGTTCCTCGTTGAGTGTTTTAGATTTACTTGAGCGATTTTTTATACCTTGTTCTGCTGTTGCGTCAATGTTATGCTTTCTGTAGTATATTGGTTCAGTGTTTTTGTGTCGTGTGTATTTGTGTGAAGGGGAGAAAGAGGGATACAGAAACGAAACTCTTGCTTGTATGTAATGCAGTAGTGGTACAGATTTATGACTGTTAAATGAAATTAAGATCGTCACTTACTAGGTGTGGATAACCTGTTTACGAATCAACATTCCCACTCACCACAAAAGCAGTACAATCAAATACCTTTAAAACTCTATGAATAACCATCCATACAGAGAAGGTTTATTAAAATGCAGACAAATGAAATTGTGGAATACAATATTGACGTCAAATGATTTTAGTGATATTAAAAAAGCAAACATGCTCATACTAATAGTGGAAACGAGGCTCAGGGCCTTATCTCCTCTGAAAACGTTAAGACAAGGCCCAACATAGAGTCCTTAACACGCTGTTTATTATGATTATTATTATTTAAGCCGGCTGGACTCCTGATCGGGAGGCCGGGGTTTCGAGTGCCACTCTAGTCATGCCGGTGTCCTGTCTTTCGGATGAGTCAGTCAAAACCGAGGCCCCGTGTCGTGGTATGCATGGCACGTTAAGGATCCCTCACTGCTTTAGGTGGATCCGTTGCTGAGGTCAAAATTTGTATGCCCCGCATCAGGCAGATGCTGTCACAATATACTTGAAATATTCGTGGTGTGACGTTAAACACAAATCAATCAATCAATCAATTATTATTATTATTATTATTAATAACGTAACGTGTGCGTATTACCATAAGATAGTAGTAATTAATGTCACTCCTACTTTATAAAAAAGCTGTAGTTGAAGACTGTTTCACCCCGAACACATTAGTTTTACTCAGAACATTTAAAATCCAGCCACAGGGCTTTCGCCTCCTCGAATTGTACCAATATAAAAAGTCATCGAACTTCCGATATACCAAAAATATAACTATCTTAGAACTTTTTAAAAATTTCACAAATCGTCTCAAACGTGGTATCAAATAAAAGCAGACATATTTATCTACACATCCGTATAAAACTGGCTATATCCATGCAAAGCTAAGGCATGGTGAGCCTCGGAACTCGAAATTTTACTCCAAAAAGCACTGAGCAATGATTCAGGTCAGACCCAGGTACCGCTCCTAATGCAGCTTCTGATTGTTTGGAAGGAATTCTCGGGGTTTTTCATGCCACAAAGGACCAACCAGAGGTGTGTTTGTTTAATTGACATCTGGATTTGGGTCACGGAGGATAGAAACAGTCGACGGGGGTGTGAGGTGATAGGAGGGACTATCTGAAAAAAAAAACAAATGTAATGACTTATTTACTTTTGATTATTGTACATCTCTAGAAGCTGTTTTAAAAAGGAAGCTACAAGTGGTTGCTTTACACGCTAGAAATGGGTCTGACCTGATTAACTTCTTGGTGTCAGACTAAACGTTTTCCCTTTATTTGTTTAATTCGGGGGAGAAACGGGGGGGGGGGGGGGGGGCAACGAGGCGAAAGCCCTGTGATCCAGCATTATTTCTTGTGATTTTGGCATTCATTTATATGGCATTAACACTTTTATGCTTTCTGATTTTCTAATTTATAAGAAATTATATATATAAGAAAATGTTACCGGATCTTTGTTTAAGAAGTGTTAATCTATACAATCACATCATATAAGATTAGAGTAATAAAGTTAAATTTTCAAATAATTGAGAGATATTTTACTTTTATCATATGAAATAGTAATGTGCCTCGAAAGTCTGCTGTTCAGTATATCAAATGCAATACTTTCATTAAATTGTCGTCTCTTACTTATACGCATTACAATCAATTATTTTTCAGAAATGCGTATTCTTCTTTACTCTGCATGTCCGTGACGACCACAGGCGATTATATCGCCTGATTTCGCCTCTTTCCTGTGTATAGGGTTACGCCAAAACCTGACGTGGTTCAGCGTGATAATATAAATAAAACTAATACTGTATGTCTTCCTTCTCTTTGCTCTTCTATGTGTATAATATCTATCTACATGACCAGCAAATGTCATCGAAATGTTCCTAGTACTCCCCGAGATATCCAGCATCAAAGTTCACTGTGACCCAGTTTAGAGGTTACTCGCATATATTTTTATTCCATTATGTGTTTTACAATACCTTACGTGTTTATATTTTTATGACCTCTCAATATGCGATACCTGTTGACCCTTGTTCTTTACATGGAGGATTATTTATAAATTTTTAAATGTACGTCTTTTGATTGTTCTGCTGTTACGGTGAGTGGGAAGGTGGGCCCGTAAACCGGTTAACCACACCATTTGTTTGGCTTTTGTCAAATTAAATGACCGTCCTAAGTCGGTATCGTAATTGCACTACATTCAAATATTTTTGTAATGTGGTAAATGTTCTATTATATTAGTTATATTCATGTATTGTATAGCTCCATGGTGACTTCTGCCACATAACTGAGCCGGTAACTCCTCTTTTTTCTTTCGAAGTAAGCCTGGGCACGGAAAGGGGTCCGCGTATTCCGTTGTATAGCAGTCAGTTTTCAAATGCAACGGGCGAGTACGCTACCTACAAATATTCTTAAAGCATTTTCAAACTGAACACCTTACCTCGATTTGACAGATATAGTCCCTAACTATACTTAATCGCAAGATCCTTTGCTAGCTGCATTGATTTTCAACCAGGGCGCCATTTTCATTCACATAGATGGGCAAATGAAAAGCGATCTGATTGGATAAAGTTTTCCAGAACATTTTTTTTCGTAGTTCTCCGCATTTATCGCGCAATTTCAACGGTAAATCTAATTCGTTTGCACTCGGCGGAAAATTTGAACTGGCAAAGTACATAGTGAGCACTTGACGAAAATGTACGTGGTAAGTATTTAATAATTTTCTTTGGCACTGTGGAATACCAAGAATTGCTGTGTTAAATGTGTTGAAAACATTGACTACTGCATTGACTGTGTGTGGTACATATGGTGGTGGTGGTAGGGGGTGGGAGTACAAACATATGTGGATGGGAGATACAATGTATATCACCATGTGAGGTATTCACAGTGTTTACAAAATATTAGTGTAAAGGAATGTTGATACGAGGGAGGGAGGGGACGGGATTGTGTTTTAATGACTTTTAGCACTGTCTAGTGTGAATTTTTTTATCCTGCCCTTTTTAAAGGGTTAGGGATAAGCAACCACTTTTTTGTCTGTACACACAGATATAAGTGTGGTTGTTCATATCACATACAGAAGGGTGTTGCTTGCAATCCCCTTCAAAATCGGCCCTTGGGCAATCAATTTTAAATGATGGAAAATAAGATTCAAACACTTATGACACAATAATAATACATGAAATAAGTTTTTCCAATACCCTAAACCCTGTTTATGACAATAATTACTGATTAGTGTAAGCACTTCATACCTTACCTTGTACTTTCCCTGTGGAGGAGACAATGACCCATGACTTGATGACTTAATCACTATCTTGATTGATCGGTTGTGTGGTTGGTTAAATGGCATATTTATCAATAGATCTGTGTAGAAGGTAGTACCTAATTTAGTCACTATGTTTCTTGGTTGAGGTTTAACATCACATAAAGGTGATATTCCAGTAGCTGTGGGTTAACGTCAAATTCACACTTGACATGTTTCAGCTATATAGCAATTTGTAGTCAAACTTCTGGCTGCATCATCTAGAAACAAATTGAGCACTAAGCTTTAAGGCAGCTCTCCATTTAAGGTGATTACTAAGCCCAGTACATTTTCTATGAAGCCACAGAATCCAGTCTCTATGTCCTTCAACTTCTTTTACAAACAAAACAATCATCAGATGTGCTGGTAGGTGTAAATGAACTAGGACCAGAAGTAGTAATGTTGGTACGTCTCTTTCTTTTTGAGTAAGTAGAATAAATTTAGTTGATACTGATGTATCCCTTGGTGAATTTTTTTTTCTGTAAAATATCTGTATTCTGGATGGCACTATTAATTTTCTGAAGTAAGTCCATCATTTTGTCTCTCACACGACCACCGCATCGGCATGCTTGACACAGACGAGACAGTTCTTGTCTTTTTATGTTCCGCAATAGATCTAGATTTGACTTCAGAAGAACATGTGAAAGTGTGATGAATCCTGTGTGATAAAGCTGATGTCCACTTTGCTGCCCTCATTTTCTTCTTGGAAACTTAAATTTGTTTTCCATGGGCCATCTTTTTCTGCACAGACAAACATCTAAGAAGTCCTTCATGAATTGTTTTAGCATTACCATGAGGAATTTTCTGTAGATTTCATTATATATTTCTTCAACACAGCAAACTTTGTGTAGTAGATCAGACAATAAAGCGTCAACATCATTATATTTATCGTGAGTAAATTCTTCATTCTTAATTTTTGGCACACAAGTGACAAATTTCACATTCAAACTCAGATATTCTATGATAGAGGAAATGCAATGCTGAAACAATGCTTCAACATGCAAGGTAACATTTCTGCCCATAAGCATATATAGAAACTTCTTGCATTATGAGATGTAAAATTTAAAGTCATCATCGATTATATTAGTAAGACCTCTGGTTGTACATTGTCTAGAAGCTGTTTCAACGCGGGAAAGCATCCACGTACTTCTGCTGATCCTCCTGTCCAGACTTGTAACAATGTACACTTCTTGTCCTCTTGTAATGAAGCCGCAAGCAACACAGTATCCACCGACATACCTGGTTTTGCCATAACTTTCCTGAGTTACCTCCCTTCCCTGAATATTTCTTTCTGCAATTCTGAAAAGCTTCTTCTTTTCACACAACAGAAATTTACAAACAGAAACAGCAAAGTTGAATGCAGTATGTGCCATTACCAATTGTGATAAAGCTTCTTCTTGTGTCCTATTTACTTCAAAGAACAGGAGCTGTACACTAGCAATGTATTCCCTTGGTGAGAGATACTCTTGGTGATGTTTGTAGAATTTTGAGTTTTCTGCAGCAACTGATTTTGGATTCTCATCATTTAATTCCAGATCAGTCATTAATGTTGAACACATGGTGAATGCTGATGAGCAAATTTCCCTGACTTCCTCCACATTTTTACATAAAAGATTAATGGCCTTATTTATTTGATCTTGTATGGCAGTGATCGACTTTTCATATTTGAGGCCGTCCATTATTTGGTAAATATCAAATGCCTTAGGTAAACTAAGTGATCCTTCTTCTGTATAAGTCACATTGTCTTTCAAAGCCACAAGAATGGAATCAATATCATCCTCCTCCTCTAAATCAGAATCATGAGATTGTGTTATTGGTATTCTGTGGTCAATATCATCCTCCTTCTCTAAATCAGAATCATGAGGTTGAGTTATTGGTATTCTGTGGTCAATATCATCCTCCTTCTCTAAATCAGAATCATGAGATTGAGTTATTGGTATTCTGTGGTCAATATCATCCTCCTTCTCCAAATCAGAATCATGAGGTTGAGCTATTGGTATTCTGTGGTCAATGTGTTGCTGTGGTCAATGCGTTGCTGTGGTCAATGTGTTGCTGTGGATTGACCTGTATGTCTGAAAAGGTAAAATTATCTGTAGGCGTTTTTGGGCTAGACAGTTCAATTCAAATATTACAACATATATAATAACAAAAAAGAACCACCATTAATTCACAATGTTTGCCACCTAACCTCTATCAAGTGATTTAAGTTACTACATACAATCCATCTTCTTAATAGAACAAGCATTCTGAGCCTATTGCTGAAGCAATACATATCCCCTACTGGCCCCAACAAATTTAAAAACTCTCACAAAAATCAGTCAACCCGGCCCGAAGCAAAGTCGAATTTGATTTGTAAATGCTCATATTGAAGTTATATGCTAAGTTTCCTTTAAATACCTTTATCCATGTTTAAAAACAGTCCGGAAAGCTAATTTTGAACAAAGGGCAATAATTCTGGTAAAAGTATGTCAAATTTCAATGAAACTTAATGGCTACATGAGTAAAACAAAAGGTTAAAAGTAACAATAAATTATTAATGTCACTAACATCTAAATATACCCTTTCAGGTTACTCAGTCATATAAAAGAGGCTAAAGAAAGTGAAATAGCTTTTCAAGAAGCGTTTTTCAAATATACATTTGAAAGTGTGGAACATGGTGATGATGAAAATAAAACTTTTGCCGAAAAATTTTCAATTATATGCAGTATGTGTATCCAAGTGTGAACTTAATGCGTATAAAGAAAGATGGTAAAAATACCGTGTAGTGAAAGGACTATGTTTTGTTCATTATGATAGTGTCAGTAAAGAAGTTGTGGACTTTGATCAAATAGTACAATTCTTGCCAAGTTCTGTTAGTGTTTTGCACAAAAAGTGAAGGGAAAATAGTGTTTTCATCATCAACAGGCCGTGAAAGTAATGAATTTGAAATACAGAAAAGTGTAAAGTTAGAAAGATATGGCACGTGATATGTCAGCATTGGAAACGAACCTATTGATCTACAGTCAATGAGAATAGATACAAATTATATACAAAAGGAAGATGGTGTGAAAGATATTTTGCGTATTTGTGATCTGCTTAGGGTTTGTGAAGGTGTAACTATCAATGGTTTAGTTCTTTGTAGTGGATTTCACATCACAGAACTTTTTCCACATATGGCAGGAAGGGAATCCGAAAGTTTAGGTCAATGTCGTGCAAGAGAGTAGTTACTTTAACTGGAAAATTATCAACATGTATCTAGTATCAAAATATGACATTCAATGAAAAGGGGCAATCCAAAAGAATTGTTCTTACAGATAAAAAGAATGGGATAAATTCAATGGAATTCACAATGCCAAAACATTCAAAGAGATGCAAGAGGAAGGAGATGGCTTGCCTTTACTTGTATAATAGGTCACCTGTTGAATATGAATCTTTATATGAAAGCAAATTGGTTATCCTTCCTTCTCATTAGGATTCCATGAAAACATCTTTCAATGGATGCATAACGAAGTTGAAAGAAGATACTTCAAGATGGGCGTTTTGGAGGTATAGCTATAGACGAAATGACTATACAAGGGGACATTGAAAGTGCAAAAATTGGCACTGTGATTTACTGGTTTGGTAACAAAGGCCATTAAGGTAATATGTGTGACACATTACGAGATGGGAGAAAGGAAAACAAATTGGGCACCCATGCTTTGCAACTTCTTTTGGTGGGTATGACTGGTTTTCGATTTCCCTTCGCACATTTTATAACTGAAAATGTTCAAGGCTATGACTTGCACTGTGTATTTTGGGAAGCCCTTGATCCCCTACAAATGTCTGAATTTACAAGTCTTGGATGGCGCAGCCAACAACCGGTCATTTTTACACATATATGTAGCAGTTAACTTGAATGTGCAAGTACGAAATCTGTGTAATTTTAGTAAAAATGTAATTTTTATGATGTACTACTCACATGTAGCCAAAAAAAAAATTATAATAATAAGAAGAAATAACATTTTTAAAAATGGACTAAGTAAGGGGTGTACCAGAAGTCAGCGTTTAAGTACCGGTGAAATAATTCATAGGGAAAGTTTGTTCAGTGTTATCATTGGGATCTGAAAAATACATTACATATAAAGCGCTTTCTCACAAATGAGCCTCTTTTTTCCTTCAACACAAAACAAAATGAGAAACAGTTTGGCCGAAGAAGTGTTAAATTCTAAAATGCTACTTTTATTTGAACAATACCAAGATACCCTGAAAATGGCTCTATTGTGGATGGTGTAATGAAATTACTTAAGCAAACATAAAAAACGGTACGTATATTTAGGGATACAAGACCGGTAAAAACGCTTGATGATAATAGACTTACAAATCTACAGGAAGTACTCAACTGGTTTAAAGAGTGGTGCAGTGTAATGTCATCTAAATATTATATTATCCCACCAATGTCATGATGATATAGAATACTGTTTACTGGGATTTTTACAACTATGTTCAGCAGTATAAAAACATGATGTACAAATAACTGTGAATCCCTCACTTATCAACTCAGATCCACCAGAGAACATCTGCCAACAGCGGGCAACCTACAATGGGGCAAACGCAAACCCTACAGCCTTGCAATATCAAAACAATCTAAACAGTATCATACCGGGCCAGTCAAAAACATCAAAGAAAGCAAATGCTGCATTGAACCAGAAAGGCGCTCAATCTTTCTCGTATTCTAAAGCTGAGTCACTGATGGAGAAAAGACCTAGAAAAAATGGCACAAATCCTGTAAAAATTAAAGCTATTCGATTATGAGGGTAAGCAAATAACTGAATTTTGTCAATTTACACATACAAGTGGTTGTACAGACATTACAGTAATAATATACAAAAATAAAAAGTATTTCTTATACATGTAGTTCATGCATTTACGGAAAACTCTAATATAACCTGCATTAATTAACAGAAGTAAGAGTTATCTTTCTTGAAAATAAGTCTCTGTGCTGTGACCACGTTTTCAAGAATAGAGAAACAAAGGAACCCATTCAGTTTGTGTCCGATTTAAAGAAATTCAGTTTTGGATTTACTGTATTCATAAAGAATCTGCTATTTATTTAATATTTAGTACCGGGCCTTACATTACAGTCGAGGTACATGTTCTGAAAAAATTGCACAAAACATAGTGGAATTCCACATTTGAAATTTACCTGTGCTTATTTACATCTGGATGTATTCTTCTATGGTGGATGCAAAATTTTCAAATCACCTGAACTGTATTTTATACATAATCCGCCCCATTAAATACCACTCACAAACATCACTATAATTAGCTTGGAAGATTACAATTTTTGTAATTCAAGAACATTATAGTTCTCAGTGATTCCCTGGACTAACATAATTAGTGAAATCCATTTTATGTTCAATTTGATAAAAGATAAACATCTATAGATATGACAACATTGTTTGTCATCCAATGTCTTGGGGTAAGGCTGTTCCATCAATTCAGATATGATGTCAGACAATGTGAGATGCATGCATCTCTTCTAAGGTTGATGAATCTTAATCCTGATGGGTACCTAACTCTTCCAATAGCTACCCCAATCTGCCCTGGAGCAAACATCTGTTGACTGTCAACCTCTAGTTCAAGGCCGTAATACATGCCACAACCCTTTTCTTGTAAAATATTTATAAAGTGGTTACTTATAAAGTACATCTCAGTACATGTATGCATATGGGTGACACAAAATGGTACATGTATGGTGTTATTTCTACTTGCTTTTGGATTGTTTTCTTACATAATACATATGCTGTCATACTGTGATATTCTGCACTTACCATTGTTGCAAGCATAAAAATAGAGGGCACTTTGAGGTCATTTTCTTAACACTGCATGCATATCTTTTTCCAGTCAGTCTTTCATACAATGTTCATGATGTTGGAGAGATATGTCACAACATTTAAGGCAGAATACCCCCTTATAAGAGAGATAAATCATATGAAAAATTTCTAATAAGCCTTCTGTCATTACCATTATATAAAATGTCTCATCAAAAGATAGGTTGAATCACCTGATTGTTTTTAAGACAAGATTTGTGTACATACCTTACCATCAAAAATACTTTAAGATGGATTTTACCCTTAATTTGAATTAGAATATATGCATGTATTTTTTTGTACATGTACATTTAATGTAACTGAGAATGAATATGCTTTTAAACCTTTCAATAGTCATATCTTTTGCCTTATGAACTGTTACATCATACACTAACTTCACTGGGATTTTTGTGTCCTTTCAGCAATATTTCTCTTTTGCAGAGGGCTGTACAATACAATGAAATGATACATGTATATGATAATGTTTAATATATGAAAAATGGCAAAACACATCTTATCTTTTGAAGCAGTATTTCAGCTATATAGGAAAAGCACATAATTGTAATAAAACCATGATAAATGACATCATGACCTTGACCTATACTAAAATAGGCTGTATTATTCAGTTGTCACAGCTTGGGGCGTGAGTTGTAGTGATAGTTTCACAAAAACAGATTATCTTGTGTTTTGGGGTTTTTTTTTAAGTAATTGTTCATTAAAAGTACACAGTACCTGAAAATACTTCCTTTTGCAGCTTCACAGTTGCATTGATCGACGGGAACTACTGGACCTTCACCAGATACAACTGTTCCTGGTAGTCCATTTACGAATTTGTCATTGAGATTTCGGAGCAACATGATGGGGCTGTCAACTTTGATCCACAATATTCTGGGTGCTAAGATTCGCTGCAGGCATTTTGTGTCACCAATATCCTTTGCTCTGTACTCATGCAGTGTGCCAGAATGGGATAATATTCGTTTTCTGTTGTAAGAATATGGTAATTCGTTGTTGGAAAATATTTTTGATGAAGGTCCTTGTGTCTCTAATGGTCTGTGAAGTTTTTATAACAGATTGTATGATTCTTCAGTGAAAATGCCCCTCGACTCTTCATTAATACACTTACTAAATGGTCCATCAGTTTGACGCATAACTTTTATTAACATCACTTTATGAGTGATACTCTGTACAAAAACTTCACTTAGGAAACACAATTTTCCTTCTTCATTGTACATAAGATTTTTACTGGTGGTAGTTGGTAAAAGTCATCGCTTAAAATTACCTGTATTCTACCAAATTGTAAAGTTTCATTTTTCAACAAGCACACAACCTCCAGCTGATTAAAAAGCTTTTCAGACAGCATTGAAACTTCATCCACTATTAACACATCTGTCTGGCAAACTTTCTCATACACATTTGTCCCGGAAAATTTTTATTTATGTCTTTATGTAAGATGTATCATGTCTGAAATCAAATTAAACACAACAAAATGAATTCAGAAGTTAGAGGAATACTTAAAGTAACAGTCAACAAGGTTTCAGTCATAACTGTCTTCATTCTGCAAGGTATATAAGGTTTTCAAAGTTTGACTTCAAAACTATTCCTCAGTTTATGGTCAGGGGGTCTGGAGTACATGTAAGTCAATATCAAGGCTACATTCGAGGTTCAGCTGAGCACATGCATGTGATTTACAGGTCAGAGTGTACCTCTTCTTTATGTATTTATGATTTGGAGTACAAGAGCATAATTAACCAGCACTATAGGGATTTAGTTTGAATTATTACTATTGAGACTACATTCATAAATGTTTTACATGTGTAAATTTGACTTCCGTCGGCAAGACCTGCCCAGCTGTGGATGGTCTGTGCACTGCTCCACTCTGGTAGGTTGGTACATGCAATACCGGTAGTACACGTACAACTTACGTTTTTCCTTTTTCATGGAGGTATTTGTAAGGTTTAGTGATACATGCAGTTTTCCCCGTGCCACATTGACCATCAATGAAGACATTGTGTCCGCCGGTGGCCAACTCAAACGCGGTCTTCTGCAGAGCACTTAAATTTTCCATTCTTCAGTTGTTCAGGGGATCATGTTGTTTTTGTTTACCTCATATTCCGCGGATTTACCGCTGACATTGTGCGATAACAAGTTCGGGGGAAGTTTATCAAATCAGCTTGTTTCATTTGCCCATATATGTGAATGAAAATGGCGTCCTGGTTGAAAAGCAATGCAGCTAGTAAAGGATTTTGTGATTAAGAATAGTTAGTGACTATATCTGTCGAATCGAGGTAAGGTGCTCAATTTGAAAATGCTTTAAGAATAATCGTAAGGTAGCGTACTCGCCCGTTGCATTTGAAAACTGACTGCTATACACCGGAATACGCTGACCCCTTTCCAGGCCCACACTAATTTCGAGTAACCTCAAAACTGGGTCACCCTGAATTTTGATGCTGGATATCTCGGAAAGTATCTGGAATTTTTCGATGAAATTTACTGGCCATATAGATAAATATTATACAAAAAGAAGAGTAAAGAGAAGGAAGAGATACAGTATTTGTTTTATTTATATTATCACGCCAACACTTTTACGACGGGTTTTGGCGAGCAGGAAAGTTATTGGCCTTAACGCTATACACAGGAAAGTGGCGAACCCAGGGGATATAAACGCGTGGTGACGACTTGTGTGCTTACAACATTTCCCCTTCTTAAAGTCGAGTTTTTCAGCTATATAGTAAAACTATAGCCTCCCCCCCTAAAAATGTACTTCGGACGTCTAACTAGTTCACGTTCAAGTATATATTTTGAATATAATAAATATTAGATTTTATTCGTAGTACCCGGGAAAACTTGGCATCATTGGCGAGATGAAATGGTTGCATTCCGGAAATCATCAAATTTACCAATCCTTGTTCTAAAATATGAAGATTGTACAAAGGTATTGAGTAACAAAAAATAACTTAAATGTAGACATCACCTGTTTTAACACGTACATGCATATATATCTTAACAGAAAATACAACAAATATATTTATAGACCATGGTTGAAACATGTTATATATACTATTAAAGAGAAAAGTGACAAACATTAGAGACGATTGGTATTATAGTGGATCAGGTGCCTTGTTGACTGGTCATACTCCAAATAGTGTTATGTCGATTTCGCGGAAAATCAGATTCCTTTAATGACTGGCTACAGTAGTTAATATCAAAGAAAGAAAAAAGGAACTCCTTATGTGGCAGAAGTCACCGTGGAGCTACAGTTAGGTGCAGTCCTAACCTTACATAAAGTGCACTTCAAGTTAAATTTATGACTGCTTTTGAAGTTTACTTGGCGACAACAGAATAAACTTGGAATCAAGTTTAGTAGTAAACTTGATTCCAAGTTTAGTTCTAAACTTGATTCCAAGTTTACTCCAAGTGCACTTCAAGTTTAGTTTACTTTCTATATACAAGTACATTTACTATAGTTTTCTATTAAAACAATTTTGATATGTAAAATATGCAGTTGTACATAAGACAATTATTTCTATCGTATTAAACGAAACTGGATAATTGTAACAAACAAACGTGAAAAGTAAACTTGGTGTCACCTGATAGTAAACTTGATGACGGAATTACTTTCAAGTAAACTTGATATCAAGTGCACTTGACTAAATTTTATGACTGGTATTCAGGACGAAAAACTAAACTTGAAGTGCACTTGAATGTAACGTTAGGACTGCACCCAACTGTATACAATACATGAGTATAAATAATATACTAGCACATGTAACACATTACAAAAATATTTGATTGTAGTGCAATTACGATACCGACTTAGGACGGTCATTTAATTTGACAAAATCCAATGGTGTGGTTAACCGGTTTACGGGCCCACCTTCCCACATATATAAATGTACCAATATGGAGCACCAGATGTGCATATCGACGACCCACGACTCTCCAGTTATGTTCAAGTCCTAAACTCCGAAATCCAAACAGTGTGAACTCGTTCCCAAACGGACTTTAAAGTTAGAGCCAAAGAACCCATGTCGGTACATAAGGGAGATACTCTTTAGTTTTGAAATAATTTACCGTTTTATAGTCAATTTGAAGTATATATAGCTGTGGTCAGTACAGAAGCAGAATTTATTAAAAGAATGTTTGTTGTTAGTGCCATAGTCATGTGGCACCAGTTACTTTTGTATTTTCTATTATCATATAATCAATCTATACCTAACTTTTATAGGATTTGAAAGCTCTTGTGAAGAAAACGGCAACTTTCCTAGGTCACAATTATTCCGATGAGTTTTACAAAGATATTGTAAGAGCATGTAATATAGACAAGATGAGAAAAGGCAAGACAGATGGGACACAACCTGATGACGTCAGGACTCATATGCCTGGGACTGGATATGACGTATTTTATAGAAAAGGTAGTACTAATTTTTAGACCCATACAAATATAAGCCAGACATATAGAATTTTTCATTCAGAGAAGAGAGTTGACTTACATCTAGATGCGTAAATTACTTCTTCCGTATTAACACCTTTCTTTTCTGCTTCTATATTTTACGTTGCTAAGATTTTGTGTATCAGATGAGAGTTAGCATTCAAAGCTTTTGTCAGCCATTAAATCCGTTAACCAGTCACATTGCATATTATAAGGTAAATTCTAGTTTATAGGAAATGATGTAATAGTAGTTATTGGCAAGATTACTCAATTCATCATTTACTTTTGTATTTTCACTCATACAGAAACACATTACTGATATTAATTTGGTGAAATGCATTTAAAAGTTGAATAAATGTGCTCTTTTGCATTTTCACCAGGCATCAGTGGTGATTGGAAGAATACATTTACTGTTCATCAGGATGAACAATTTTCAAAATGGATGAGAGTTTGTGTGACCGATGACAACACGGAGTTTCCCTCATATGTAGAGTAACCGGACTAGGTCATTATCAATACGATAATAAAGATAATTTGAATTACATTAAAATTGATATTTTAATTATATAGTACCGTATATCGTATATGATTTAATTACACTAAATGTCACGTTATATATCACTACTTCTTAACGGGACGAGGATGGGAACGAGGATAAACTCCTCTCAACGTCGTCGATGAAAAAGAAATGGTAAATAAATATAATACTGATAACAACTTTTATCATAACATTAAATTATTACAAACAAATTATAAGTTTTGCACATTTGAAAACTTTCGATTAAATACTTTTTAAGATATAAACCAATTGAAATTCACATTCATGCAATTTCACGTTTTCCAAAGATGATTTTGGGCAATTTTGACTATCTATATAAAATACCCAAAGAATCAACAATTATTAATTTTCTAAAAAACTTTAACGTTTGTGGGAATGACAACAAGAATAGATAAAGAAAATATTTTAATATGGCAATGCATAAAAATATGGCCATTCACACCTTTTAAAATGTCATTTTAACCTGTGTCTGATTGAAATTTCTAACTAATGGATTTGAAGTGTCATTTTCATGAAAAAAAACCCATTCATTTATATCCCAAAATTAAAAATCTTTAAAATCTTTTTTTTTTAAAATTCAACATTTAATAATCATATATAAATTATTCAAGTTGTAAACAAATTGAATATCAATTCTACTGTATTCTAAATCGTAATCATTGCATAAATACACATTATAACATACATGATTTATTATACCAGTAAGTATATATCATATACAATATTTAAAGAACATCACCCACATTTTTATATAGATCACATTTTATTTTCCCTGCAATTTTGAGAGTCTTGTTTTGTATCTGCAATTCATATTTTAATTGTCTAAATTAGATCTATTTCTGTCATTTTGTTTTGCAACATTCTGAATTTCATTTTATATTTATAAATTTTTTAACATACAAAAGATATTACATTATTCAAATTTAGTGTTTTGTTGTTCAATTCTTAATAACATCCCAATACCAAAATTTTCCATGATATGTCAAAATTTAGAAATCCACTAATCTTGTCCCATATATTTTTTGTTAATTCACAATCTACACATAAATTAGCATTTGATATGCCTTGTAAAAGTTTATAATTAAATTCGGCAATACATTTTGCAAAAATTTGTCCCAGATTGGATCTATAAATATTTCCCCATGACAGTGATTCATAAATACTAAATAATTTTGACCCTATATTTTCATATAATGGTTTCTAAAATTTTATATTCTCAAAAATATGGTAATAAAAATTACATTTTAAACTATATACAGATAGCTGTTTATTATTCTTAAACAAAAAGGCATTGTGATATTGGATATTCATATATTTTGCCTTGGGACATGTTCTGATACTTTTTAAATACTCTTCTTATTATTAAATATTCACAAAGTATATTGTGTTTCTTCTTAATGTAAAGATGATAATTCCAAACCTTGTCTAAAAATCATGAAACAAGAGGACATACAAAATCAGTGAAAATGAAAAACAAGTGGAAAATAACAAAATATGTCTACTTGAAGAGCATATGTGAACCCCTGTGATGGAGTGAGATCAGGTGCCCGGGGAGAGTGAGCATCTCCTGCTTGCTAGCAACAGCCGTCACATATACCCAGTAGAAAGAGTCAAATCGTGTAAATTCGTGTATTTATATCTGGAGAATTCCAAGTAGGTAACCTTCTAGTATAGAAGGTGTCAAATCTGTGTAAAATGATCGGAATCGGTCTCAGTCCAGAATATCATTTAAAAATCTGGATAACGAGATATCATATGGAGAAATAAGATTCTCGTAACGACCGATATAATATTGGAAAAATAGTTTATATCATATAAATTACCATGGTCATCAAATAAGTCTTTCACATTTTATAGCACAAGTTATCCAATTATGTAAACATGGCTCAGATTTGTATGAGAAAAGATTGTTGTTCCAAATTATTTCTTGCAAAACATCATCAGTGCTATAGTCTTTCAAATGAACGAGTCAAATACTTCCTGATAAAATATAGGTATTACAAGCATATGAAAAAAATTTGCTTTCAGTATAATATGAAGTTTTCATTATATCACACACTGTTATATCATTTTTTCAATATTTGTGAAAGAAAAGTATGTGCCATACTCTTTTTATTTACAAGTTTTGAAATGCATGAAGCCTTTGCTGCTTTAAATTTACTTTCCACATCAATAATACCTATCCCCCTTCCCAATACTACCAATTAATGTTTTCCCATTTATCCTATCCCTTTTTCTCCAAATAAAATTGTATATTGATTTAGAAACCTTTTTGAAGAAATCATTTCCAGGGCTAGGTAAAATAAAAGCATTATATACCATATTGGACAAAGCTAGAGTATTAATAATGGTACATTTTCCAAAAAATGATTACAGTGCGTCTTCTCCATACACTCAATATTCTTTCTAACTTTTCTAGTTTACTTTCCCAGTTATTATAATAACATAGAACATTATCATAACTAAGATATATTCCTATGGATTTAACACATGATTTATTAATCTTAACACCATGTATATGAGTTTTATTTTCATATGACTGTACTGAAGACCCAGTAAGTAGACACTCAGTTTTATCTAAATTCAATTTTAAACCAGAAACAGTACTAAATTCCCCTATTACTTTTGAAACATTCTGCAGAGACTTCATCTTGCAGTGCATTTGTGAAATCATCTGCATGTTGGATGATGTTAACTGAGTTTGTCCCGTCAATAGTAAACCCTTTTTATGTTTTCATCTTTTCTTACTTTAGTTGCCAGTATCTCTACAATAAAAATAAAAATTAAAGCAGAAGCAGGACATCCTTCTCTAATGCCCCGGTCCATTCTACATGATTTTGAAATCCAGCCATTATTCTTTACCTTAAAATAGGAGCATTGTATAGGGTTTTATCATATTAAAGTGCCATTTCAACCTAATTTTCAAAATCTAATTGTTTCCACTCAATTGGTACATGTTTATACAATAAATAAATTGCCGAAAACCCGAAGTTCATATCAATTGTAGATAACGAGATATTTGTGATAAGCTATTGCGCGCTGCTAAGCCACACCTGGTAAATATACAGAAACGCCAGATTCTGCGACGAAGAGATGCTGACGTCATGTTTTGTATAGAGTGCTGGACTTTAGTATAGAAGTGTCCGAAGAGCAGAGTTGTTTAATAATCTTGAAGAGAAAAAAAATGCCTCGTGAAGACAAGGGCGGGTAAAGCAAAGTCGGGGGGGGGGGGGGAGGGGGTGTTCGTTGTATTGCTACTAATTATGGGAACACCAATGCAATGGTGTGTCAATGCACGCTTTGAAATGCAACAAAGCGGGACAATTGTCACTTCCCGGTGCAATACCTTCTGTCCAATGTCGACCAGCAAACGCATTTGATTCACCTGGGCCTCTAAGTAGTTTAGGAGCAAGAGTAACCCTTATTTGGAAATT
Organism: Pteria penguin; assembly: GCA_035048485.1. NCBI lineage: Eukaryota > Metazoa > Mollusca > Bivalvia > Pterioida > Pteriidae > Pteria > Pteria penguin. The sequence continues at coordinate 37,404,803 of CM068588.1, read as the reverse complement.
TTAAGCCTGGATGAGGAAATTGCAAGTCAAACATCAGCTCCAAAAAAATAAATAAATAAAGAAATAAATAAAATCAGAAGAGCGGATTTAAATACGGAAGTACCAAGAGTAAGTGTTGTATTAACACCTTTTTATATAAGAATATACTGAGACACTGATCAGGAGAAACAAGATAGTGATCAGGCATAATCAGATACCCATATAGTGGGGGGATCTAGGATTTCTGAAAAGAAGGGGCTCAAATGGGTTTTAGTCAAACTTCTCAGCCATGTTTGGTGCAAAATCTGGATTTTTACTAATAAATATGTGACCAAAGTGTGGGGGGGGGGGCGGGCCCCCGGTCCCCTCCCTCTAAATCCGCCACTGTCATGTAGATAAAATGGATGTAGATGAGGTAACTAGAATATAAGTGATGTATTCAGGAGGTAAGTGGAAGAACGCAATCCCAACCCCTCACTCACCCGGAATTCCTAGCATTATATAGATCACACATAGAACTTTAAGTCTAATTATTTTCATAAATAAAAATATACTCAAGATATCTGAACTACATTTTACATTACAATATATTGATGAATAACGTACGGCCCGTTGCATATTATTGAAATTATGTTACATTTATGAATGTTACAGAGCAACATGGAAAATGAAGACTTGTCCCAACCAACAAAGAAGTCTTTTTCTTGTCAATTTTCAATAAAAACCGAACAAACGGTCGAAATCATGTCAAACAACTGGAAACTGACGTACGCAAAGTACCTTGGATTACATCACTTTTTTTCTCGTCACTATTATGTTCACTTTATTCGAATGACGATGTATCGCAAGAAAGATGAACATCACTCTCGTCTAATAAATCTTAATAAAAGAATCCTGTGTACTCATTGTTTTGCTTACTAAATTTCATATAAAAATGGCGTATTTCTACTATAATATATCCTGTTTCCATGAAGTGACCACATATCGTGACGTCAGCGATCTCGATTCCAGACAGGGGCAGGCGTGGTGTAGTGGTAAAGCGCTTGGTTCGATTCCCAGTTGCGCCACTATGTTTAAGAGGTTGGTAACCTCCTGCTTCGATGTCGAGATATAACTGAAATATTGTTGAAAGCGACGTAAAGCACCAATCAACCAACCAACCTGATTCCAGACAACAGAGATTTATTGATACTCTCGCACGCGCGGCCGCGTTAAACAGGTAAACATCTGGAGTTTAATCAGCAATAGCTACTTATTGCAGCATCTGATTGTAAAAGTTTTGGCACCAAGGGGTTTTATTTACATCAAATTATTAAACTGGTATGAGAAAAAAATTGGTGTAGTGGAACTTTAATAAAATTACTACCAAAATCAAATTTTTCTAACACTTTAAACATAAAGTTGTATTCTACAGAATCAAAAACTTTTTCAAAATTCAAAAATAACAAAATTTCATTTTTTCATTATGTTTACAATATTCCAAAATATCTAAAATCATTTGTGCATTTTCACTAATATATCTCCCTTTAAGATAGGCACTTTGATATTTGCCTATTATTCTGCCAGCTATTTTTTGTAATCGGTGTGCCAATACATGAATGAATATTTTGTAATCGATATTAGTAAGACTAAGTGGTCGATAGTTCTCGATGTCAACCTTTTTTGAAAATTAATGATATTATCGAGTTCCTTTGTGAAAAAGGTAGCATTCCACATTCAATATTCTTTAACAGTGAATTATAAAAATATTCTCTAATGTCATTTCAAAATATTTTATAAAATTCAGCAGGTATTCCATCAATACCCGGAGATATATTGCTTTTCATTAGTTCAAAGCATTTTTACATTCATTCAAAGATGGTAAATTATCGCATTCATTCTTCTCATTTTCTGATAAGGGAATTCACTCAAGTTTTTCTAAATAATTCTCTATATCATTCTCAGAAAGATTTTTACTTTGAGACAAAGATTTATAGAACGTATATATACTATCTATTATCTGAACATTTTCACTCACTACTTCATCTTTTTCATTTTTAACTCTGTTTATGGTATTATCATTTTGTTTCTTCTGCTCAAGACGTAAAAATTATAACGTAATCTTTTCTATCTTCAATTACCATACTGCTCTTGATCTTACAAATGTACCTTCACATTTCTTTTGATGATAATCTGCTTCTTTCTGAAGCTCCCTCTGGTATCTCATATTCATATCTGTATGGTGGTTTGTTTCAATGTCTTGTATTTGTGATTCTATAAATTTTATTCGTTTGTTTAGCACTTATACTAGAATATCTCATAGAAAATATTTTATCAAATTTTTAACATATTCCCATTTTACCTTATCATCCAATATTTCTTGTATCTTTGGAATGTTTTTATTCAAAAACGACCTTAATTTTGAACAATACATTTCGTCAATTAAGTAGGATGTATTTAGTTTCCAATAACCACTTCTTCAATTATTCAGAACTACATTCAGATCAAAACGCAAACCCAAGTGGTCATTTTCAACATTTGGTGCTTTCGAAGGAAAATATCACACAAAGGAAAACACATATGCTCAGACATAAAAACATAATCAATTGGACTTTTGGGATTCTTATCATTATCACACCATGATAAACCATTGCTACATGATTTACCATTCGATTTCCAACAATCTAACATAGATGATTCTTTCAGTACATTGTTCAGTGCATTTACACTTTTATCAATGTTACTTCTTGAATCTAATTGACAATTAAAATCTCCTCACAATATGATTTCATCAACATTAAAAGCATACTCTCTAATCCATGTTTTTAATCTCTTGAAAAAATCTAGTCTACACTTTTCACTATTTGGTGCATAAACATTAACAATTGTCAGCACTTTATCAAGATATTTAACATTGAGTAATATTTTTTGGACCATTTTTAGAACAATGTGAGTTAATAATTTTGAGATTTAATTTCTGTTTAAACAATATCGTTACTCCACGACTATGAACTGAATCAGAAGGACAGTAGTATTTTTCACCAAACCAACGTGAATTATAGAAATGTTCATTTTTCTGCACAAAATGAGTCTCTCGTAGAAAAATGATGTCAATTTCAGTATCTCTCAACCAAACAAATAATGTTATTCTCTTTTTATATGTATTTACACCTCTTACATTTAAGGAGTAACATTTCAATGTTTCATGAGTCATTGGAAATTTATTGATTTCACTGTCACATTACTCATGCGTGGAGATGTCGGACTTTCCAGACTCCGATGATTTCCGCTGCTTGGACCCACGACCGCGCCTAAGATTGTGAACGAACTGTTCCATGCTATGCTGTGAAGCGTCTGACTGTGCTTTCTTTCGCGGTAATGACCTGCTCCGGATTTTCTTTGCAAATCTGCTGCTGACTTTTTTAACGATTTCCCCAAGTTTATTGTTGCCATTTAGCTGGGTATGTATGTACAGTACCGTTGATATGTAAGTGGCCTCGTCAAATACAGCATTCGCACCCATGGAATCGAGCTTCGAACAAAATTCCGGAACCTGATCCGCTTTAGAAATAAGGATGTCCTCCATAACTCCAGGCTTCTCCTAAGCCCACTCTTCCGTATCCCGTACAGTTGAACCAATACGCTTCGCGTCAAGTGCCGTTTTCGCTGTGCGGATTTTCCGCCGCATCCACGTACCAGCGCGTATAGCCTTTGTTGGCTGAAAGGCATGCTCGGAGGATTGATGTTGCTCACCGAATACGCGAAATTCACAAGGATAGAAGTTGGAAACGAGATTGTCTTTTCCTTTAAACGCAATGACATTTCTCGCATCTGAATAATTTTCACATAGTTCAGATCCCAGAATATGATCAGGCTTTAGGCAAACTCTGCAAACTTTTTCCTTTTTACATTCACTTGATTTATGGCCGTCTCCCCAGAATTAAAGCACTATAATTTAGATTTCTTTTTGTTCTGCCAGTCGGATTATGACTGGATGTATTGTCGTATATTGATAGATCATACATAAAGGGTGAGAGAAAGACATCTGACTTAGCTGTAATGGAAAAGTCATCAAGGAGATTTACAATAATACTTGGTAACACGTAATGCAATACATGCAATGACATTACAAAAATATTGATTGTACAACAAATGCAATATCGACTTAGGACGGTCAATTGAGTAACAAACGGTGTACCGTTTTACGGGCCCACCTTCCCACTCATCGCAAAGGAAGTACAAGAAAATGACACGTTAAAAACTTTATACTAAATACATCTACAAAGTTTCAAAGTTTGAAATGAAATGGTGCCAGAGATATCAACGTTTGAACAAGCTTCATTAACACTAGCGCAATATGAATATTTATGCATTCTCCTCAGTGGGTCCCAAAGTTTGATCGTCGTACTCTATGATTAAGTATCGGCATTCATGCGGACGGCCATAAATTAATATGGAATGAAAACCAAGAGAATGGTTCCCATCCTTTTTAGATTCACTTATTCATGAATGGTTTAGATAAAACAACTTATATGTATATAATGGTATACATTTGCATATAAGCGAAATGCATGGGAATGCATCGGCATCGTCACATCTGGAGTGCAGTATGGCAAGTGTTATACTCTAAATGTGAATTCCTAATCTTACAACAAAATTACTTTCACGGACACGAAGATGAAGAGCTACACTTTATACACACATATAACCATCACAATCTTTATGCAGATATAATCATAGTGGAATTGCCATACTCTTTCTTGGCAATGGTGAACATAACGGCCTCCTATGCTCTTTGTATGTTTAATGAATCAGATTTTAAACTAATTGACAGGGTGACGTTTGGAAGATCGTTTTATTTATTGTGAATGAAAAATAGATGGAAAACAATTTGTAGCCGTTTGTTCCTTTTAAATAAGAAATACAATATATAATGAATTGTAAAGATGATGGATAAAACCAAACCATAAAAGAAAAAGGAGGAGTTACTAGCTCAGTTATGTGGCAGAAGTACCATGGAGCTATACAATACATGAAAATAAATAATATACTAGAAGATATAACACATTACAAAAATATTTGATTGTAGTGCAATTACGATACCGACTTAGGACAGTCATTTAATTTGACAAAAGCCAAACAAATGGTGTGGTTAACCGGTTTACGGGCCCACCTTCCCACTCACCGTAAAAGCAGAACAATCAAAGGACGTACATTTAAAAATTTATAAGTAATCCTCCATATAAAGAACAAGGGTCAACAGGTATCGCATATTGAGAAGTCATAAAAATATAAACACGTAAGGTATTGTAAAACACATAATGGTATAAAAATATATGCAACATCAACATGATAAACCCTGCTCTGCCAACTGAAAACGAGCTAAGACCCTAGATCTGTAGGAGTCCCGACTAACAGTCAGAGGAGACGAGGATCAGGACCATGTCTCCTCTAAAAGAGGTTTGGACAAGGCCCGTCATATAGTCCCCACCGCCCTGTTAGTCAGCGAGCAACGTTCAAGTAAAAGTCTGTATAAGGCTGTAGAGGGGCCAAATACAAGACCTATAATCTTTTTGATGATCTCAATATCATATTGTCTATTTAGAAGACGTCTGACTATTTTATTACATGATAAAATAACGTTATCGGAGCCTTTTTGCTTTCCTTAGTTTATATACGAGATCACCGTAAAAATTAGAATGGGAAATTCCATTGGATACATAATGTTGAAAAGAAATATTTCCAAATTTAGATAGAAGTTCTGAATAAGATCTGAAGAATTTGTCGAATGTTTTTCTTAGCTTGTGATATCTGTAACCCTGAGTTAAAAGTTTAGTAGTAATTTGTAAATTTCGTTTATGAAAATCCAAAACATCGGTGCAGCCTCTGACAAATCGAAGAAAATTGAGATATATAGATACCATATGATGGGAGTCGAGGGACATTGCCATCCAAGTAAGGAAAATTTACAATAGGAAATCCAAAATCCTCACGTTTATCATAAATATTAGTATATATTAGGTGGTTGATAATTTTGATGTTTAAATATAAGAAAGGTGTAGATTTATCTCAAGTATTAGCTTTATTCAATGTGAGCTCTGGTGGATATATTTCTGATATAAATTTTTCGAATTCCGGGTTGTCGATAACCAAAATGTCATCCAGATATCTGCAAGTATTATTAAATTTGTCAATGAGGTCAAAACGTTTTGATTTTTGAATAGAAACCATAAAATCCCTCTCATAACAATAAAGACAATTATCTGCTATCAGATTAATCAGTTTTAATTTTGAAGTCGGACATGGTCATGAGGTGATCGTGCAAGGTGCTGTCTTTTGAGGTAGGGCTTTCCACATATGTATGAGAGGAGTTTAATTCGTTTTTAAGTACTTCAATATAATATAGTTTTCAAACAACTATTATGTTATTACCTGCTTTATCAGCAGGAACAAAGACATATTTAGCATGTAAATCAGCTATCTTCTTTTTAATAGATTTTGCCTTCAATTGCTGTTGAAATAAATGCGAATTTTCCGTAAAGTTCTTAATACGGATATCGACAATTCTTAAAATCTCGTATTTCCAATCATTAAGAGCATGAACCTTTACCTGTTCTCTTTTACACCAATATATAGTTAAAGCATCTTCTATAACGTCACGGCATTTATTGAAATCTATCCTGGACGGTAACCTATATTTAGGTCCTTTTCCAAAAAGGGTGCGCAAGTTTTTGTCCGAAATACAGTTTAGGTCACCAGTAATAACATGACCTGCCGGTTTATAAACATATTTAGAATTTTCACAAGAACACGACGAAGGAATAGAGTCTGAAACATCAGGGTTAGATGTAACTTTATTATAATTTAAAATAAGATTTCTTATAGGCTTTTTGTACTGGTAACAAATAAGTGGAGGTTCTCAATTCTCAAAATATTGGGGGATTTTAGATGTGACTCTATGATCACAGAAAATATTAGAAATGTTAAGTAGATCGAAGCCATTATTAATAAATTTAATTTTGAGAAATTGCTGCTTGGGTGGAAGAGACGGAATACGAGGAAAGAGTTTATTATATGAAAATAAAATAATCAATTTGAGTTTATATCAATGAGAATTGCGTAAACTGCGAAGATCAGCTTCGTTCAGGATAGGTTTCAATTTATTTACTGGAGTAGAGGATAGTGCATGCAAAAGTTCATGACGGCCATTATTTTTTGCGATAAACAGAAGATCGTTTAATGACCTATTCAAACGATTACGTTTTCTGATGTTACGATTACGGCGACGACCATGTGACCTACGTTTTCTAATAATTTTATGTCTTAATGTAAAAATATTGATCTTATTCTGACGAGAAGAAATATTACCTTGTCGATATATTTGGTCGTTGAGACCGAGAGGGTATGGGGTTTATAGTTGTTTAATCCAGTAGAGCTCGGTTTCCAAAAGTCGTTTTGTAACATCTGATTTCGTATCACCTGGTAATTTAGAGATATTTTGTACTGGAGTTATTATCACATTCTTAATATTATGTTGGTATTTATTAAAGTGGTTATAAAGAAAATTCTGGTATTTACGTCGTGAATTATTACGAATTTTATAGGAATGATTCCGAAAAAGTTGTTTCAAAGTTTGAGAAGTTTCCCCAACATATTGAGCCCCACATCCTCTAGCTTCTCAAGTGATGACATATATAACATTGGCAGTATTTCAATCTATGTCTAATTTGGTGTTAAATGTATTTCCATTAACCGAAGATTCAATATTGGACTTGCAGCTTAAATGATGGCAAGTAAGACATTTCTTGGCGTTGCACTTATTAATCTTAGAATACCCTCTGCGTATAAAATTGACAGCTCTGTAAGAATTTATAGGTGTGAATGTTTTTGAAAATGAGATAGAACGTTTAATAGGGAAACTACTTTTAAGTGGAGAAATATCAACTTTAGTGGTGCCGAATAATTTTCTACAAGAAATACCAGGTATATGAAGAGTAGACACAGAGGGCAATGTAAGTGGTGTGATGGGATTATAACTTAAGAAGATTTGTATTTTAATCTTATTATATTTGAAGCCATATTAATGAAAAAGGGGGGCGGGATAAGGATGTACAAACCCAGGGGAAAGCTCCCACACAACCAAGTCAGTAACTATTGGGTGAATGATAACACTTGAAACACCCAGACACGGGGAACCTTTTACAGGCTCCACACTGCGTCTGAGAATAAGTCTAAAAATCATGAAACCAGAGCACATACAAAATCAGTGAAAATGAAAAACAAATGGAAAATAACAAAATATGTCTACTTGAAGAGCACATGTGAACCCCTGTGATGGAGTGAGATCAGGTGCCCGGGGAGAGTGAGCATCTCCTGCTTGCTAGCAACACCCGTCACATATACCCAGTAGAAAGAGTCAAATCATGTAAATTCCATATGTATTTATATATGGAGAAGTCATGTAGGTAACCTTCTAGTAAAGAAGGTGTCAAATCTGTGTAAAATGATCGGAATCGGTCTCAGTCCAGAATATCATTTAAAAGTCTGGATAACGAGATATCATATGGAGTAATAAGAGTCTCGTAACGACCGTAGAACTCCCTCAGTGACGTTGCTAGTCTAGCACATATATAACCCTGGTTGAGCAGCTTAACTGAAAGTCGCCTAACCCTCAGAACAAAGTCATTGTAATTTGAACATATTAATTGAACATTGAATAACGAATTAACTAAGATATGAATACCCCGTATGCGGGCGATGATGGAATATTGCTACTTATGAAAGGAAAGTTTGTGATAGCGAAATTGAAATCGTCACGTTTGTCATAGAGTGAGGTGTTCAATTGACCATTAATGTCGAAAAACAACATAATATCTGAATACGAAGAAGAATTACTACTTTCTGTGGTTACTTTGACCTCTAGTTCACTTGGATAGATGATGCTAAGGTAATCCGCGAATGAAGGATTATTAATTGAAGGCCTGTCATCTATATATCTGTAAGTAAAATTGAAGCCAAGAGCCAATTGTTTTTTTTTTCCTTGCGAAAGCAAAGACTGAATGAATTCAGCTTCGTATAAGTAAAGGAATATGTCAGCCAGAAGCGGAGCACAGTTAGTGCCCATTGGAATGCCGACAATTTGTTGAAAAACCTTTCCTCCAAACACCACAAAAATGTTATCGATAAGAAAGTTCAACATCTGGATGACAGCTGTTTCAGTGTATTTATTTTTGGAATCAGAATTTTCCCTAACGAAGTAAGTTTTATCATGGCCTATAACTATATATTTGAATTTGCGGCTTCCGTTTTTACTAGTAAATGCATTTTGAATAATTTCCGCTAATTTGTCTTTTAATTTTTGATGAGGGATCGTTGTGTAAAGAGTCGAAAAGTCAAAAGACTTGATGGAGTGAATTTTAGTAAAACTTTTTGATTTTAGATGTTCTAACAAATTAGATTACGATAGTTCACCGAGTGATGTCCCGATCAGCCGAATTACCCATGGTCCAATGTGATCAGACACACTATTCGGAGTGGGTCTCTTTTTATTGAAAGCCATAAGAATCCAAATTCGGTATTCAATTTCCTACCAATAAATCTCTGATAAAAATCCTCTAGATCATGTGGATAAAATTTAAAACATTTGTATGATACATGAGAGTTGTTTATAACAATATTATATTGTATGATTATATTTTATATGTAATTTGAATGTAGATTAAAAAGATCGAATTTTTTACGATGTTAGAGAAACGTCATATCACATTGATGTAACTATTGCTATCCTCTCAATGTTATGCTCTTTCGCTATATATTGCTTTTGCTGTATGCTTCAAAATTCTAAAGAATTCCAAAGTTGTGTATTTTGAAGAATAAATTTCATGTAAGTACCATAGCTTGGATTCAGCATTGTATCATGATACATCTACATTCGTTATGTACTTAAAACAACACCAAATAGGCGGTAAATAAAGTCTTTATTAACTTGTTTTTTTGCAACAACCTTTCTGTACTGAACTGCGAGACAAGGTTATCAAAATGAGGTGCATAACCAGATGATCTAGTAAAAACATTCCTCAAGAAGGGTTTAACTTGCATTCTAGTTTCAACACTGCGTTGATGTTGTATGGCTATGATACCTTTTATCAGTGTTAATCCACATCTCGTGTATAGAAGTGCAACAGTTTCGTGTCGAGTTTATCCCTACTAGTAAGTTGAGAATTGTTTGCGCAACATGAAAGGAATTGGATGTAACAGTGTCCTACTTACTAGATCACGTGATCTGCTTAAGCCCTAACCTGACTGCACTATAGATATATTCACGAATCGTTGAAAGGCTTGGAATTTGCATGCCCCGCGAACGGAGTTTAGAGATTTTCTAGAGGTCCAATATGGTAAGTGTAAGCTTAATGTATGTTAAAACTTGCAGTACATTAATCTTCAAATGTATCACCAGTACAAGAATACAAAAGATATTCACAAGGATATGATATTTCCAAGCATTACTACAGTACTTTGTGAATTACTCAATAACCAACAGTTTCCATTGCGGCTGCTTTTGGGTAATCAATGCACAATTGGTAGCAATTGGGTGGAGGGAGGGACAGTGCCATGGCTATGTTGGAATTACTTTGGCTAGTTTAATTTTTCTAGTTGTGGATGGGCAATTATAGTGGTTTGTCATTCAAAAGAGATATTGGCGAATTTTCCCTTTGGCTTTTTGAACGGTCAAACACCTCTAACTTTGTTACCATAATGTAAGGAGAGCGAGATTGTTTTTTATCCTATTGACTCATAGATATCCGGAGGCTCTTCTAATAAGGAAAGACCCAAACACCCAGACGAGGCAAAATCTGCAACACTTGAAGAAAACCAGATATACACCAGCATAACATGTTCAAGTTCAGGGTTCTCCATCCCTAAAAAAATCTAGTGAAAAATACGTGATTTTCAAAAAATAAAATTCTTTTTTTTTTTTGTTTGAGGAACACATAAGATACAAATAAATTGGTGGTGTCAAAACTTAAGCTACCCATATTTGTTTTCGTCTGACAAGAAATACAAAGTAAGGAGTCTAAATATGATTAATTGATATTTTGGTAATTTCTGAGTCAAACATATTAGTTTATATTCATATTGGTTTTACCTGAACGGCCAATTTTAAGTATATCTTTCCGTCATGATTCAGTATCATTTTCAGAATCCGCTGTACATGTAATGAGAGAAAAGGCTGTCTCACATCACTGGTTGCTAAAATACATTCTTGTACAAATGAATCAAAATGTGAAATTTAGGGTGCCGGTAATGTAAAATATGTGCAAATCTCATTTTCTTGATTTATTTTCATTTTACAATACCATATATACTTAATAAACAAAAGAAATATATATGTACCCAGGTTAGATTTCGTGCAAAGTAAGATATTATTACCTTATCCAACGATTTTGTCTCCAAGTCATTGTAAAATATTGATTGATTGATTTTTGTTTTACGTCACATCACGAATATTTCACGTATATGGTGACGGCATCTGCCTGATGCCGGGCATACAAATTTTGACCTTTGCAACGGTCCCACCCGAAGCAGTGAGGGATCTTTAACGTGCCATGCATACCACGACACGGGGCCTCGGTTTTAACCACACCATTTGTTTGGCTTTTGTCAAATTAAATGACCGTCCTAAGTCGGTATCGTAATTGCACTACAATCAAATATTTTTGTAATGTGTTATATGTTCTAGTATATTATTTATATTTATGTATTGAATAGCTCCATCATGACTTCTGCCACATAACTGAGCCAGTAACTCCTCTTTTTTCTTTACTGCCTCATCCAAAAGACATGACACCGGCATGACCAGAGCGGGACTCAAACCCCGGCCTCCCGATCAGGAGTCCGACGCGATACCACTAGGCCACGCCGGCTTTGTAAAAACATTGAGAGGGCAGCTCTGATAAAGATATATGTTATATGAGTGGTTCATAATTTTCACTAGTCCTGCCTGTCAATCAGTTAACGTACTCGGTTTATTCAACAAAAGCCAGAGAAGGCATCGAAGTCATGGTACACGCAAATACAACAAACCTGAAATACATAATATTTCCTTTGATGCTCTTTTGCCATTTATAAATAAACCTTTGGGCCTTCATCACATTCGTACAAAACTTTATTCTATTTCCTACTTCGACTTCTCCATATATAAATACATATGGAATTCACACGATTGGACTCTTTCTACTGGGTATATGTGACGGGTGTTGCTAGCAAGCAGGAGATGCTCACTCTTCCCGGGCACCTGATCTCGCTCCATCACAGGGGTTCACATATGCTCTTCAAGTAGACATATTTTGTTATTTTCCATAAGTTTTTCATTTTTCACTCATTTTGTATGTCCTCTGGTTTCATGATTTTTGGACTTGTGGTTTGGATTTATCTGTCATTTTTACATTTACCCTGCACTCTTTCTGCAAGATCAGAGGTTTCTACACAGTGGTTGTTCACATTCATGTATATAGATAGTGCTGAATTATATTGTTTCGTTTGTTTGTCAGGGCATTCACGGCGGGTATAGCTAGCCAAACAGGAGACGCTCACTCCTCCCGGGCACCTGGTCTCACCTCTGAATTTCAGGGGTTCGAGAACGTCCACTGTGGTACATTGTTGTTAGTGCCATAGTCACATGACACCAATTAGTTTCGAATTGTACATGAACGTCACACTTATTCCCTTTGCAGTGGGGAGCTCGTAATAAAGTTACCCGCGGAGGGATCGACTTAAGTGTTATTATACCCTTTTTCTTGATGTTATGTGGCTGTGGCACTTTCTACACAGTGTTTGTTCAGATTCATGTATATATACAGTGCTGAATTATATTGTTTCGTCTATATGTCAGGGTATTCACGGTGTGTGTGGCTAGCCAAACAGGGGACGCTCACTTCTCCCGGGCACCTGGTCTCACCTCTGAATTTCAGGGGTCCGTAAATGTCCACTGTGGTATATTGTTGTAAGTGTCATAGTCATGTGACACCAGTTATTTTCGTATTTTACTTGAACATAAATATTTTCATATAACCATGACAGTTTAAAAATAAGCATAATAAAAGAACACCGCCCTCTTATTTTGACACAAAATTGATACAAACAACTTATATGATTAAGACTTATAGTTTTACATTATTTTGTTACTACTTTAATATATCTGCTATTTTTGACGAAGACGAATCTACAAAGTTTTATATGCCTCCCCCTCCTCCTTCTGACGGAACATATATGACGTGACACAAGGATCAAGAACCCTTAAGTTTGAATTTATGTGACGTGTCAGAGGAGAACGAAATTAACCTTTATATACGGAAGATTTCCATCTGCCCGCAAATTGTATCTATTCAGTAGCGATGCAACTATTGCAGCTCCTATCCTGAATGGATGGGTTTCATATTGGTGGGGGTCTAGGCCTAGAGCTAAAATGGCTTTACTTAGGACTGATAAGATTTGGTATCGAGTGACAGGTTTCCCAGAGAAATGACAGAAGAAAGGACCAGGAATGGATTTTCATACCCTCCTTACAGGACATTTTAAAGATCTCTGGGTTTCGTTTAGGTGCAGCATAATTCCTTTTTCCGCTACCTAATACTGGTTTGAGATATATTAACGTCGTCCCAAAATATAATCGAGTCGCATGAGACAGGGTTAGTTACTGTAAATTTTCCCATCCAAAGGAATGCGTGGAGGGCAAGGGAACAAAAGGATTGCATCGAAATGAGTTACATATCACTGTGAAAATGTTAATGAGTTATTCCAGATGTCCATGGCTATGGGAAGTCTATTGTCCGCTGACGGATGTATTCGTCTGAAACCTTCAATTAGCTTTCTTACGATAAATGCATTGGTGAATTTTTGGCCAAGCATGCGAGCCGTGGCTGCAGAGTAGTTATTTATGGACAGATATGCTTTGAAATGTTTGTTTGCAGAAGGGGTCGTACTTCAAGTATGACATAGGCACTGCAAAAAATTCGAAGGACTTAGGGCCCACAAGATAAGCTTGTATGGATTTTTCTGCTATGGAACAATTTCATAAATGCTTTATTTCACCAACAAAAGTATGTCAGAATTTCTATGGCAACAGGGTACGTTGCGTGTCTGCTGCTGGTGCCGTTTCCCTAAGAAAGAGCGTCAGCTGCAGTTGCCAACACTGTAAAGAGCTTTGAATGATAATGTTGTTTGACATAAGTAGTAAGACAACAGAACCAAATAACGTTAGTGCTCGCTCTAAATTTGACGTTTGAGTATTGACACAACAGCTTGGTTGTCAGTGTGGAAAAGTATTCTTTTGTTTTGGAGTCTTGATTTCCATAGTAAGCAGCTAGTAAGATAGGGACTAATTCTAAAATGGTGAAATTCCAGATGATTTCAGTGTCTGACCATGGCAAGTAAGACCAAGTATTCCCTAGGATAGCTCCGATTGCACAGTTTACTTATGTCGCCTTACATATTTCTGATAGCAGCTTATTATTCTATAAACGTTTCGTGTGTAATAAAATTATGATGACCTTTCTTCTTGGGAAACTTGTTTATCCTTGTTCTCTATATGGAGGATTATTTATGATTTTTAAATGTGTGTCTTTTGATTGTGCTGCTTTTGCGGTGAGTGGGAGGGTGAGCGTCCGTAAACCGGTTAACCACTCCACTTGAGTGACGTTTGCTACTTCAATTACCTATCCTAAATCGGTATCGTAACCGCAGCACAATCGAATATTTTTGTAATGTTTTTCCGTGTTTATACTACTATTATCATGTTTTGTCTTTGTCAGATGTCTTCTGTTTTTTTTCTTCTTCCATTGCTATGTATTCAATGCAAGATTTAAATTGATGATATGTGGTCTGGAAAGTAGCTTAGAATTGGTCAGAAAATTTAGCCACATTCTAAGATCTTTAAGCTTTGAAGAAGGTGATGGGGTATTTGATGCCTGACATAGCGTTGTAAAAAGACGGATGAAGACGCAACCTCTTCTTATAGCACAATTAATGAAGCATAATTTGCGTTGGAGATTGGAGCTGTTTGTTTTCGCTAACATTCTTTCTATTAAGGTATTGTTTTCATGAAATTTGTCTATAGGATGGATATTATCTGGGCCATAATATCATGCGCCAAGCCAAGATACTGGAGCTCATTGGCAGGGCCTTTAGATTTATTCTTGTTCTTGGGGATACCAAGTCGCCCATCGTGTGAAACGTAAGGGGTAGATAATACAATCGAAAACCTTCGGAACTCATAATATTCATATCATCAGACTCCGCCCCT
Organism: Pteria penguin; assembly: GCA_035048485.1. NCBI lineage: Eukaryota > Metazoa > Mollusca > Bivalvia > Pterioida > Pteriidae > Pteria > Pteria penguin. The sequence continues at coordinate 37,389,544 of CM068588.1, read as the reverse complement.
ACAATCAATCAAATCAATCCTACTTTTGAAAGGAAGCGTTTGAACTCTTGTTTTTTTTTTTTTTGGAGGTAATAAAATGACCACGAATACGTAAAAGCATGGCGGCGCCTAATACTTTCTGCATGTTTTACTTAGGTGTTTAAGAACTGAAGCTTCAATACAATAATATTCGTTCATATCTGAGGTTCTGAATATTACTTTGAATGGATATGCATGCAGTTTATGTACAAATAAGTTGAATCGCGTGTGCAAACTCAATGATGACTTAAAAACCAAAGTACACACGATTAGAGAGGAGAGGGATGGTATAATTTCCAAAATAAGAAATATGCCAGGTGTTAAGAGCACATCAGCAAGAACCCCGAAATCACCGATGCCTTTCACTCCAAGCCAAAAGGTTTCTAAACGAACCTTAATTCATACGCCAGTAAGCCACAAAAATATTTTGCTCCCACAAGAATCCAAACAGCAGATATAACTCAGACTGTGGAGAAACATAACAAAGAAACACAGACAGGGGAATGCCAGGATTTCTCTGTAAAGGTATGAATTGTCAATTCATTGAGCTGTTGAGTCTATAGCTATTTCCATGATGTCTTGCCAATATTTTAAGGAAGTAAAACCGCTGTATTTAGACTGAAATCATTGTTTGACACCCACATGGTTGATCATACGATCTACTCCGTAGGTTTCATATGATGACAGGTCCTTGGTTGACTATACCTTGATTCCCTGAATCTCCTTGCTTTTATTATATCACCTTTTTCAGGTTAATGTTAAATATGCAGGTTCTGAGATATCAAAGATCATAAAGGATACAGAAACGCAATTAGCAATTAAAGGCTATACTAAATAAGAGAAAGAACTGTAATGAAGAATTTTGCCAAGAATGACGATTATAAATAAGCAATGCAATGTGTTATGAGACAGGTACTGAAAATGAGACAGATTTCTTAGTAAATAAGAGATGTGGGCTGTTCAAGAAAAGTAATAATTGTGATTTAAAGACACTAGACGGTACTCAATGAATGATGAAATGAAGGTTATGAGTCCATGTTTGCACTATCTCCTTTCTAGTGTGTTAAATGTTGAACAGAACAAGAACATTTCAGTATTCCTGACAGCTGTTGCAGTTTTTCTTTATGGAAGGTCACGATTAAGGAACCTGCTGCAATCTGTACCCGGGCACCTGATCTCACTCCATCACAGGGGTTCACATATGCTCTTCAAGTAGACATATTTTGTTATTTTCCATTTGTTTTTCATTTTCACTGATTTTGTATGTCCTATGGTTTCATGATTTTTGGACTTATGGTTTGGATTTATCCATCATCTTTACATTGCATTAGTTTTGGATAAGAGTGGTCTCACTAAAGAGGTAATATTATTTCTTTGAAAGATGTGGGTAAAAGAACAACTGTTCAATCCTAAATCTCTGAACAACCAAACAAAAGAAAAAAAAACAACTAAAACTTATTCTTTCAAAATAAGAAAATTAAACTGATTGAATGAAAATTAGGCAAGTCATCAGGAAAAGACCTGGAAGAGTAATTGTCTCCTGTTTTGCTAGCCACACCTATCAAAAATGTTCATGGGTAGGGAAATAAGCATTATTAGAGTTCACAAAAGTACTATGCAGAAAGTGTCAAAAAGCATTCAGACTACGGTAAAAAGGTATGTAAAACATGTAGAAAAAGTTATGAAAGAGGCAAGTGACAGTGTGTTGACAAATGCTGCAAATGTAGACATGCTAAAAGCAGATTGTAATCAAACATCAGAAAGTGATATATGAGATTATGCTACTGGAAGTAAAATGCATGGGGATGTGGATAGTAGTGACACAACACAATTATGTACATGTTAGTCTATTAGTGAAATAAATCAGAAAATTGAAAATGCATCTTGCTCAAAGGATGGAAGAGAAAACAGAAGACATCTCACAAAGCTGTATGACACAAATCGCACACAAAAAATGACTATAGCATAATATGCACGGAACGACATTACAAAAATATTTGATTGTGCTGCGGTTACGATACCGACATAGGACGGTCAATTAAAGTAACAAACGTCGCTCATTTGGTGTGGTTAACCGGTTTACGGGCGACCACTCACCGCAAAATCAGCACAATCAAAGGACACACATTTAAAAATTTATAGATAAACCTCCATATAGAGAACAATGGTCAACAGGTTTCTCATGGAGAGAGGTCATGAAAATTTATTACACACGAAACAATTATAGAATAATATGTTGCTATCAAAAATAAGTAAGGAGACAGCAACATAAGTAAACCGTGCTCTGCCCGTCTGTAAGCGAGCTCAGATCCTTGATCAATAGGAGTCCCGACTAACGGTCAAAGGGGACTACAGAAATGCCACAGTGTAATCAAACATTGAACATTATTGATACACATAATTCAACACCTGTTGGTATTGAAATGCTTGGGGACAACTTCGACATCACAATCACACCAGCAAAGATGATTGTGAGGTCTCAGCGAAAAAGCTTACATTGGTTTTTACTTATGACAAAGGAAAAAAAGGGTTTTTGCTGATACATGCAGTATATTAAGGGAAGAAAATGAAAATATTCTTCAATTGAATACAAGCAGATGGCTGCCATGTGACTCTGACTTAGATATTTTAACCAGAAATATGATACACCATGTGTCACTTGTACTTTTTAAGTACATAGAGGTCTTTAAACCATTAAGCGATTCCTTAGCACCATATATTTACCAGGAACATTTAGAGGAAACTGCTCAAAAATCTACTTTTGTAAATTGTGATCTCATTAATGCTAGCGAAAATTCCTCCGAAGGTATAAAAAAAATCTTACAAGAAGTTCATGATTTAGCTGTTCCTCGTGTGGCATACAGTGATGGTGGTAAAGTGTTACAAAAGATAGTGTTTGGAGGCGATGTACTAACTAACGAGCGAGCACGTGCTGCTCAAGAAGCCATGCAGAATGCAAAATCTGAGTATGGTAAACTCCTTGGACTCTTACATAGGTCTGAAAGTGATTTGTGCTATATGTGTGGAAAACTATGTTCGAAGATTTTTGTTTATTTGAATAACAAACTTAAATGGACTTTTCACATTTCTCAGAATGAATGTAACTTTGCAAATCCTGAGGTGTCACTTCTCAGAATATCTTCGATATACAGATATACATGTGATGGTTACACCATGGGGGATGGAGACAGAACATTCCGCAATGCCTAATTGGAATGGGTCTATGCATTGATATCTTATATCATTGTAATTCTTTCCCCTGAAGAAAGCTACGAATACAAATGGAATCAGACTGTGACTCTTGTTGGCGGTGTGACAAAAACATATCAAATGACAATTGTGTTGAAATTCAGGTGCAAAATATTAAGAAACAGTTGAATTGTAAAGATGATGGATAAATCCAAAGCACAAGTCCAAAAATCATAAAACCAGAGGACATACAAAATCAGTGAAAATGAAAAACAAATGGAAAATAACAAAATATGTCTACTTGAAGAGCATATGTGAACCCCTGTGATGGAGTAAGATCAGGTGCCCGGGGAGAGTGAGCATCTCCTGCTTGCTAGCAACACATATACCCAGTAGAAAGAGTCAGATCGTGTAAATTCCATATGTATTTATATATGGAGAAGTCGAAGTAGGTAACCTTCTAGTATAGAAGGTGTCAAATCTGTGTAAAATGATCGGAATCGGAATGATTAGGATGCAAACAAGTCATATGAATCAGCACGAGAAATAACAATGACTACTCAGGTTTAAGACAAAATTAAAGATAACTTAATGCGAAGTACAAAGACTGCAAAACATGGTACACATTGGCCTCCTGTTGACAAATCAGATGATATAAACTGCATCATGAATCATTTGCGCAAGACAGACCCAGTTTGTGAATTACAGTGCCCAAGCGTGAAGAAGTTCAAAGACCCTGTTCAAACTGTAAACTCTTTCAAAATGCATGAATGGATAGATGTCCAAAAGATTTTTGCAAATACTTTATGCAGTGGGCATACCAGTACGTAAGCTGTATTTAGGTCTGATCAAACAGAAATCAAGTGTCCGACATGAACTCCTGAAAAAGCTATTCCATTGGCATTTCAAGTTCACATTTTATATGTGTTATGCTACTAATTTTTATCTTAATACCAGTATCCCTCTGCTGTAGTAACTTTTTATTTGACATAACAAGTCAAAATCAGGATTTATTATGTTCTTAGTCCAGCATAGGTTGACATGCGGATATATAATGGGCAATATGGTACGACAATGTTCGTCTGCTATTCTGGTGATGCCTTAATCGGCTAAATGTCCTTTATAAAAATTGGTGAGTCCAGACCTTAATTTAAGGTCATACCTTTAAGAACAAGATTCATATTGTTACAACAAATATTGTGAAATTTTTTGTGTCATTTCTGGTTCCTCAACCAGCATTTTTATACATTTCCACAGGATTGTTTTCCAGTTAACATGACCTTGAATTGTCGGTCCTATCTGAAAGGTCAATGTTGTCATGCATTTTACTATTCTGTTTGATACTGATAAATATGAATAATATTTCACAGGGTTTTTTGCAAAGGACTTGTAGTTACGTTATGGTCTTGAACCACCTTTAATTTTATGTATATATACATGCATTATACATTTTGTAAATATACAAACAGGGTATACCGATGCATACCAGTACATGATGAGCAAATTTGACCTGGATCTTGATTTGGTTTTTCTCTGCTTACCATTTTTTATCAGTATTAGTGCTCTACATACTTGTTGATTTAAAACACTCACATATGAAACAATGCTTTGTGAGGTATTAAATGCTTAAAGAAGAAATCAGGAAATATATAAAATTGTTATGCAACTTTATTTGAATACAAAGTAATAAGACAGTAACACATGAGTATTGTACATTCAACGTAAAAAAATAATTTGTTCCATAATGTATTGCATGTTCCTTTCATTCATTGTGCATGATGCCCATTCTTATCAAAATTGAAAATGTTTTACACCAGTGCAATAACTGAAATGATAAGAGCAGTCCATATGATACAAATTATACTGCGACAGCAAATTCCTGAATAAAGATCTTTGACCATGCACACATTTAAGAAAGGAAAATATTTTGACCATGCACACATTTAAGAAATGAAAATTAAAAAAAATGTCACCATCCAGAACACGAATTTTTGCGTCAGGTTTTCCTTACACTTTAGAAGAAATAAGTTTATAGAGGTTTTTTTAACCAAACTGTATCCATAAGGTCAAAGATCAATGTCACTAGGTAAATTGTTTTGATATGAAAATGTTGTACTTGTTATGTTGAATGTGTATATGAAATATGAAAACGCTATCCTTTACATGTATACTTTAGGAGAAATCAGCTTACAGAACTTCTCAACCAGACAGATGACAAGGTGATCCTATATTTTTGTTTGCAAGGGTATAAAAGAGCAACATATGGAAATATCTGTAATTAATAAATCTGTTTATATGATACAATACTGAGATAAGTGTATAAATCAATCACATTTAAAATCGAGTAAAACGCTTTCACATGTTTCACATATGTTGAATACCTAAGTAAAGAGATTTGAAGGTTGGTATTGTAAACGTTCACTATGAGAGTTACTCAGTTTCAGATGAAGATAGCTCACTGCCTGACTCTCTACTTGATTGCTCTGTGTCAGGCTGCTTACACTTATAACATTGATGTTATGTATCTTCATAGAGACTACATTCTGGATCTGAGCATTGTTTTGCACAAATATCACAGCAAGAGTGCAAATCCCGATCTTTAGCAGGTTTATTTTTGTACGTTGACAGTAGGACTTCACGTCGACATTTGCTCGACTTTTCAATGTACAGAAACATTTCAATATCAATTTTCTTTCTTGTAACTTGACGTCCATTACAAAAAAGCATAGCAGTAGAGAAACTTACATTTCTACCAGCTCGGCCAAGTTGTTGCAAAAAGGAGTCCATATCTCGAGAGGGGGGGGGGGGGGGGGCACAGTGAACAACATGCTTTACCCCACAAAGTTGACTCCCATACCTGCAGCACTTGTTGCGATCAATATTCTGATAGAACCAGTTGGATTGTTCATATCAGATCTAATCTCCTCTTTAGTTATGTCTGTAGTCTTGGAATGAAACATGTCAACAAGCTTTATATCATCCTTCAGTTCAATTCAAAACATGTTATATAATTCACTACATGTTTTTATAAATGTACAGAATATTATAAATCTTTCTGAACTCTCCTTCAGTGCTCTGATGGATTCAATTAGAAATTGGAAAATATCTGCAAACAAATTACACTTCACATTCTGAACGAAGAGTTTAATATTGGATCTATCCGGATTATCGATAATCTCTAGGCAATTTGACATACAGAACTTCTCCTGTATCCTTTTCCTGGCAATCATGTTTGTATTGTATAGCTCCATGCCACATAGCTTCTGCCACAAAATGAGCCAGTAACTCCTCTTTTTTCTTGCTGTTGCAGTAAGTAAAATCACTTGGCAACTGACTAAGTATCTTATCTTCCCTAATCGTCCAAACCATTCTCGAAAGGGCTCTTCATCACACACAGACTCCCCTGAAAATTTTTTTATAATACGTTATTTATATTATCATGATAATTCAGTATTGATGAATGTATAACAACTGTTAACATTCACTATGGTGTTTGATAACTTGGTGAAAGAATTACAAAAATGTACAATGTACTTATGAAATAACACCTACAGTGAGGTGCAGTCCTAAGATAACATTATGTTAACGTCGCGTTAATGTGAAGTTTGCTTTCCTCGTGCGCTCAGGACTGCTGAGAACACGCGTTTGCGTTAACGCAGAGTTCCACGTGAACTTAATTTCGAGACCGCGTGAACGCGCTTGACTGCCACGTGAACGAGTTTGATAATAATAATGAAATAAAGATTAAATACAATAATAATGATGATAATTATTATTTTCATATATTATAGTAAATACCTTAATGAAAAATAATAATAATGAATACCTAAATAAGAAATACATGTAAATACACAAAAAACTAGTTATAAATGAATAACCAAATAAGGAATAAAAGCATAAATAAACTAATTAAAAAAAAATGAAATTAGAATCTAATCATGCTTGTATAAACTGAAGAAGTTTTTTTTTTCATAAATACCTTATTGCATGTCTACGCGATAATTTCCTTTGTTTTATTACATATAAAATCCTTAATGCAGGTTACATTTTAACATTACATTTAATAACGTTTTTATGGCGACATTCGCGGTTATTTAATTAGATCCATTCAATTTTCTCCGTCCGTATTGCATAGAGAATTACAAATATGCATGTAGTCATGTGAACGTGCGACTGGACCGAGGGCACGCGGGAATAAATCGCGTTAACGCGAATTCCCTCCCGCGTTAACGCGAGGAGCGCACGCGCGACCGGTCGAGCAGTCCTAGCACGTGTGCTAAAGCAGTCCTTGTGACCGCTTTTTGCGTTAACATGCATGTTATGTTAGGACTGCACCCATCTGTACATGTGGAAATTATAGATACCTCTACATCTAAGAAGTACATGTACTTAAAACTGACTTCTATGCATTTCCTGTAATGAAAAATGACAAATTTTAGTTCTGAATTTTAGATGAAAGTAAACAAGACTTGCTGACCCTATTGAGTGGCAAAATTAATAAATTCAGCCAGTTGAGAAAACAATAATGCAGGGTATTTCTCAATATTCTGAGAAAGGTTGTCCTTAAACAGGTCTGGGGCAACCTCTCATTTGAGAGATAATCACTCGAATGAGTAACTACCTCTCTTTTCAGTAATCAATTTCAAGGAATGATCAGAAGTAAAGAAGTATTAAAACTGAAATTTTGGAATTATGCTTTGGAATTATTTCTTGTAGAAAATTATTCGGCACCACTAAAGTTCATATTTCTCCAATTAAAAGTAGTTTCCCTATTAAACATTCTATCTCATTTTCAAAAACATTCACACCTATACATTCTTACAGAGCTGTCAATTCTATACGTAGAGGGTATTCTAAGATTAATAAGTGCAACGCCAAGAAATGTCTTACTAGCCATCATTTAAGCTGCAAGTCCAATATTGAATCTTCAGTTAATGGAAATACATATAACACCAAACTAGACAAAGGCATAGATTGAAATACTGCCAATGTTATATATGTCATCACTTGAGAAGCTGTGGAGCTCAATATGTTGGGGAAACTTCTCAAACTTTGAAACAACGTTTTCGGAATCATTCCTATAAAATTCGTAATAATTCACGACGTAAATACCAGAATTTTCTTTATAACCACTTTAATAAATACCAACATAATATTAAGAATGTGAAAATAACTCCAGTACAAAATATCTCTAAATTACCAGGTGATACGAAATCAGATGTTAAAAAACGACTTTTGGAAGCCTACCTCTACTGGATTAAACAACTACAAACCCCATACCCTCTCGGTCTCAACGACCAAATATATCGACAAGGCAATATTTCTTCTCATCAGAATAAGATATATATTTTTACATTAGACATAATACTTTTAGAAAACGTAGGTCACATGGTCGTCGCCGTAATCGTAACATCAGAAAACGTAATCGTATAATAGTTTATTAAACAATCTACTATTTATCGCAAAAATAATGGCCGTCATGAATTTTTGCATGCACTATCCTCTATTCCGGTAAATAAATTGAAACCTATCCTGGACGACGCTGATCTTCGAAGTTTACGCAATTCTGATTGATCTAAACTCAAATTGATTATTTTATTTTCATATTCTAAACTCTTTCCCCGTATTCTGTCTCTTCCACCCAAGCAGCAATTTCTCAAAATTAAATTTATTAATAAAGGCTTCGATCTCCATAACATTTCTAATATTTTCCGTGATCATAGAGTCACATCTAAAATCCCCCAATATTTTGAGAATTTAGAACCTCCACCTATTTGTTACCAGTACAAAAAAGCCTATAAGAAATCTTATTTTAAATTATAATATAGTTACATCTAACCCTGATATTTCAGACTATTTCTTCGTCGTGTTCTTGTGGAAATTCTAAATATGTTTATAAACCGGCAGGTCATGTTATTACTGATGGCCTAAACTGTATTTCGGATAAGAAATTGCGCACCCTTTTTGGAAAAGGACCAAAATATAGGTTACCGTCTAGGATAGATTTCAATAAATGCCGTGACGTTATAGAAGATGCTTTAACTTCATGTTGTAAACGTTGGTGTGAAAAAGAACAGGGAAAGGTTCATGCTCTTAATGATTGGAAATACGAGATTTTAAGAATTGTCGATATCCGTATTAAGAACTTTACGGAAAATCCGCATTTATTTCAACAGCCTAATACATTGACGGCAAATTCTATTAAAAAGAGGATAGCTGACTTACATGCTAAACATGTCTTTGTTCCTGCTGATAAAGCAGGTAATAACATAATAGTTGTTTGAAAACTATATTATATTGAAGTACTTAAAAACGAATTAAACTCCACACATACATATGCGGAAAGCCCTACCTCAAAAGACAGCACCTTGCACGATCGTCTCATGTCCATGTCCGACTTCAAAATTAAAACTGATAAATCTGATCTACCAACCATGTATTGGCTCCCAAAACTACATGAAAGTCCATATAAATCGCGTTTCATATCTAATTCTAGCCACTGCTCTACTACGGTACTATCGAAACATATTACGTCTGCTCTAAAAACTAGTCGCATTTCATAAAAGTAACATCAATTACCTTTGGTCAGTTAAAAATTCTCATGAAGCTATAGACAAACTTCTTTCACTAAATTTCAAAGCGACTCAAATTTCTCCATTTGATTTTTCTACACTTTATACATCTCTGCCTCATGATTTGATGAAAAGTTGCTGCCTCTTATACAATGGTGTTTTCACAGAGAATCTAAAACTTACATATGTACTTCCAATAACTCCGGATTCTTTTCCAACAAACAATATACTTCATATAAATACTGGACTTGCAAGGAATTATATAAAGCACTAGATTTTCTCATGAATAATATTTTTGTGCAATTTGATGGCAAGATATATCAACAAATAGTTGGGATTCCAAGGGTACTAACTGCGCGCCTCTGATAGCAGATTTATTTCTTTATTGTTATGAGAGGGATTTTATGGTTTCTCTTCAAAAATCAAAACGTGTCGACCTCATTGACAAATTTAATAATACTTGCAGATATCTGGATGACATTTTGGTTATCAACAACCCTGAATTCGAACAATCTATATCAGATATATATCCATCAGAGCTCAAATTGAATAAAGCTAATACTTGAGATAAATCTACACCTTTATTAGATTTAAACATCAAAACCATCAACCACCTAATATATTCTAATATTTATGATAAACGTGAGGATTTTGGACTTCCTGTTGTAAATTTTCCTTACTTGGATGGTGATGTCCCTCGACTTCCATCATATGGTATTTATATATCTCAATTAGTTCGATTTGTCAGAGGCTGCACCGATGTTTTGGACTTTCATAAAGGAAATTTACAAATTACTACTAAACTTTTATCTCAGGGTTACAGATATCACAAGCTACGAAAAACATTCGGCAAATTCTTCAGATCTTATTCAGAACTTCTATCTAAATTTGGAAATATTTCTTTTCAACACTTTGTATCCAATGGAATTTCCCATCCTAATTTTTACGGTGATCTCGTATATAAACTAAGGAAAGTAAAAGGCTCCAATAACGTTATTTTATCATGTAATGAAATAGTCAAACGTCTTCTAAATAGACAATATGACATTGAGATCATCAAAAAGACTATAGGTCTTGTATTTGGTCCCTCTACAGCCTTATGCAGACTTTTACTTGAACGTTGCATGCTGACAAACGGGGCGGTGGGGACTATATGACGGGCCTTGCCCAAATCTCTTTCAGAGGAGACATTCTCCTGAACCTCGTCCCCTCTGACTGTTAGTCGGGACTCCTACAGATCTAGGGTCTTAGCTCGCTTTCAGACTGGCAGAGCACAGTTTATCATGTTGATGTCTCATATATTTTTAAATCATTATGTGTTTTACAATACCTTTCGTGTTTATATTTTTATGACCTCTCAATATACTATACCTGTTGACCTTTCTTCTTTACATGAAGGATTATTAATAAATTTTCAAATGCACGTCCTTTGATTGTTCTGCTGTTACGGTGAGTGGGAAGGTGGGCCCGTTACCGGTTAACCACGCCATTTGTTTGGCTTTTGTCAAATTATATGTCCGTCCTAAGTCGGTATCGTAATTGCACTACAATCAAATATTTTTGTAATGTGTTATATGTGCTAGTATATTATTTATATCCATGTATTGTATAGCTCCATGGTGACTTCTGCCACATAACTGAGCCAGTAACTCCTCTTTTTTCTTTGAAATTCATAAGGGCACATGTTTACAACATACTGAATATAGTTTACAAAACAAGTTGACATTTTTAACTTACTGTTATTGGAGTTTATAGCTGCACAAATGTTGCAGCTATAAACTCCAAAATGGTAAGATGAAAGGGTCAACTTCTTTTGTATTTTATGTTCAGTATATTATAAAGATGTGCCCCTTTAAGTTTTAGTCAAAATTTCGAAACTTTAAGTTTTTAGTACTTGTTTATTTCTGTTCATTCCTTGAAATTGATTACTGAAAACAGTGATAGTTACTCATTTGAATGATCATCTCTCAAATGAGAGGTTGCGCCAACCTGTTAAAAATATATTGATTTGCAGTAAAATAGCTACTAATTAAAATGTCCCCTTGACCCAAATTATAAAAAACTATAATTTGTTTTCAATGAGTATTGCAATCATTTTTAACTCTAGGGATTGCATAGCTAAAGGAATTTTTCATACTTCAAACTACTTGCATGTGGGAGATGTGAAAATTAATGTATATTTTGATCCACTTTAAATGTCTTCGTTCGTTCTTGATGGAATCTTTACCAATGTAAGTTGCAGAGAAACCCATCTTTTCTCATTCACAACACTGTCCCTTCATTATGTAAACTAATGGCGATACAACTAGAACTGTACAGCAATTGGAGCCAGTATTCGTAATGCAGTACTACTTTCAGTTTTAGTTCTCAAATTCCATGATTGCCAAAGAGAGGGAAATCCTTGATAGCATAAGCTTTTTTTCTACTCCTGTTTTCACACTTAAGAAGACATCACGTTTCTCTATTACTAAAGCTCACAAAGCGTGTTTTTGAAATTCTTGAAACTCTGTTAATTTGAAATCTTGTAGCACCTTCGCATCTTCGAACGCCTCCTTATTACGACATGTATAACATGACCCCGTATTGCCGATATTAGGTGTCGTTTCATTGGACCATCACGGTGTTGTGGTGGACCAATGAGATCGCAGAATTTCAGACACACCTTCCGAAGGTTTTCGTTTGTATTGTCCCACGGAGTATGTGAGGTGGGTACCCCGTGGGTTTCACACAATGCAAGTCGTCATACATTTCAAAATGTAGCATAATTTGTTTCTCTTGGCCCTCGGAACTTGAAATAAATATGAAATCATCCAAATAATAATGAATGCCAGATCTAAAGATTTAAGTCCTTCGGTTCCTAGGCAAGCCTTACATTAGTCTTCCATCTTGATTTGGAAGTGTCTAGACACCATATACTCTCAAATAAGGTAGGCGTCCTTCTCATCTTACAGCCTTCTCCTAATGGTAATTCAACATGAAAAGAGTCCGGATATTGCCCTGAGTGGCTTCTAACTGGCAGTTTACATTGTAGCAGTAACAAGAGCTGTCAATAGACAACATAGGTGGTCGGTGCTGGTCATAATCATCTCATAGACATAAGAATTAAAGTCTGTAATGTGTTTTGAAAATGTTAAAAGAGAAGGCACCAAATGAAAGATTTTATCTACACAAAAAAATACCCAAGCCCTGACTCCAACGGTTCAAACGATAAACCCCTGAATAAGCTATTGAAAAGTAGGTCAGAATCCAAGATCAAAAGTAATGTAAACAGGCAGTCTTAAAATGTGATAATATTTTTGAAAAGTAGGTCAAGGTCATGGGGTAAAAGGAAGATGGCACCAAATGAAAGCTTTGGTCATAAGAAATTTACACATGAAATAAGAGAGTCCTCTGTCCAACGGTTCATACAATAAAACCCAGAATAAACTTCTGAAAAGTAGGTCAAAATCCAAGGTCAAAAGTAATGTAAACAAACACTCTTAAAATGTAATAACACCATGCATATGTATATATAGTTACATGTTATATTTCATGATTACATAATATAAATATTGTAAATTTATTTTACACACAGGACCACAATGTAAACTAGGTAAGTTTGTAACTAATTGTACAGTTCTGTTTAAATAAAAAATATAATTATTGTTATTGTCACCAAACGAAAGTTCTTATCAAAAGGAATCTACATGCGAAATATTAAAGTCCCATCTTTAATGGTTGCAAAGATATATCCCAAAGTTAAAGTTTTGGAAAGTAAGTCAAAGTCCAAGGCCAAGGTGACGAGGTCGATAGTGATGGCACCAAATAAAACATTCTGCCATCAGAAATCTACAAGTCAAATATCAAAGTATTATTTCCTCATGGTTCAGAAGATACACAAGATAATGCTTAAGTCTTATCTCTTATGGTTCAAAAGATATTGCCCAGGTTAAAGTCCTTTTTCTGATGGCGCGAGGGATATGAAATTGCCATATAACTTTACGATATTCGGTTTCATAATAAATATCAGATCATATATACGTGTATAAATTTGAGGCATTATATACGCGTTTCAACAACTTTTGTCTCTTCAGTATTGTTTAAAGTCCACAACTATGGAAATACAAAGTTGTAATTAATTCAGTTCAACTTTGTGGAAAATAAAACACCCCTGCAACATAGTTTTGGATTTATTGAAAGTTTTAATTTCTTATTATGTGAAAATAATGATAATGAAAGTAATTTATGCCATGTTCGTTTGATACTTATAATAATAAACCGTGTGTCCTTTCGGGAATTCCGTTCTTCGGTTGTTTACCCTTTCTACTTGTTATTATTTAACATATATCGTCTGTACACAACGCTTAACGTTTGTGGTTTGTATATTTTGAGCATTCGTGGCGGCTGCTCAAACAGGAGATGATTACTCCTCTTTGCTTTCTACTGGCTCATAAATATCCACATTTGAGCGCTTTTGGTGAATGCAAAAATGAAATTGCATTAGTTGATTCCTTAATTTACACTGATATATACTCAATGTAGTAAATGCTGTTTATTAATCAGCATATATCTCTGAAGAAGGCGAATTGAAGAAATACAATTCCAGTTTCTATTTTCATGTGTCAAATTTCTGAATAAGCAAGAAGACATTATGGTTCTTTCAATTGCCTTTTGGGGACTTTTGTAACTTATAAAGTACTTTACATGATAAATTTTCAGGAAAGACTACTTTCCGTATCCCGTGAATAGAAAAATCTAAATTTCATTTTATTGATAATCTTTTTTTTTTCAGTATAAAAGGTTAAAACACAGATACGGGAACACGGAATTCGAATCAATGATCGACTATGATGGCTATAGATTTAGTAGTATGTTCCACGAAGAATTCGATATTGAGAAAATAGATGAACATTTTCTAGCCCTTAGAACAATGGAGATCAGAGAAGATGATGTTTTCATAATGACCTACCCCAAGAGCGGAACACATCTCATTCGAGAAGTAGTATATATGTTACAGACCGGGAAGCTACAATATATTCCCTTAGATTTATTAGATTTCTCGCTCTCCTATCGTCAAGTCGAGGAAATGAACAACGTGCCGTCACCACGAGTTCTTCATTCACATGCTCCGCTTCGAATGCTACCACGTCAAGTTCTGGAAGGGCGAGGCAAGGTCATAGCTCTTGTTAGAAACCCGAGAGACGTTTGCGTGTCATATTGGCATTTCCAAACCATGGGATCGCTTATAGATTGTACTTTTGAACAGTTTCTTCACTTGTTTATGGAGGGATGGTGTAAGTTCCTTCTCTCAAATTCAGAGCACAATCTTGGTAATATATCCCTCTCCTTCTTTCATTTATTTATTTATTTATTTATTTATTTGTAATTGCACTACAATCAAGTATTTTTGTTATGTGTTATGTGTGCTAGTATATTATTTATACTCATGTATTGTATAGCTCCATGGTGACTTCTGCCACATAACTGAGCCAGTAACTCCTCTTTTTTTCTTGTAAAATAGTAAGCGTAATTCACTTTGGCAAAGATAATATCAATTACATACAAAGGCCTTTGTTTGCTTCCAGTTCCATGCGAAGTGTTTCACTGGAGGCTTTTTAAATACCCCTGTTCTGCTTTTGGCAGTGTTATCGTGTATGTCTAGTTAAGAGAGAGAGAGAGAGAGAGAGAGACAAACGTTCTGCAATATGATGTCTGGCAAAATAAGAATTTGGTATAAAATTATTCATGCAAACGCCATTTACTTTTGAAATCTTATTTTCAAGTCACTAAGGGTATATTTTTCATTTTTTACACGCTTCATTTCAATAGACTTGGAATGAGTGCATTTGGTGAAATCTCTCCTGAATGGCAATTTATTATTTAGTCCTTTACTAAATTAATATATAATATTTTGATTAAACGTCACCTGTAATAACATGACCCGCAGGTTGATACACAAATCTTGATAAAAGACACGAACAGAACGATGAAACAGTCCAGGATATTAGGACCAGATGTGACTTCCATATTATCTACAGGTTTTAGAACCAATACCAATATAAATATAAATATATATATATATATATATATATATATATATATATATATATATATATATGTATATATATATATATATATATATATATATATATAGAGAGAGAGAGAGAGAGAGAGAGAGAGAGAGAGAGAGAGAATGTAAACGTCAACAACGTAACGTGTGCGTATTACCATTAGATAATGGTGTTAAGGATCACTCCTCCTTTATGTTAAAGCTGTACTTGAAGACTGTTTTACCCCAAACACATTAGTTTTACTCGGCACATTTTAGATTCAGTCACAGGGTTTTCGCCTCGTTGGCCTCCCCGAATTCTACCAATATAAGATTTCATCGAACTTCAGATTTACCAAAAATACACGTCTGCGTCTTCACAAATAGTCCCAAACTTGGTATCCAATAAAAACAGACATATTTATCTACACATCCATATATAAAATGGCTATATCCTAAGCAAGACTAATGGCACTGTGAGCCACGGAACTCGGAATTTTGCCCCAAAAAGTTTAGTCGGACACTGAGAAGTAACTCAGGTCAGACCCAAGTGCACCTCCTAACGCAGCTTCTGAGTGGTCGGAAGGAACTCTCGGGTTTTATGATGCCAAGAACAACCAATCAGAAGTGTCTGAATTTAAATGGCCTCTGGATTTGGTTCACGGTTGATGGAAAACAATCGACGGCGAAGGGTGGTGATAGGAAGGATTATTTGACATAACACTGTAGTGACTTATTTGCTTTTTTGTACATCTCTATTGTATATCTCTAGAAGCCGCAAGTGGCTGCTTTACACGGTAGCAATGGGTCTGACCTGATTAACTTCCAACTTAACTTTTTTTTTCTTATATAAGTACAATTTGGGGGGGGGGGGGGGGGGGGTAGGCAACTAGGCGAAAGCCCTTTGATCCAGCATTATTTCTTGTGATTTTGGCATTCAGTTATATGGCTTCAACACTTCTACCTTTTTCTGATTTTCTTATTTATAAAAAAAAAATAAATACCAGAAAATGGTACCGGATCTTTGATTAAGAAGTTAATCTACACAAGTACGTCATATAACTTTAGATAAATAAAGTTAAATTTTCAATACTTGAGAGATATTTTACTTTTATCCTTTGAAATAGTAGTATGACTTGAAAGCTTGTCGTTCAATATATCAAATGCAACAATTTGATTAAATTGTCGTCTTTTACTCATTACAAACATTTTATTTTATTTTATTTTATTTTATTTTATTTTTGAGATATGCGTATTGTTCTTTACTCTGCATGTCCATGACGACTTGTGTGCTTACAACATTTTCCCCTGTTAAAGTCAGTCTCGAATGAGTTTTTCACCTTTACAGTGAAACACTAGCCTCACCCTCCAAAATGTACTTCTCGACAAGTTTAATTAGTTCACGTTCAAGTAAATATGTTTGAATATAATAAATATTAAATTTGCTTGTAGTACCTGGGAAAACTTGGCATCATTGGCGAGATGAAATGATAGCATTTCGGAAATCATCAAATTTACCAATCCTTGTTCTAAAATATGAAGATTGTACAAAGGTATTAAGTAACAAGAAATAACTTAAATGTAGACATCACCTGCTTTAACACGTACATGCATATATATCTTTAAAGAAAATACAACAAATGAATTCATGTATCAAGGCTGAAAATCGTAATATAGACTATTGAAGGAAAGGGTGGCGAAACCTAGAGATGGTTGCTATTAAAATGGATTAGATGCCATGGAAATGTAATCATCCTTTGCTGGCTAATTATGATCTAGTTAACTGCGGAAAAACAGATTCCGTTAATGACTGGCTACAGTAGTTAATATCAGAACATGTATAAATGTATCAATATGGTGCACCAGATGGGTATTTCGACTACCTATGACTCTCCAGTTATGTTCGAGGCCTAAATTGTGAAATAAAAAATATGTAAATATTTGATTAGCGAATTCAAACTGTGAAATCGAAAACCTTTCAATTAATAATCCTTCGTTCGCGGATTACCTTAGCATCATCTATCCAAGTGAACAGGAGGTCAAAGAAACCACAGAAAGTAGTAATTCTACTTCGTATTTAGATATCATGTTGTCTTTCGACATTTATGGTCAATTGAACACCTCACTCTATGACAAACGTGACGATTTCAATTTCGCTATCACAAACTTTCCTTTCATAAGTAGAAACATTCCATCATCGCCCGCATACGGCGTATTCATATCTCAGTAAATACGTTATTCCAGAGCATGTTCAAATTACAATGACTTTGTTCTGAGGACTAGGCGACTTTAAGTTAAGGTGCTCAACCAGGGTTATATATGTGCTAGACTAGCAACGTCACTGAGGAAGTTCTATGGTCGTTACGAGACTCTTATTACTCCATATGATATCTCGTTATCCAGACTTTTAAATGATATTCTGGACTGAGACCGATTCCGATCATTTTACACTGATTTGACACCTTCTATACTAGAAGGTTACCTATAACAATAACCATGGTATATCTATGGTATAGATATGGTACAGCTCCATGGTGACTTCTGCCACATAACTGAGCCAGCAACTCCTCTTTTTTCTTTCTACTTTGACTTCTCCATATATAAATACATATGGAATTTTCACGATTTGACTCTTTCTACTGGGTATATGTGACGGGTGTTGCTAGCAAGCAGGAGATGCTCACTCTCCCCGGGCACCTGATCTCACTCCATCACAGGTGTTAACATATGCTCTTCAAGTAGACATATTTTGTTATTTTATACTTGTTTTTCATTTTCACTGATTTTGTATGTCCTCTGGTTTTATGATTTTTAGACTTATGGTTTGGATTTATCCGTCATTTTTACATTTGAAGAGCACACTCATTACCAAATTGACTTGACAGTAAGAGTACACTTATGACGAAATTGACTTGACAGTAAAAGCCAAAGAACCCATGTAGGAACAGAGCTATGCATTGGGGAGATACTCCTTTGTTTTAGAATAATTTACAAACCTTTTTACAGTCAATTTGAAGTATATATAGTTCGGGTCAGTACAGGAACAGACTGCATTAACCGAGCGAGTCTTCTATTATCATATAATCAATCTATTTTTATCTGCTACAGGATTTAGAAGCCGTTGTGAAGAAAACTGCAACTTTCTTAGGTCACAATTATTCCGATGAGTTTTACAAAGATATTGCAAGAGCATGTAATATAGACAAGATGAGAAAAGGCAAGACAGATGGGGCACAACCTGATGACGTCAAGACTCATATGCCTGGAACTGGATATGACGTATTTTATAGGAAAGGTAGTACTAATGCTTATACAGATGTAAGTGGACGACCATTTGATACTGAGGGGGGGGGGGGAGGTGGGGAGGGGGCTGGCACTTTTTTGAAATAAATATTTTGACCCTGAAGATGCTGGAAATAAAAAAAAAAACCTGGCCTTGACTGAAATGAAAATAAATATTCTGTCTGCTAGCATGTACATATACCAGATCGTGCAAATATAAAGCTGAATGTTCTATAGAAAACATGTTGATTTTTTCCGGCTCGTTTCGCCCGCCCGATTGCTTCCTATAATATAATATACAATAGTTTTAGTGTAAAACTCATATTTCAGCAGGATTTATAGCACTGGAAAGATAGTGCTATTCAATATATACAACAAACACTTCATAGAATTGTTACTTGTTACCTCACCTGAACCAAAGGCTCAAGTGCGCTATAGTTATAGCGCGCCGTCTGTCTGTCCGTCCGTCGTAAACTTTTCACATTTTCAACTTCTTCTCAAGAACCGCTGAAACAGATTTCTATGAAACTTGATAGGAATAAAGTAGTCATAGTCCCCTACTAGTGTTGTTTTTTTTCCCAATCCGTCAACAGGTGGTGCCACCACAGGCAAAAATAGGATATCCTCCTTTGCCAAACTTCTTCTTCAGACCTGGTGCATACAGAGACAAACTGAATGCATAGGAATGATCTAAAGGGGTGTATGAAGAAGTGTTGTTATTTTTTGTTTTTTTCCGAAATCAAATTTCTGACGTTTTTTCGACATATTTTTGGACTTGGTAATTTCAATGCAGAAAAGTGTCATGATTTCAGTTAATGAATAATGGCGATTTCTTATGGACTGTTTTGATCATAATCTCTCAATTTTTGGATCTTTTATGAATTTCTTAAGACATCCAAAAAAAAAAAAGGGGGGGTGGTGGCTATTTTTCACATTTTCAACTTTTTCTGCAAAACTGTTAAAAGGATTTTAATAAAACTTTGTAGAAATACATAACTCATGACCCCCTTCAAATTTGGTCGTTATTGTCCAGATCTCTTTACAGGTGGCACCACCACAGTCAAAAGTAGGTAACAAAAGAGTACACTAATTTGACAATCTTCTTCTTCACACTGGCTGTATACAGAGACAAACAGTATGTATAGAAATAATCTAGAGGGATGAGTTAAGAAGTATTGTCATTTTGGTTCCCTTCCAAAATCAGATTTTAGAAGTTTTTTTTCGACATTTTTTGGAATGCAGAAAAGTGTCATATTTCCTAGTTAATTGATAATGATGATTTCTTATGGACTATTTTGAACATAATTATGGTAAGGAATGTTAGTGATAAGGTGGGCGCCCGTAAACCGGTTAACCGCACCAATTGGGTGACGTTTGTTACTTCAGTTGATCGTCCTAAATCGGTATCGTAACCGCAGCACAATCGAATATTTTTGTAATGTCGTTCCGTGTATATTATGCTATTGTCGTTTTTTTGTGTGCAGGTCTTTGGTGATTTGTGTCAAAGAGCTTTGTCAGATGTCTTCTGTTTTCTCTTTGAAAGAATTTTGTCAATATTTTTGGATTTTCTATGAATTTTTTAAGACTTCCAAATGAGGGTGTATAGGGATAATTCTTCACATTGTTAACCTCTACTGTTATACCACATGAAAGACTTTGATGAAATATGGTATACATGAAGTACTATACGTCCTCTATCAATTTTGTACATTTCATCCAAATTGGTTAAAAAAATAGGTCTCACAATGGTACATACACCACTTGGTAATTTAAATATTAAGAGTAGCTGTAGTCAACATTTTTTTTCATTTCTTTACACATCTAAATAAGTTTTAGATGTTTCACAACACTCAATATATGAAATTAGGCCATTTTAAGTTGGATCTGGACAATATTTGAAACAATTGTTGTTCATAACCCAGACATGAAATCAGTCAACAAAAGACCCCACCTAAAGAAAATTACTTACTTGTTGCCCTGAATCACATCTTGCAGAGACAAAGGAAATTTTTAATATCAAAATCATCTGAATGGATGTGCAAAAAAGAGTTGTTGTTGTTTTTGATTCTGGTCGAAAATAAAATTTAACATGTTTTTAACATTTGTGTTGACTTCGTCACAGTAATGCAAAAATAAATGAGTCTTCCTCCTTCCTGCATGACTGATCATCTAGGTACTCAGGTGAGCGATATAGGCCCACTTGGGCCGCTTGTTTAAAAATATATTTGCATGTCCATTTTGAGTGGCAGACAAGGGAAAAGGGCTCTACGATCAGCTTTCTGAGAGTTTTCTCTGTAGATTCTTGTTCGGAATAGTGTCATAAGTAAGTCCGAATAAAATATTATCATTTGGACAGGAAGCAACACCTCCTTACACATCCTTCTATAGTGATAAATGGAAATTCTCTACCTGGATACCAGAGACTTAGAGAGACTGTACTCTTCACTATAAAAACTAGAAGTATAAAAACCTATGCAATCAAAGTTGTGTTTGCATATTATATGTTGAGTTTACCTCATATTAGAATGTGTTTTCTTAACAAAATATAATTATAGAAGGATGACTGTGTTAATGGCATATATTACAATGTCAAAGTCAAGAAAATAAATAATCTGTCCCAGGATAATAAGGAAATAAATATTCAATCCTTCAAAGATCTGAAAATAAATAATCTGACTCTACCAAATTTGCCAGCCCCTCCCGCAGAATCAAATGGTCGTCCCCTAAGTCTGACATATAGAATTTTTCATTCAGAGAAGACCTTTGACTAACAATTAGATGCGGAAATTACTTCTTCCGTATTAAAATCTGTCTTTACTGCTTCTTTCTTAACGTTGGTAAATTTCGTATATCAGATGACAGTTAACATTCAAAAATTTTGTCAGCAAATTAAATCGTCAACCAGTCATATGATATAAAGGAAATTCCAGTTTATATGAAAGGATGTAATAGTAGTTATTGGCATGATTGCTCAATGCATAAGTTACTTTAGTTATTTCACTCATACAGAAACATATTATTCATATTATTTTGGTTTGACTAAATTTGTACTTTCGCATTTTCACCAGGCGGCAGCGGTGATTGGAAGAATACGTTTACTGTTCATCAGGATGAACAATTTTCAAAATGGATGAGAGTTTGTGTGACCGATGACAACACGGAGTTTCCCTCATATGTAGAGTAACCGGACAAGTTAATTATCTATATGATATTAAAGATAATTGAGTTTGAATTAATAATAAAATTGATAATATAATGGTATAATAATTGTAATTATATATTACTTATTTTATATCCTATATGATTTTATTACACAACATATAGTTAGCTATCCTTTTCTCTGACAAAAATGTTATAACCAAATAAGTAAAATGAATAAAATTATCAACAGAAATATATTGTACTCCTTGTTGATATTAACAAAACTTAAGAAGTAACACACACTAAGTGGTAAAATGTAATACGACTCAACAAGTAAACTTAAGAAATAACACACACTAAGTGGTAAAATGTAATACGACTCAACAAGTAAACTGCATCATTAAGATACCGGGTGAAATTACGCTGTGAACCACACATACAAATTTCTGGTATCAAACCGAGTGAGTAAATAGCTAAGGATTACACCAAATGAGGCAAACCGTTTATTCAAGTATATGTCCGAGGTAGAATAATATGATTAAATGTGAATCTCGCTAGAGTATGTTGTGCTTGTTTAATTCTGATTATATATCACACTAAAATTCATTATTCTTATGCTGTGTCGGTATTAGCCTGACGTAATCGAAATGTATTTAGATAAATGTATTTGATCCACTCAAACGGTAAGATTTTTAAGGTGCACGGGTTTTACTCTCTCATCTAGAAATCTGAAAAAAAAATTAATACAAACATCAATCTATACAAACAGATGAAAATAAAATATAATCAATGATTATCACTTTCTCCAATACTGAATTACTTCAAACTACTTAAATGAATCTGTTACGATGAAAATGCAAGTCAGATACATTACAAAGTGCACTTATTGTGCAAGTTTGGTACGGCAGCATGTATACTTCTACTCAACCGAGTCACACATGTCATATGCATTATCTGTTGCATGTGCTTGAGTCAGCATACCAGATTGAATCTATGGTGTTTTTTTCCCAATATTGAATAGAAAACAGAAGACATCTAACAAAGCTGTATGTATCTGACCAACCCCAAACTATTTTACCGATTCACTCAAGCGCAAAATGTAGGTCAGATCATCATATGGCGCATGCACTTACGTCAACATCCTAAGATGAACCTATGGTGCATGTTTGGTAACAATAACAGCTATACTTTCTTCAATTTTGAATTACCCACAACTATTTAACCCAGTCACTCGTGCAGAAAATGTAGATCAGATGCATCATAGGATGCATGCGCTGAAGTCGACATCCTTTGATGAACCTATGGTACAAGTCTGCTAACTGTAGAACCTATACTTTCTTCAATATGAAATTTTCACAAACTAATTAAGCGAGTCACTCTTGTGGAAAACGTAGGTCAGGTCAGGTCATCTGATGCACGCGCTTAACTGAGCATCCCAAATTGTTTTATGGTGCAAGAATTTTTGTAATTGAAAATTTTTAAATGTACGTCCTTTGATTGTTCTGTTGTTACGGTGAGTGGGAAGGTGGGCCCGTAATCCTGTTAACCACACCATTTGTCTGGCTTTTGTCAAATTAAATGACCGTCCTAAGTCGGTATCGTAATTGCACTACCATCAAATATTTTGTAATGTGTTATATGTGCTAGTATATTATTTATATTTATGTATTGTATAGCTCCATGGTGACTTCTGCCATATAACTGAGCCAGTAACTCCTCTTTTTTCTTGAGACACCTATGCTTTCTACAATTCTGACTCACCCCATACTACTTAACCGGACTTGGAACGCGGACGCCGGAGTATATGGGATAAAAATATATATTGATATATCAACAACTTTATCATAACATTAAATTATTAGAAACAAATTATAACTCTTACAACTTTGAAAACTCTCGGTCAAATAGTTTTTAAAATATAAAACAAATGAAATTGACATTCAAGCAATTTCACGTTTCCCAAAGATTATTTTGGGGAATTTTGACTATACATGTATAAAACATCTAAATAATCAACATTTATCAATTTTCATAAAAAGATTTTAAAGTCTGTGGGAATGACAACAAGAATAAATCGAGAAAATATTATTATATCGCAATGCCTAAAAACTGGCCACTCAAATTTTTGTGTGCATGACCTCGGTGAATTTTATCATACAGCTTTGTCAGATGCTTCAGTTTTCTCTTTTAAAAGAAATACCATTTCTAACCTTTGATTTCGTATCTGGGATGATATTTCTGATTAAGGTTCATTGAAACACCAATAAAAGATAACTCTTCTTAACCACGAATAGAATTATCTTTTCTTTAAATATCATATAAACGTTCATTTTCAAACATAATATTGAGTGAGACTGAAAAGCAGAATATAAACTTATAAACAGATTAAAATGGAATTTTGCAAACAAAAAAATCCGTTAAATAGACATCATCAAGAAAGGCAGCAAAAACTGCCTGTTAAGCCGTTTACGATGCACTGTCAAGTGGCACATATGTGAATCAATTTGTGACTAATTATTTAATATTGTAATTTTAAGAATATGAAAATGAAGAAACTTCTTATTTCAATACAATAAATATCAGTTCTAATTCACTTGTTATGTTTTGACAATTCTGATTGGTCAACACGTTAGCGTTCAGACATGTATAACCACGCCATATCATCCTCAAATGTATTACATGTACTACATTGTACGTACTCTTTGTTCTCACTTCCTCTGACTCCAAATATCCAAAATACTGTCTATAGGAACTTTGTCCAGTGCTGTCAACGTCCATCTTAAGTCTTGTATCAAGGGCGATTTTCAAGTTCTACCATTTACGTACACAATAATTACAGTCAAGATGAGCTCACAGCATTGACAACGCACATGACGGACTACCATGTAACAAACAAACAGTGCCAATTTGAGCACTCGGAAAAGAGAAGAATACTGGATAACACGTCTTGGCACGGCTTTGCCCTATGGATGTAATGACAATATAAGTAGTATTGGTAACCTAACTAGTCCTGCGTGACAATCAGTTAACGTACTCGGTTTATTCAACAAAAGCCAGAGGAGGCATCGAAGTCATGGTACACGCAAATACAACAATCCTGAAATACATAATATTTCCTTTGATGCTCTTTTGCCATTTATAAATAAACCTTTGGGCCTTCATCACATTTGTACAAAACTTTATTCTATTTCACTCAGAAAATTACACGAGTTGTACGTATCGTCCAGACACCGTATATATACTGATATAAGCTCTGCAGAGTATACGCTAGATGGCATTATTATGGACATATCGACCGCTAGACTTTTTCGTCCCGTCAAGTCAGATATATCTATGGAAAAATCTAATCGCCCTTTCATCAAAATTAAATTTGCAAATAAAGGCATTTATTTGCCTTTTTTGGCCAAATTTTAAATCATAAGTCTGTTTTAAAGAAATTACCTTCATATTTCAAAATCAAAGATCCGCCATGTATTTCCTATAGCTACACACCATCAGTTGCATCTAAAATTCATAATTACAAAGGGTTTCTACAATGTCTTGATCTTAGCAACTCTGCATGCCATCCTCAACCGTGTGCATGTTCCTCATCTAATTTTGTATATTCTCCTTGTGGCCGTGTCATTACTGGTGATCTTGATATTGTTAAAAACACTAAATTAAGAGAACTTTTACTTAAAGATCCAAAATACAGAGAAACTAGATCATTCACATGGAGCCAAATATTTAAGAATATTATCAACTCGTGTGATGAATATGCTACACGATGGACAAAAGTAGAGGAAGTACAGGTCAACACTCTTTCGGAATGGATAAAATCTATTGCAGTACTGCTGAGATCAAAAATTAAAATATTACAAGGCTCTGTAAACACCAGATTCGAATCTATTTTTAAAGATCCTGATGTTGTCAGAGAACTTACCTTCCTCCAAGACAAAAGAGGAGTTACTGGCTCAGTTATGTGGCAGAAGTCACCATGAAGCTATACAATACATGAATATAAATAATATACTAGAACATATAACACATTACAAAAATATTTGATTGTAGTGCAATTACGATACCGACTTAGGACGGTCATTTAATTTGACAAAAGCCAAACAAATGGTGTGGTTAACCGGTTTACGGGCCCACCTTCCCACTCACCGTAACAGAAGAACAATCAAAGGACGTGCATTTAAAAATTTATAAATAATCCTCCATGTAAAGAACAAGGGTCAACCGGTATCGCATATTGAGCGGTCATAAAAAAATAAACACGGAAGGTATTGTAAAACACATAATGATATAAAAATATATGCGACATCAACATTATAAACCGTGCTTTGCCAGTTTGAAAGCGAGCTAAGACCCTAGGTCTGTAGGAGTGCCGACTAACAGTCAGAGGGGACGAGGCTCAGGACCCTGTCTCCTCTGAAAGTGGTTTAGACAAGGCCCGTCTTATAGTCCCCACCGCCCTGTTAGTCAGCGTGCCATGTTCAAGTAAAAGTCTGCATAAGGCCGTAGAGGGGCCAAATACAAGACCTATAGTCTTTTTGATGATCTCAATATCATATTGTCTATTTAGAAGACGTTTGACTATTTCATTACAAGATAAAATAACGTTCTCGGAGCCTTTTACTTTCCTCAGTTTATATACAAGATCACCGTAAGAATTAGGATTGGAAATTCCATTGGATACATACTGTTGAAAAGAAATATTTCCAAATTTAGATAGAAGTTCTGAATAAGGTCTGAAGAATTTGCCGAATGTTTTTCTTAGCTTGTGATATCTGTAACCCTAAGTTAAAAGTTTAGTAGTAATTTGTAAATTTCGTATATGAAAGTCCACAACAGCCTCTGCGAAATCGAACTAATTGAGATATATAGATACCATATGATGGGAGTCGAGGGACATCGCCATCCAAGTAAGGGAAATTTACAATAGGAAATCCAAACTCCTCACGTTTTTATTAAATTTGTCAAGAAGGTCAAAACGTTTTGATTTTTGAATAGAAACCATAAAACCCCTCTCATAACAATAAAGAAACAAATCTGCTATTAAAGGCGCGCAGTAAGTACCCATAGGAATCCCAACTATTTGTTGATATATTTTGCTATCAAATTACACAAAATATTATTCATGAGAAAATCTAGTGCTTTATATAATTCCTTGCAAGTCCAGTATTTATATGAAGTATATTGTTTGTTGGAAAAGAATCCAGAGTTATTGGAAGTACATATGTACGTTTTAGATTCTCTGTGAAAACACCATTGTATAAGAGACAGCAACTTGCTTTTAATCAAATCATGAGGCAGAGATGTATAAAGTGTAGAAAAATCTAATGTAGAAATTTTAGTCGCTTTGAAATTTAGCAAAAGAAGTTTGTCTATAACTTCATGAGAATTTTTAATTGACCAAAAGTAATTGATGTTACTATTATGAAATGCGACATCACAATATTTGATAATATGATCTTTTATAGCAGTTAGAGCAGACGTAATATGCTTCGATAGTACCGTAGTAGAGCAGTGGCTAGAATTAGATATGAAACGTGATTTATATGGACTTTTATGTAGTTTTGGGAGCCAATATATGGTTGGTAGATCAACTTTATCTGTTTTAATTTTGAAGTCGGACATGGTCATGAGGTGATCGTGCAAAGTGCTGTCTCTTGAGGTAGGGCTTTCAACATATGTATGAGTGGAGTTTAATTCGTTTTTAAGTACTTCAATATAATATAGTTATCAAACAACTATTATGTTATTATCTGCTTTATCAGCAGGAACAAAGACATATTTAGTATGTAAGTCAGCTATCTTCTTTTTAATAGAATTTGCCGTCAATGTATTAGGCTGTTGAAATAAATGCGGATTTTCCGTAAAGTTCTTAATACGGATATCGACAATTCTTAAAATCTCGTATTTCCAATCATTAAGAGCATTAAACTTTACCTGTTCTTTTTTACACCAACGTTTACAATATGTAGTTAAAGCATCTTCTATAACGTCACGGCATTTATTGAAATCTATCCTGGACGGTAACCTATACTTAGGTCCTTTTCCAAGAACATCATATCATTACACCAGCAGATAAAGCTTCTAATAAATAAATATTTACCTGTAAGAAATATTATTTTGACAGCCTAGTGAAAGAATTAAGATGAAATTCAGCTCCAGGAAATCCTACTTATACTCTCACGAACTTTTCGGTTTCGGAAGAACTTGAAAATCATAAATCTGTCCTCAATACGTTTGGTATTGACACAAATAAATTAAATTTACAACTTCCATATCTGTACTGCATTCCAAAAATGCACAAAAATCCTTACAAACAACGCTTTATCGCTGGTTCCTCGAAGTGTTCCGCAAATCTGTATCGATGTTACTCACACAAATATTATCAAATATTAAATCTGGCCTTCATAGGTATTGCGAAACAGTATATTCCAGAAGTGGAAGTAATCAAATGTTGATCCTAAAGAAATTCAAATGAGTTGTAAGAACATTTGAAATTAAAAAGTTTTACAAACATTCCCTCCTTTCACTTTTCGACTCTTTACACAACGATCCCTTATCAAAAATTAAAAGACAGATTAGCGGATTAGCGGAAATGATCCAAAATGCATTTACTAGTAAAAACGGAAGCCGCAAATTCAAATATATAGTTATAGGCCGTGATAAAACTTACTTTGTCAGGGAAAACTTTGATTCCAAAAATAAATATACTGAAACAGATGTCATCTAAATCTTATCGATAACATTTTTGTGGTGTTTGGAGAAAAGGTTTTTTCAACAAATTGTCGGCATTCCAATGGATACTAACTGTCAACCGCTTCTGGTCCTCTACTCATAAATATGAATATATCCAATCGCAAGGAAAGAAACAATTGGCTCTTGGCTTCAATTTCACTTACAAATATATAGATGACTTGATTTCAATTAATAATCCTTTATTCGCGGATTCCAAGTACACTGGAGGTCAAAGAAACCACACAAAGTAGTAATTCTACGAGGTTCAAGACCATGTCTCCTCTAAAGAGGTTTGAACAAGGCCCGTCATATAGTCCCCACCGCCCTGTTAGTCAGCGTGCAACGTTCAAGTAAAAGTCTGCATAAGCTTGAAGAGGGGCCAAATACAAGACCTATAGTCTTTTTGATGATCTCAATGTCATATTGTCTATTTAGAAGACGTTTGACTATTTTATTACATGATAAAATAACGTTCTCGGAGCCTTTTACTTTCCTTAGTTTATATACGAGATCACCGTAAAAATTAGGATGGGAAATTCCATTGGATACATAATGTTGAAAAGAAATATTTCCAAATTTAGATAGAAGTTCTGAATAAGATCTGAAGAATTTTCCGACTGTTTTTCTTAGCTTGTGATATCTGTAACCCTGAGTTAAAAGTTTAGTAGTAATTTGTAAATTTCGTTTATGAAAGTCCAAAACATCGGTGCAGCCTCTGACAAATCGAACTAATTGAGATATATAGATACCATATGGTGGGAGTCGAGGGACTTCGCCATTCAAGTAAGGAAAATTTACAATAGGAAATCAAAAATCATCACGTTTATCATAAATTTTAGTATATATTAAGTGGTTGATGATTTTGATGTTCAGATCTATGAAAGGTGTAGATTTATCTCAGGTATTAGCTTTATTCAATTTGAGCTCTGGTGGATATATTTCTGATATAAATTGTTCGAATTCAGGGTTGTCGATAACCAAAATGTCATCCAGATATCTGCAAGTATTATTAAATTTGTCAATGAGGTCGAAACGTTTTGATTTTTGAATAGAAACCATAAAATCTCTCTCATAACAATAAAGAAATAAATCTGCTATCAGAGGCGCGCATTTAGTACTCATAGGAATCCCACCTATTTGTTGATAGGAATAGAATTTCATTTTATGTTCTCTCTCTCTCTCTCTCTCTCTCTAACGCTGAACCCCTCTTGCTTGATCGTCATATTAATGAAGTCCTCATTGACGCTTGGACATTAGCATTGATCACTCTCAAGTCATCAATTGTATATATCAATACCATATATCCTATGTGTGGAACATGAACACAGGATGCTGAACATCAAAGGTGATGGCAATCTAGGATATGTATGTATAAAATGTGTATATTACTGCATACCCGTTTGATATTCAAATTTATTATTTTGTTATGAATGTTTTTGATTATTGGCCATTTTTATTTGATACTTCTTTCACTGTAGTATGAAAAGATCGAATTTTTATCCGATGTTAGATAAACGTCAATTTTGTTAATAGGATCACTAGTTTAACTCAGCTAATCCTCTGGACATCACGTTCTTTCGCGATGTATTGCTTTTATTGTATGCTTCAGATTTTTATAAGGTTTCCAAAGCTGCGTATTTGGAAGAAAATTTTCATATCATTACCATAGCACTGATTCTTGCACGATACCATGTAAAACTCTAGTAGATTCTTTGGGTCTAGCACGATTTAAGTTGTTTATAAGGTTTACTTAAAGTAACACCTCATAAGTGGTAAATAAGGTATTAGATGTACCTGTCGTATTGTAACAACCCTTTACGCTGTGATAAGTGTATCACATAGGACGTACACCTCATGATCTAGTATCAACGTTCCACATGGAGGGTTTCACGTGCAACCTAGATTCAACCCTGTTGTATGTCTGTGATAGTAAATGTTAGTCTGCAACAGTTTTTCGCCTTTTGTCTCCTACTTAGTACGTAGAGTATTAATTTTTGCTATTGTTATGTGTGTCTGTATTTTTGGGTTGGGGGTGGGTTTTTTTATCTGGGGTGTTTTTGCGCAGCATAATACGTATTGGACATGTTAGTGACCTACTTACCAGTTTATTTAATAGGGGACAGGCTTACGTGACTCTGAATTATAGGTATACAAGTCATTGAAAAGGCTTGGAAGTTGCACGCCCTGTAAACGGAGTTTAGAAAATTTCCAATATGGTAAGTGTATGCTTAATGTATTATGGCAACTGCAGTAAATAAATCTACAAAAGTAAAAACAGTATATGAATATAAAAGATATTCTAATTCACATTCTGATTGGTTCAGACATGTATAACTACGATATACCGGCGTCATATATATTATTACATTATACGTATTCACATAGCCTCTGATTGCAACTATCAAAATATGTCGTTTACACACAATGTTTAATTATTTCAGGAGGAGGTGGTGGTCCGTGTATTCGTGAGGGTTCTTCACCTTTGGTTTCCACATTTGTGTGCTTTTATGAATGCAAAGGTTACACTTGATGACCCCTTACTCTGCATGGATATATACCAAAAGTAGTCGATGATTAATCAGTATATATTTCTGAAGGAGAGGAATTGAAGAGGTATTATAATTTCGTGTTCAATTCAATTCCAGTTTCTAATTTCATGCGTAAAATTTCTCAATAAGAAGGAAGACATTGTGGTTCTATCATTTTTCTTATGATGAATCTTCTCATATATCACATTATACAGTTGTGCGATAATTTATGGCAATTCATGACAGTTTATATTACTGTTTACCTGTAAACACTGTCCTTCAACCACCTTTAATCATTTGACGAGACTCTAGACTAAAACTATCTTTGAAATTCAGTAATAATTATCTATGGATAGAGATGCAACGATACAAAATGTCATGATACGATACGTATCAAAATACCTCATACACGATATGTATCACGATGCACCGTTTTGATGAAAGTTCAACTTCATAAAAGCAAATTGAAACAGAACAATGTCAAAAAACCTTTAAATTTTAATACATTGTAAACAGTTATTTCATGACTTAAAATTTAATGTTCTTCAGAAAAATTAATTTATTCACATTTTCAGCGTCAAGCAAAGATTTTTGAGCAATAACAATGTCCCCAGGGGTAGAATATACTCTTTCACTGAGGATGTTTCTTAGATATACAGATATCTACGGTCAGCCTTTTCCAGCAAGGGAAACTTAGTTTCCTTTGTTTTCCACAATTCTAATGGATTACAATTAATGTTCACGGGTTGTTCTATCCTATAGTTACTGATTTTCTACACTAGCTGGCGTTGCTAGAGGAGTGTCATTAACAATGAAGACTTCTTTTAAAAAAACCCTCCATGGCTTTCTAAAACAATGAAACATTGATGTATGATTTAACAGCAAATTGTAAATCTAGTCATATAAAACATTTTAAAAAATGTATTTCTAAATTATAAATGCAAATGAAAAAAAGGATGATTTTGTAGTGTTATTAAATTATAAACGAGTTTAACATTGATGTCATCCTTGTCTAATATATCAACATTTGATCTGTCTTTAAAATTATTTTTCATTAGCAAACAAGGTAATTCTGCTGGAGCTGAGTCTAAGGAAGGTAATTCTGTTGATGCTGAGTCTTCTTGTTTCAAAAACCGTACAAATGAAATGTTTAAGAAACCATACATAACTATTGGGATATAATAATTGTATATCCAAACTCAGCATTTGTGTATCTAACTTATTCCTACTTAAAATAATAATTTTACTGATACCTTTAGCAATACACAATGTCACACAGCCGTAATCATACTTATAAAAGTTAAACTTTATTATGGTCCAATACATTTATCAAGAAAATAATTGATATTGTTCAAATTTCTGCAAATTCATTATTTTACATATTAAGGATGAAGTATTAAAGAAGTAACAAATCGATTACAGATAACTAACTCTTTATATGAAGTTCATTATGAGTATTTGAGAATTATTCAGGAAAACAACAAATAAGTAATTTTTAAAAGTAGAAATCATTCAAATAATGTTAACGAGAAAACAGAAGATATCTGACAAAGCTGTATGAGACAAATCAGCAAGGACCTGCACACAAAACTTGATAATAGTAGAAAATACACGGACAAGCGACATTAAAATAATACTCGATTCTGCTGCGGTAACGATACCGACATATGACCGTCAATTGAAGTAACAAATGTCACTCAGTTGGTGTGGCAAACCGGTTTACAGGCACCCAACTTCCCACTCACCGCAAAAGCAGCACAATCAAAGGACACACATTTAAAAATTTATAAGTAAGATACGAAAAAGTACCGAAGGGTAAACCATATCTCATAGCCCATGGAATAAAAGGACAATATCGTGAATTTTCAGACAAATGCGAACCCCAATTAAATCGAGATGAGACCAGGTTTCCGGGAGGAGTAAGCGTTATAATCCTCCATATAAAAGAAAAAAGAGGAGTTACCGGCTCAGTTATGTGGCAGAAGTCACCATGGAGCTATACAATAAATGAATATAAATAATATGATAGAACATTTAACACATTACAAAAATATTTAATTGTAGTGCAATTACGATACCGACTTAGGACGGTCATTTAATTTGACAAAAGCCAAACAAATGGTGTAGTTAACCGGTTTACGGGCCCACCTTCCCACTCACCGTAACAGCAGAACAATCAAAAGACGTACATTTAAAAATTTATAAATAATCCTCCATGTAAAGAACAAGGGTCAACAGGTTTCTCAAGAAGAGAGGTCATAAAATTTTATTACACAGGAAACATTTATAGAATAATATGTTGCTACCAAAAATATGTAAGGCGGCATCAACATAAGTAAACCGTGCCCTGCCCGTCTGATAGCGAGCCCAAATCTTAATTAATAGGACTCCCGACTAACATTCAGAGGAGACGAGGATCAGGACCTTGTCTCCTCTGAAGATGTTTTGGACAAGGCCCGTCATAGAGTCCCCCCGCCCTGTTAGTCATCATTTGAAACAAACTTAAGTCATGCATAACAATAACAGAGAAATAACCACTAATTCATAAATAGTAAAATGGTGTTTTAATGCAAAAGTTGCAACTCTAGCAAGAAGTATACCACACTAACATTAAATAATCGAAAAAACATTTGAACACTTAGAATTTACTTTGCACCTCTCCATCTGCCATTGTAATTTCACAAAGGACTACAGCATAAATTCGGCCCCTGTCAAGTTCATAATGATATAGTAGTTTTGAAATTTTGGTCCAAACAGCAACTTATTTCTAACACCTTAGTAATGTCGACATCTTAATATTTACCAAACTGATCTGTCGCAGCTATTCTTTAGTCCGTGAGATCATGACAGTGTTCTTTACATTGTCTTCATAACATTGATCATATATCAGATAAAATGGTAAATCCTTTGGGTTCTTCTTTGTTCACTTACTCATAATAGTAGCATAAACTGCTGGTTGTTGTTTTAAGTATCTGTATATCATATCACAGCTTTAATTCTATCGTCGCGTTTTATTATTCTGTATAAGTTTATTTTTTGGTCTGAGAGCCTTTTGTTTATCAGTTAGGACTTTTATGCTGTAACACTCTTATAAATAAAAGATGCGATACCACTCTCCTCATACGTCCTAAAAGTCGAAATACTGATGGTTGGCCCAAACTTTTAAAAGCAGCAAGGTTCAAACAATAGGCTGGAATTTTGATTGCCTTATCTCTTTTACTGTTTTGAGAATTACTGACCAACAGAAAAAGATTTTTACAAACCCTACTCATAAACTGCCCAATTACTGCCTCATTAACTGAGATGGATAAATTTTCAGCTGTGTGAGATTCAAAGAGGGGACGGGTCTGTAGAACAGCACTCTTCAACAGCCAATTCTTGGTAAAGCAGTGTGTAGTTACTGTCATATAACTCTGAGTGGCCCTTGAAGTCCTCTCATCGGTTATAAAAGATATGCGATCAGCTGACTTTTCTTTTACTGCCGCACTAGTTTCCGTGTAGATGTTTGTGATAACTGTATCTATGAAGTAAGTTCTTGATGGAATCTCGTATCGTGGCTATAATGTTTTGATAACAGGCACTTGAATCTGAGAAAAAGGGATAGGAGGAGGTACGCAACATACAACTTTCAGATTTTTCACTTTTCTCACACCCGGCGGTTCCATTGGATTCGATCTGAACATATCCTAAGCAAGAATCCGACAATCGGAGACACTGTCAACCTGTTAAATGTTCAATCTATAAAGAATCTGGAATTAAAACTCTTATCCAATATGTATGAAAATTATGATCATTAATGAACATGAACATTCAGAGCTAAATAGTCCAAAGCTCTAATTTATCAGGGGAGGCAGCTGGTTGTTTCATCAACAAAATGTCAATATCCAACCATTTAGTGATACAATATATAAATGGTGCATATCTTGCTTTTAATCGGTGTTTACAAATGTGCCAGATTGCCGGTGATTTCCTACGGTTTTTGTCAATGTTCTTTGGATTTTTTGGATATATTAAACATATTATATAGGGGAAAAAAAGATATTGAGAATGTCCTGTGGTTCTCAAACTTTTTCGTAAACACTATTTTTAATACAATTTGTACCAATAGAAAAGTCTAATGGATACCCATTTAAAATACCACAGGGCTATCACTTACGTATAACTTCACTGACACTTTGTCTCCCATCCTTCAAACCTGCCCCAACGATGTACAGTACATGCATTCTCCGAATTAAACGCCGCTATGCCCGTAGTAGCAGTTATTCCAATGTTTCGACCCAATAAACTCCTTTGTTTACAAATTTCTCTCCATAAATATGTCTTTCCTATCAGAACAAGTAAATGCTAGTTTTGGTTTTCTTAATGGTTTATAAATTTCCCCACGATTAAAAATCAATTCACATCCGACTATTCTGTCTCAAATGATGAACATACATGTATTTTAGAATGAGGAGCGTAAAATGAACTGCTCATTACTTTATTGGAATTCTGGAGTAAAAGAAATATCAAACAGACACTATCCTATTTAGACAACAGAATATCAGTGCTAGACGTCACTGCTTCTTTAGGAAAGCAATATATCATGGAATAAACTTTCAGTATTATATGACTATCACTAAACTGTCCTCACTTCCGATGAGGATTCTACACCCGGATAGCCATTAAAGTGTTTTATATAAAAATTAAACTTATGTGATAATGTAATACTCTCTGATAATTTCCCCAAATAATGCACCCGAGTACAGAATATAGTGAAATCTATATTAAACCCTAATACAGAGACAGACTGTAGTTGTTGGATTTGGTTATCCAGAACAGGATCAACATGTGAAATAAGTTAGATACCCTCACAATACATTTTCACTAATATTCGATATGAATCACCTTCTGCAATACCTAACGACCCATACTCTCTTATCTCTACACCACAAATCGCGTTACAACAAACTGGTGAAATCGAAAAAGAATATGCTAGATAGAGTTACATCGTTAGAAATAAAGTTTTACATAATGAGAACCGAAGATTCAGGCTATAATTAAGATTCAAAACTGCTCCCAGAAAAAAGGAGAGTAATTACATCTCTCATCTTGAAGTCCTTCTTCCAGATTCTGAGTGGCATGTAACTCAAAATGATGCACTGAAGAATCAAATCATGTATAAATTTTATTCGCCGTCAGATACGGATTCCAACTCATCCACATTGGCAATGCAAAGACAAACACAATCTCTTAACCAGTATGATACCTACCATGGGGAACACATGGGATACGGTGGCAATGGATGCATGGAGCGTATAAGCATAAATGGTGGTAAAAGTGTGTAATTTTAACATACAAAACTTCCGTTATATACATGTTTGTGATAAAACGAATATTTGAAATACTAAAGAAATGACAAAAGCTGCCTCTAGCCTGCTAGGACTTTCACTAGGACTTTCAAACGTAATACACTTATTTCTTGTGGCATGAGAGCGAACCCTATTGATTTTCAATATCAAGGTCAAAGTCTAGGTTTTTTGGGGAAAAAGATTTAGAAAGCACCTTGTACACAAGATACATACCAAACTATTTATGCTAGAACTTTTAAACTTTGCACATTAGTCCCTTTTTCCCTATTCATTTTCAAGGTCATTTCTGCAAGGTCTATAACGTTTTATTCCTTGCATGGATTTGAATAATGTAATATTTTTGCATAAGACCCAAGAGCGTGCCATTACCTTGAATCGAGGTCATATCTGTAATCTCAATATCAGAGTACATATGATGTACAAATCTTTCTCTGTGTAAAATATTTTACCAATTGCATGGATATGAATAAAACTTTTTAGAACTTTTGCCATGCAACCAATGTTTGGTGCAGGTCGCAATGCATATAATGGGCAATTCCTTAACAGGGCCATAACTTTTAACCCCTAGGATAGATTCTATTTCAAATAATTGTTGCCCAGTCCACAGAGTGTTTCGTGAAAGGTCATGTTTGAAAGATCAAGGTCACAGTGCTTATGAAAGTCAAATTATTGTCCGAGACATAGCGTTAGTGCTTGTATGGAGTTGAAAAATATTGTACAGGATTTTTGCCATGGACACAAAGGTGTAACATGACCTAGAGCCAAAGTCATATCTACAATGTAAAGCTCACAGTGTATGGTAAATCCTTCTATGGGCCTTAATATTCTACTGCCTGCTTTGTTTTGTTTATTACACAGGATTGTTGTCCAGGTTCCAGAAGCGAGTTACGACTTCAGCCAAGGTTAACTTTCATTATAAGCATTATCTTACAAGTTTTGCGACTTTAGTGAAATTTATTAGAAAATTAGGTGGGCAATTGTGAAGCCCTAAATTCGGTGGGAAAGAAATTTCTCCATTCATTCATTTATCCCCTCTTCAAATTAAGCGTCGTGCATATTATGCAACATTAAACGCTGCTCTTTTGGAAGATTTATTCGTTAATTTCGTCTCTATAGAAATGGCAACCCTCAAGAAGTATGTCAATATTAAAAGCGACATTTATTGTATTTATTGTAATATTTTCTTATTATAGTCGTTGCAGAGTAGTAGTGTAAAGATGATGGATAAATCCAAACCACAAGTCCAAAAATCATAAAACCAGAGGACATACAAAATCAGTGAAAATGAAAAACAAATGGAAAATAACTAAATATGTCTACTTGAATAGCATATGTGAACCCCTGTGATGGAGTGAGATCAGGTGCCCGGGGAGAGTGAGCATCTCCTGCATGCTAGCAACACCCGTCACATATACCCAGTAGAAAGAGTCAAATCCTGTAATTTCCATATGTAGTCATATATGGAGAAGTCGAAGTAGGTTACCTTCTAGTATAGAAGGTGTCAAATCTGTGTTAAATGATCGGAATCGGTCTCAGTCCAGAATATCATTTAAAAGTCTGGATAACGAGATATCATATGGAGTAATAAGAGTCTCGTAACGACCGTAGAACTTCCTCAGTGACGTTGCTAGTCTATAGCTAGCACATATATAACCCTGGTTGAGCAGCTTAACTGAAAGTCGCCTAGCCCTCAGAACAAAGCCATTGTAATTTGAACATGCTCTGGAATAACGTGTTAACTGAGATATGAATACGCCGTATGCGGGCGATGATGGAATGTTGCTACTTATGAAAGGAAAGTTTGTAGATAATGTTGCGCGTCTTCTCTAGATCCACACAGACATCTGATATATGGTTTGTATAGAGTCAACAATAAGGGAGCTGTAATTTAGATAAAGCCAAGTGCGCAATATTTTGGCTTTCTTTTTCCGATGTTCAGAAATTTTCGAAGATTTACAACATCCAAAGTTAAATTACATCTAAATGTCTAAAAAAGAATTACATAATTTCTTAACTAACTGCGCCCCTCTTCTAGCTGACATTTTCTTATATCCGTATGAGGCAGAATTTATTCAAAACATGCTCTCCACAAGCAGAAAAAGCCTTGCATCTTAGTTTAATTTTACGTATAGATATATAGACGACGTATTGTCAATCAATAATCCTAACTTTAAGGATTACATACATGAAATCTATCCCCATGAACTTGAGATAAAAGAGACAATAAAAGGGCAATAATTCCGCTTCGTATGTGGATATATTTTTAACTTTCGACAATAATAGTCATTTGAACACCTCTCTGTATGACAAACGTTACGATTTTAACTTCCAAATAAATAACTTCCCGTTTCTTTGCAGCAATATCCCGTCCTCACCTGCCTATGGAGTTTTTATATATCAACTTATAAGGTACGCAAGAGCCTGTTCTCTATACGAGTTTTATTCCAAGAGCCAAACGACTGGCCACTAAGTTGCTTATGCAGGGATATGTTAAAAAACGTCTGAAATCATCACTGAGGAAGTTCTACGGTCGCTATGGGGATCTTGTACGAAAATATGATGTGCCTCTTTTTAGAATGATTGATAATATTCTGGAATGCGACTAAATGACCTGTTCAGTGAACACCAAATATGACTTTGTATACCAGTTTTGTACTTTCGTATGTACAATAAAGAAACCAAAACTCTTGATTTTAACATGTTTCTTGAGAACTGCTGTGACGGGTGATGCATGCAAACAGGAGACGCTTACTCTCCCCAGGCACCTGGTCTCACCTCGGATTTTTTCAGTATTTCGGGGTTCACAACAGTTCCTTTTCGAAACTTACACGATTTTGTATCTGTCCTTGGACTTTGAGAATGATTAACGGTTTGGTACTTGGTATATTGATTCTGATCAAATTGTTCACATCTCTTTCGGTTTGGAAAGAAGATGACTCATTATATAAGAAATTAATTTACATAGGTCTAGCAAACCCAAGGACAATACGCAAATTTCTTTTGCTGACATGAACTCGTGTACATAAATAAGGTGTAGCAATATTCACCATTTCAGAAAAATATATGGGACGATATCTTTAACGTGTCTCCGATCCTAAATCGATTAATAATTTTGCTCTTGAACATTATTCCTTGCTCCAGTTACAATTCTGCCTACTTCAATTTGGATGTTTCTGTGCTGCTTTTACAGTAAGTGGGAAGGTGGGCGCCCGTAAACCGACTGAATGACGTTTGTTACTTCAAATGACCGTCCTAAGTATCGTAACTGCACCACAATCGAAAACTTTTGTAATGTTTCTCCGTGTATATTCTACTATTATCATGTGTTGTGTGCATGCCTTTAGTGATTTGTGTCATACAGCTTTGTCAGATGTCCTCTGTTTTCTCTTTCGTTTTCATAGAAACAGCATTTATCCAATATTATATATCTGCATATTCCAAAATAGGCCTAATAAAAGAAAAGTGTTTGCAGTGATTTTATTAACGGATTTCAAGCTTTTGATATATATTCTGTATGTGCCCATGACATACACAAGATCTGCTGAAAATCTTTATCGGTATCCACATGTTTAATATTTACATTATTCATTGAGACAATAGGATGATAGACGTTAAATGCTTTTTCGAGATACCTAAATTTCCTCGATTTTGGGGGGATTAAAAGTTACAAGTCATGGTGAAGCCCATAAATGAACGTCATGGTGGTCGAAGTTTATCAGCACACAAATGATAATCAGCAATTCATGTAAGTACAGAGATGTGTCATCAGCTAATAATTTCATGTCAGACTGTATATATGTCATTCATATTTATGTATATCAAATACATAATCGAATTAAAGATGGATCATTGAGGTAACCCGCCAAACCTTCACTGTGGTGTGGTGAGAATCCATCGGTCACAACTCTGTGGAAGCAGACTCCAAGGTATTCCCATCCGTCCCAATTTAAGAAAGTAAGCCCTTTTGCCACACTCGGTCAAAAGTTTCACTGTTTTATCAAACACGACCAGAATCTCTTTGCCCTTATCAGTTGCTTTTGTAAACGTATAATATAAGTCCATCAATTCATATACGGTCGAAATGTTGGGTGTAAAGACCGGGCGGGCGTAATAAGATTATCATATAAAATATAACTAGATCCCTCTTTAAAGAGTTTAAAATTCACATTATCTAATCTGCTGGATTTGCCTGTATCCAGATGTTTTATAACCTCAGATCTTCCATGAACATTGTGTCAAAGCGTAAAAGCGGGGGTTCCATGGATGGGATGGAAGCATGGTTGTCGTCTTCATTACTTTGTTCACAGAAATATTTATTCAAAGCACTCGAATGTTCAAATCCGAATTCCTTATGTCATTGTGAAATCAAGGCAAGTCTAATAGTCTAATTTGAACAATTTTATTTGGAATGGATCGTTTTGCGACTGTGATGATGCTGTCTGTAAGTGTGGTGACTCGATCGACTATAAATGTGTTATGGGTGTCCCAAATGTTCTCATGTAAAGTAAGTGTGTATTGGTCGTAATCAGCTGTGTCAGTTTGCCAGATTTCACGTTGATAAGTCGACCTATAGTAAAACATTTGAGCATAATTCAATCGAGATTTCTAGACTAAACGAATCAATAAATCTATTGTGTA
The DNA here is from genome assembly GCA_035048485.1 of Pteria penguin. NCBI lineage: Eukaryota > Metazoa > Mollusca > Bivalvia > Pterioida > Pteriidae > Pteria > Pteria penguin. The sequence continues at coordinate 37,348,068 of CM068588.1, read as the reverse complement.
TATAGAAAATCCCTACCAAAACATGCATTTGTTCAAAATTTACCTCGATCCAGGCTGCCTCTAGATTTGGAACAGTGAAATCGGACCGTTGTGTATATGGGTATCCATGTTACGATCAAGACGAATTGGAGATTGATATAAGGGTAGAATTCAATCTGAAGATATTACAGACTGATACAGCCAGGTCTCACATACAGTAATAATGTCAAATAGCCCTAGCTCAGCTGCTAACAAATCAAGTTTTGTATGTATATTTTAAACACTAATATGACAATTGTTTTACATTCGTTGAGTCATAAGGACCAGGGTGAGTTTCAATATCCCTTGAAAGCAGAAGAATAAGGATTAAATATTCAGCAATATAATAACAAATATTCATGATTGTAACCAACAAACTGATTACTGGTTGAAAGTACAGTGAGGTGCAGTCCTAACATAACATTATGTTAACGTCGCGTTAACTTGAAGTTTGCTTCCCTCATGCGCTCAGGACTGCTGAGCACACGCGTTGGCGTTAACGCAGATTTCCTCGTGAACTAAATTTTGAGACTGCGTTAACGCGCTGGACTGCCGCGTTCACGCGCTGGACTGCCGCGTTCACGTGGCTGACAGCCACGTTCGGTTGCTTACAACTTATATAGAGAAGGATTTAAAGAAGAATCGATATATACATTGTATATTCAAATATAAAAACATATTACTGTGTGCATGTAGGGAAATATTTAGAATTAAATAAAACGCTTACGAGTAAAGGGATGAATTTAAAAAATATTGAATACAATTTCCGAACATCGAATTTAATGAAATTTATTCTTATTTTAGGATAATAATAATAATAATAATAATAATAATAATAATAATAATAATAATAATAATAATAATAATAATTGAATTAATGAAAAGAATAATAATGATGATAAATTATGGTATTCATATATTATGAAAAATAGCTAAATTAAAAAAACCCAATTGTACATACATAAATAAGAATAAATACATAAGTAAATTATAAATAAATAAACAAATACCAAATAAATACATAATTTTATTAATTAAAAATAAATAAATAAAATAGATTTAGAATGTAATTTTCCTAGAGTCTTTATGGTATAAACTGACGAAGTTTTTCATAAATACCTGAGCGCATGTCTACGCGGTGATTTCCATTATTATATTTCATATGAAACCCTAATGCGGGGTGTCATTTTAACATCACATTTAATGCACGTATATATGGCAACATTTGCGGTAATTTAATTAGATTCCTTTTATTTCCTCCATCCGTACCACTGTAAAGAGAATTACAAATGTAATCATGTGAACGCGAGACTGGACTGAGCGCACGCGGGAATAAATCGCGTTAACGCGAATTTCCTCCCGCGTTAACGCAAGGAGCGCACGCGCGTCCGGTCCAGCAGTCCTAGCACGTGTGCTAAAGCAGTCCTCGTGACCGCTTTTCGTGTTAACGTGAATGTTATGTTAGAACTGCACCCATCTGTAAGTACGCATATCGTAAGTATTGCGAGTTTGATAAATAATATGACACATAAGCTATTTACGCAAGCATAAACAATGAATGTAAACCAATATTAAGGGATGTGTGAATATTACCATAGTAGGTTTCAGAATAGCCATGTTCCCATTATGTACGTCGCCATCTCAGTATTCATTGAAGTATATAGACACAATGATATATACAGAGGAGGGTGTGTTGTCAACAAAGCGTAAGATAGTGAATCTTAAATCAACAAAAAGTATGAGGTTTAGCTCACACGTTAAATATATAGATATAGGAAACATAATTAAAAAATGATTGTGGAGTTATACAGATTGCACAAATATTTCTTACAATTCATCATACAATTAACAAACAACGTTTGAAACCAAAGAATTTAACTATTTCGAAAAATGGTATGTGATAAAAGTCCTGATTATTTGACTTTCAGGATATGTTGTTATGAGTTGTGAGTACTGCAGAGACATATGCCGGCTGCCTCAATATTCAGGTTATCTGTGATAAATCAATACAAATACATGAAACTGAAATCTCAAAAGTAGCATAGTATGATCTTTGTCTGAATATGACATTGTAGACGGAATTGTTATATTACATCGGTACTTCTTCGTTGTTCACTCAAACCACACTAAACCACATATATTTTTGCACTGAACATTTGTAAAACTTATTAATGATTTATTTTTACAGAAGTCTACAAATATAATATTAACTGCTCTAAAAATAAGAAACGCCGTCTTTTATTGTTCTAATTTTTAGCCTGTACAAATCATTTGCTATGAAGCTAGTGAAATTGTTGTCTATGTGGAAAATTAAACATTACAGATTTCACAGTAACCATGACGTATGGGTAGTGTTTCCTATTGAGTTCGCTGTATGAATCCGGTATGTTAACAGCATGGTACTGGCACAATATTGTACACGACCAAAAGTCGGCCATGCATATCACTTTTTTTACCCGATTTCCTCCTTGCCCAAAATAATAATATGAATTGTCCTTTGAAATACACCACTGATGAAAAAAGATCAACATCAAAACTACATATATTGCATCTTCATAGTAAAATAGTGCAAGTGTTCCAAAACAAAAAAAAGAAATAAGAAATAGTAATATATGGAATATATACGTGGAAATGTATTGTCGTATATTGATAGATCATATATAAAAGGGTAAGAAAAAGACAAGGTGTCAGACATATCAACGATCGCGCAATATGAATATTAATGCATTCTCCTCAGTGGGTCCCAAATTTTGATCGTCGTACTCTATGTTTAAGCATCGGTATTCATGCGGACGGCCATAAATTAATATGGAATAAAAACCAAGAGTATGGTTCCCATCCTTTTTAGATTGACTTATTCATGACTGGTTAAGATAAAACAAGTGACATGTATATAATGATTTGCATGAAAGCGAAATGCATTGTAATGCACCGTCACATCTGGAGTACAGTATTGCAAATGTTATACTCTAAATGTGAATTCCTAATCTTACAAAAGATTTACTTTCACGGACACGAAGATGAATAGCTACACTTTATACACACATATAACCATCACAGTCTTTATTCACATATAATCATAGTGGCTGTGCCATACTCTTTCTTGGCAATGGTGAACATAGCGGCCTCCTATTCTCGTTGTATGTATTATGAATCAGATTTTAAACTAATTTACAAGGTAACGTTTTGAAGGTCGTTTCATTCATTGTGAATGAAAAATAGATGGAAAGGATTTTTACCCGTTTGTACCTTTTAAATAAGAAAGACAATATATAATGAAAATTAACTTACCATAGTTCACCGAGTGATGTCCTGATCAGCCGAATAACCAATGGTCCAAGGTGGTCAGACACACTATCCGGAGTGGGTCTTTTTTTTATTGAAAGCCGTAATAATCCCAATTCGGTATTCAATTTCCTACCAATAAAACTCTGATAAAAATCATCTGGATGAAATTTAATACGTTTGTATGATACATGACAGTTGTTTATAACAATATTATATTGTATGAATTATATTTTATATGTAAATTGAATGTAGAAGAAAAAGATCGAATTTTTTTTTCGATGTTAGATAAACGTCATATCACATTGATGTAACTATTGCTATCCTCTCAATGTTATGCTTTTTCGCTATATATTGCTTTTGCTTTATGCTTCAAAATTCTAAAGAATTCCCAAGTTGTGTATTTTGAAGAATAAATTTCATGTACGTACCATAGCCTGGATTCAGCATTGTATCATGATACCATGTATAATTCTGGTACATTCTATGTGTCTACAAGATTTAAGTTGTCTATAATGTTATGTAGTAAATATATTTACATTTGTTATGTACTGAAACAACACCACATACCCGGTAAATAAAGTTTTATTAACTTGTTTTATTGCAACAACCCTTCTGTACTGGACTGCAAGACAAGTTTATCAAATAGGAAGTGCATAACCAGATGATCTAGTACAAACACTCCTCAAGAAGGTTTGACATGCATTCTAGTTTCAATCCTGCGTTGATGTTGTATGGCTGTGATACCTTTTATCAGTGTTAATCCATATCTCGTGTATAGAAGTGCGACAATTTCGTGTCGATTTTATTCCTACTAGTGCGTTGAGATATATTTGCGCAACATGATAAGAATTGGATGTATCAGTGTCCTACTTACTAGATCACGTGATCTGCTTAAGCCCTAACCTGACTGCACTATAGATATATTCACGAATCGTTGAAAGGCTTGGAATTTGCATGCCCTGCAAACGGAGTTTAGAGATTTCTAGAGGTCCAATATGGTAAGTGTAAGCTTAATGTATGTTAAAACTTGCAGTACATTAATCTTCGAATGTATCACCAGTACATGAATACAAAAGATATTCACAAGGATATGATATTTCCCAGCATTACTACAGTAATTTGTGAATTACTCAATAACCAACAGTTTCCACCCCGGCTGCTTTTGGGTAATCAATGCACAATTGGTAGCAATGGGGTGGAGGGAGGGACAGTTTCATGAATGTGTTGGAATTACTTTGGCTAGTTTAATTTTGCTAGTTGTGGACGGGCAATGATATTGGTTTGTCATTCAGAAGAGATACAGGCGAAGTTTTCCTTTGGCTTTTTGAACGGTCAAACTCCTGTAACCTTGTCACCGTAATGTAAGGAGTGTGAGATTGTTTTTAGCCTATTGACTCATAGGGATCCGAAGGCTCTTCTCATAACGAAAGACCCGAGCACCCAGACAAGGTAAAATCTGCAAAACTTGGAGAAAATCAGGAGTACACTGTACAAAGAAAATTTTATTGAAAAATACGTGAATTTCAAAAAAAAAAAAATTTTTTTTTTTATTTGAGGAACATATGAGATACAAATATATTGGTGGTATTAAAAAATTACCTACCCATATTTGTTTTCGTCTGACAAGAAATGAAATTTAAGGAATCTAAATATGATTAATTCATATTTTGGTAATTTCTGAGTCAAACATATCACTTTATATTCATATTGGTTTTCACTGAACGGCCAATTTTATGTATATCAGCAGATAGTAAACACTTCTTGTTTGTAGTTTAATATCTTCCCGTCATAATTCAGTATCAAATTAAAATCCGTTATATATGTAATGAGAGAAAAGGCTGTCTCGCATCACTGGTTGCTAAAATTATCCCTCGTACAAATGAATCAAAATGGGAAATTTAGAGTGACGGTGATGTAAAATATGTGCAAATCTCATTTTCTTGATTTATTTTCATTTTACAATACCATATGTACTTAATAAACAAAAGAAATATATATGTACCCAGGTTGTATTTCGTGCAAAGTAAGATATTATTACCGTATCTACCTGTAAAAACAATGATAGGGCAGCTCTTATATAGATACTTTCTACACAGTGTTTGTTCACATTCATGTATATATACAGTGCTGAATCATATTGTTTCGCCTGTATGTAAGGGCCTTCACGGCGGGTGTGGCTAGCCAAACAGGAGACGCTCACTCCTCCCGGGCACCTGGTCTCACCTCTGAATTTCAGGGGTCCGTGAATGTCCACTGTGGTACATTGTTGTTAGTGTCATAGTCATGTGACACCAGTTATTTTCGTATTTTACATGAACGTCACACTTATTCCCTTTGCAGTGTGGACCCGGGAGAAAAGTTCCCAGCGGAGGGTTTGACTTAAGTGTTATTATACCCTTTTTTCTGATGTTATGTGGCTGTGACATTTTCTACAGTGTTTGTTCACATTCATGTATATATAAAGTGCTGAATTACATTGTTTAGTCGGTATGTCAGGGCATTCACGGCGCGTATGGCTAGCCAAACAGGAGTCGCTCATTCCTCCCGGGCACCTGGTCTCACCTCTGAATTTCAGGGGTCCGTGAATGTCCACTGTGGTACATTGTCGTTAATGCCATAGTCATGTGACACCAGTTATTTTCGTATTTTACATGAACTTTACACTTATTCCCTTTGCAGCGGGGAACTCGTAAAAGTTCCCCGCGGAAGGTTAGACTTAAGTGTTATTATACCCTTTAGCCTAATGTTACGTGGCTGTGACACTTTCTACAAACAGTGTTTGTTCACATTCATGCATATATACAGTGCTGAATTATATTGTTTCGTCTGTATGTCAGGGCATTCATGATGTGTGTGGCTAGCCAAACAGGAGACGCTCACTCCTCCCGGGCACCTTGTCTCACCTCTGAATTTCAGGGGTCCGTGAATGTCCACTGTGGTACATTGTTGTAAGTGTCATAGTCATGTGACATCAGTTATTTTTGGTTTTTGACTTGCGCATAAATATTTTTACATATCCATGACAAGTTTAAAAATAAGCGAAATAAAAGAACACCGCCCTCTTATTTTGACACAAAATTGATACAAAACAACTTATATGGATTTAGAAAGTTATAATAAATCAGAAGTATGTTTAAAACCTATAGTTTTACATTATTTTGTTACTACTATAATATATATGCTATTTTCTAACAAAGACGAATCAACAAAGTGTTATATGCCTCCCCCCTCCTCCTTCTGACGGAACATATATGACGTCACATAAGGATCAAGAAACCTTAAGTTTGAATTTATGTGACGTGTCAGAGGAGAACGAAAATGACCTTTATATACGGAAGATTTCCATCTGCCCGCAAATTGTATCTATTCAGGAGCGATTCCCATGCTTGCTACAACTATTGCAGCTCCTATCCTGAATGGATGGGTTTCATATTGGTGGGGGTCTAGGCCTCTAGGGCTAAAATGGCTTTACTTAGGACTGATGAGATTTGGTATCGAGTAACAGGTTTCCCAGAGAAATGACAGAAGAAAAGACCAGGAATGGCGGGTCTGATTTTCAAACCCTCCTTACAGGACACTTTATTGATCTCTTGGTTTCGTTCAGGTGCAGCATAACTCCTTTTTCCGCTTAATGACCTAATATTGGTTCTCACACTGGTTTGAGATATATTAACGTCGGCCCAAGATATAACCGAGTCGCATGAGAAAGGGTTAGTTACTGTAAATTTCCCCACAAGAAATGCGTGAAAGGCAAGAGAACAAAAGGATTGCCTCGAAACGAGTGTTACATATCACTGTGAAAATGTTAATGAGTTATTCCAGATATCCATGGTTATGGGAAGTCTATTGTCCGCTGACGGATCTATTCGTCTGAAACCTTCAATTAGCTTTCTAATGATAAATGTATTAGTGAATTCTGGCCAAGCATGCGAGCCGTGGCTGCAGAGTAGTAATTTATGGACAGATATGCTTTGAAATGTTTGTTTGCAGAAGGGGTCGTACCTCAAGTATGACATGAGCACTGCAAAAAATTCGAAGGACTTAGGGCCCACAAGATAAGCTTGTATGGATTTTGATGCTATGGAACAATTTCATAAATGCTTTATTTCACCAACAAGAGTATGTTCAGGATTTCTATGGCAACAGGGTTCGTTGCGTGTCTGCTGCTGGTGCCGCTTCCCTAAGAAAGAGCGTCAGCTGCAGTTGCCAACAACTGTGAAGAGCCTTGAATGATATGTTATCTGACATAAGTAGTAAGACAACAGAACCTAAACACGTTAGTGATCGCTCTGAATTTGACGTTTGAGTATTGATACAAGAGCTTGGTTGTCAGTGTGGAAAAGTATTGTTTTGTTTTTGGAATCTTGATTTCCATAGTAAGCAGCTAGTAAGATAGGGACTAATTAATTCTAAAATGGTGAAGTTCCAGATGATTACATATATTTGATAGTAGCATATTATTCTATAAACGTTTCGTGTGTAATAAAATTTTTATGACCTTTCTTCTTGGGAAACTTGTTAATCCTTGTTCTCTATATGGAGGATTATTTATAATTTTTTTATGTGTGTTCTTTGATTGTGTTGCTTTTGCGGTGAGTGGGAGGGTGAGCGCCCGTAAACCGGTTAACCACACCACTTGAGTGACGTTTGCTACTTCAATTACCTGTCCTAAGTCGATATCGTAACCGCAGCACAATCGAACATTTTTGTAATATCGTTTTTCCGTGCTTATACTACTATTATCATGTTTTGTCTGCACGTCCTTGGTGATTTGTGTCATACAGCTTTGTCAGATGTCTTCTGTTTTTTCTTCCATTGCTGTGTCTCCAAACGCAAAGTAACTTAGTCCATTAAAATTGGTCAGAATATTTAGCCACATACTAAGATCTTTAAGCTTTGAAGTCGGTGATGGGGTATTTTGATGCCTGACATGGCGTTGTAAAACGACGGATGAAGGTGCAACCTCCTCTCATAGCACGAGTAATGAAGCATAATTTGCCTGTTGGAGATTGGAGCTGTCTGTTTTCGCCAACATTCTTTCTATTAAGGTATTGTTTTCATGGACTTTGTAGGGATGGATATTATCTGGGCCATAGTATTATTCGCCAAGCAAAGATATTTGAGCTCATTGGCAGGACCTTTAGATTTATTCTTGTTCATGGGGATACCAAGTCGTCCATCGTGTGAAAACCCACGGGGTAGATCGTACCTCACAAACCCCATGGGACAATACAATCGAAAACCTTCGGAACTCATTAATATTCATGTCATCAGATTTCGCCCCCACAACCAATCAAATCAATCCTACTTTTGAAAGGAAGTGTTTTAACTCTTGTTTTTTGTTTTTTGTTTTTTGTTTTTTTTTTTTGTTTGTTTGTTTGGTTTTTTTTTTTTTAGATAATAAAATGAACACGAATACGTAAGAGCATGGCGGCGCCTATACATTTCTGCATGTTTTGCTTAGAAATGTTAAAAGGGAAACGTAATTACAGGTGTTTAAGCACTGAAGCTTCGATACAATATTCGTTCATATCTGAGGTTCTGAATATCACTTTGAATGGATATGCATGCATTTTATGTACAAATAAGTTGAATCGCGTGTGCAAACTCAACGATGACCTGAAAACCAAAGTACACACAATCAAAGAGGAGAGGGATGGTATAATTTCAAAAATAAGAAGTATGCCAGGTGTTAAGAGCACATCAGTAAGAAACCCGAAATCATCGAAAAAGCGTCCGATGCCTTTCACTCCAACCAAAAAGGTTTCTAAGCGAACATTATTTCATACGCCAGTAAGCCACCAAACATTTTGCTCCCACAAGAATCCAAACAGTAAATGTAACTCAGACTGTGGAGAAGCACAGACAAGGGAATGCCAGGATTTCTCTGTAAAGGTATGAATTGTTAATTCATTGAGCTGTTCAGTCTATTTCCATGATGTCTTGCCAATATTTTAAGGAAGTAAAACCGCTGTATTTAGACTGAAGTCATTGTGTGAAACCCACATGATAGATCATACGATCTACTCCGTAGGTTTCATATGATGGACTGAAATTTACATTTATAAGCCTTGTATCTGTTAAATGTATATATGAATGTATGTTAGTGCTTGTTATGACTGTTGATATAACCAACAGCTTCGCTCTAGAGAGCCATATCGCTTGTCGATCCTAATGCAGGCTGCGAGATGATAAATCACATCTATAATAATTATTTTCTTGACAGACTTCAGATATGGAAACCTTCGATTATAAACCCACTGCCCCAATAATTGAACCAAATACTGTGATCCCAGTTGTGATTTTATTACAGGGCCCTTGTGTGACATGAAAGTTTTACTTTATAAGATTTCAATAACAAAATAGCCCCCATAAGAGAATCACTATATGGATTACAAAGTATGACAGCCCTAATGTATTAAGCATACATGGGAAGGTTTGAAGAGTACATGACAGTTATGATTTGTTCTTGGTCAAATGGTTTCTTCAAAAATGGGAAATGATCGGGTAAACGCAATACAATTTTAGGTGGTCCCATTTTCCATGGTGAATTTTTATTTGGAAGGAGAAAAAGGGGAGGGGGAAAATGTCTAATAATGTTATCCATACCATGCTTGAAATGCCTTAATGATGTAGTGTAGCAGATTTTAATAGTTTGTTGAGGTGCTAATTTAGTCAATTTCATAGCAATATAAACTTTTCACTTCAATAAACTTTAAAATAGTTTTATTCCGTGACCTTGACCTCAATACCTTATCTTCTTTTTGAAACTTTTAAGTGTACATCATTTAAACTTGTTGAAGAGAAGGGGCTTTCATATTGGTTAAGGTGTTTATTCATTGATGTACAAAGATGATTTCCTTACTGTATACATGTTTTGCATTTTGATCTTGCCCATAGAACATTAGATGCTTGCTCTGCATTTCAAAAATAACGTCCCAAAACAGAGGTCCTTGATTGACTATACCTTGATTCCCTGAATCTCCTTGCTTTTATTATATCATCTTTTTTCAGGTAACTGTTAAATACGCAGGTTCTGAGATATCAAAGATCATAAAGGATACAGAAACGCAATTAGCAATAAAGGCTATACTAATAAGAGAAGTAAAATAACTGTAATGAAGAATTTTGCCAAGAATGAAAATTACAAAGAAGCAATGCAGTGTGATATGAGACAGGAACTGAAAAAGGAGACAGATTTCTTAGCAAGTAAGAGATGTGAGCTGTTCAAGAAAAGTAATAATTGTGATTTAAAGACACTAGACTGAACTCAATGAATGATGAAATGAAGGTTATGAGTCCATGTTTGCACTATCTACTTTCTAGTGTGTTAAATGTTGAACAGAAGAAGAACATTCCAGTATTCCTGACATCTGTTGCAGTTTTACTTTATGGAAGGTCACAATTAAGGAACCTGCTGCAATCTGTACTTGGATTAGTTTTGGATAAGAGTGGTCTCACTAAAGAGGTAATATTATTTCTTTGAAACATGTGGGTAAAAGAACAATTGTTCAATCCTAAATCTCTGAACAATCAAACACAAAAAACAACTAAAATTTATCATAATTCTGTAACATTTGGCACCCCTTCTTTCAAAATAAGAAAATTAAACTAATTCAATGAAAATTAGACAAGTCATCAGGAAAAGACCTGGAATAGTAAATGTCTCATGTTTTGCATGAACATTATGATAGGTGTTACCATAATGTTCATGGATAGGGATATAGGCATTAGTATAGTTCACAAAAGTACTATGCAGGAAGTGTCAAAGCCAAATGAATGCTAGGAATCTAAATTCAAATACATTGCATCAAAAAGGTTATCATGACAGGTTCCTCACAGACTACAGGACTGAACTATCAGTATTAAATTAATGATGCCTAAAACATTAAGTGTGAGGAAGTGTTTTGACCTAGAACTTTAACCTTGAGTTTTATAAACCTTTCACACTGGTTACTTTTTATTTAAGGTTATATCTATTTGAAATTTAGTAATCTCCCAAAAGTGTTTATAAAGGCATGCTTTGTTGTTTTCTGACAGCTGTCTTGTTTCAGAAGGGGGAGAGGGTATACTGGTATATATGCTGTCTTTGTATGCTAACGATTTTATCGTAGGCACAAAATATGTGTTGTGTATATTTCAGGGCATTAATATACTTCATGACATTGGCATCACAGTAGCAAGTAGTACTATCGGCCGAATGAAGAAAAACTTTATAGCTGAGCAAGAGGAAAGCATTCAGACTACGGTAAAAAGGTATGTAAAACATGTAGAAAAAGTTATGCAAAAGGCAAGTGACAGTGTGTTAACAAATGCTGCAAATGTAGACATGCTAAAAGCAGATTGTAAACAAACATCAGTGATATATGTGATTATGCTGCTGGAATTAAAAAGGCATGGGGATGTGGATAGTATTGACACAACTGAATATACATTATGTACAAGTGATAGAATTGCAGATATGCTAGAAGCAGACATTGAGCAGTAATACATGTTATTCTACAAGTGAAATAAATCAGGAAATTGAAAATGCATCTTGCTCAAAGGATGGAACTACAGAAATGCCACAGTGTAATCAATCAATGATACACATAATTCAACAACTGTTGGTATTGAAATGCTTGGGACAACTTCGACATCGCAATCACACCAGCAAAGATGACTATGAAGTCTCAGCGAAAAAGCTTACGTTGGTTTTTGTTGATATATGCAGTACATTAAGGGAAGGAAATGAAAATATTCTACAACTGAATACAAGCAGATGGCTGCCATGTGACTCTGACTTAGATAGCTTAACCAGAAATATGATAAAACAAGTGTCACTTGTACTTCTTAAGTACATAGAGGTCTTTAAACCATTAAGTGATTCTTTACCACCATATATTTACCATGAACATTTAGAGGAAACTGCTAAGAAATCTACTTCTGTAAATTGTTACCTCATTAATGCTAGCGATAATTCCTCCGAAGGTATGATTCAAATTTCATGATTTAGCTGTTCCTCGTGTGGCAGACAGTGATGGTGGTAAAGTGTTACAAAAGATAGTGTTTGGAGGCGATGTACATGTACTAACTAACGAGTGAGCACGTTCTGTCTAGAAGAAGCCATGCAGAATGCAAAATCTGAGTATGGTAAACTCCTTGGACTCTTACATAGGCCTGAAGGGCTGCATAGAAAAATGAATTTTCTCCTGGTAACATTGCGTTGAAAGTGAATATTTTCACAAGTTATTGTTGAGTTCGGGGTTCCTGTTACATTTGATTTGGCTTTCTTTTTCATATGAGTATACCAGCTTTGTGTTCTGTTCAGATTTTGCTGAGATTTCATTCAGTTTGTTTTGTAAGCCACTTCATGCTTAGCTGCTACATGACCACGAGGACTTCAATCTGTAAAACTTTACATTAAATTCAGCAAGGAAAATAATTACTATATTAAATGATTCAAATAATTTTGGAAATTTAATACTGCAGCAAAATGTAAAGTGCAATGTTTGATTATCAGTTAATTTGTTCATTAGTTTACATTGCATAAAATAACAATTACCTATCTATAGTACTTTGTCCATTAATTTCCAGAGTAGCATTAAACAATCAATTGTCAATAATTTGATTGATTATTGAAAGCTACCGGTAGGTTATTGTTATTTCTATCTCAGATTCAAACTTCAATCACCACACACCTTCAAACAAAATGTCTTAATTCTAATATGTATTCATTAAAAGTCACATTAATATAGTAGAATCTGTCAATAAGTATAATATTTTACTTGTCACAGCACTGATGGAGAAGTAAATGAATTCATTTTAAGAAAATGAACTCCACGGTACAAATTATTAGGTTTTCAGAGAACAAAAAGGTTGTTCATTGTAGTGTCTCATATCTTAAAATATGACTATATTTGGAGCAAATGGTGTGTGAAAATTGTGAGAACCAGTCAAAGCAAGGCCACTTTAAATTAGATAATTGTCAATCAGTTATCATAACTCCCAATTACTCCGGTTTTTTTCTTTTTTATATTATGGATCCTTTCAACGTATAAAATATTTACATGATAATATCGCATTACAGGGAATATACCAATTATTCTACCGTGAGAAGAGTGCATGTGATGCCCGAGCATTGTACCAACTAAGAAACCTGGTAAACAGATGAACAGTATCTGGTCCTGATTAAGTTATTCACAATTTCAGGTATAATCTAATGAAAGTACCAGCGTCATTATGGCAATAACGTTACGAAGCACTTACATAACATAAAGAAGTAGTGACATAACATAATGAAGTACTGACATAAGTTATCCTGATTTTTTAATATGTAGGTCACATCATAACTTCCTGTATGATGTCTCAGATGCATTCCTTCTTGCCTCATGCTTGGACATTTTGGAGCTAGAAGATGCCAGTTTTATACCACAAGGACTCCCATTGTTCTCATTGATGACCAAAAATGCTAAGTGTGAATGGTTACAGAACCTATCACATAAAGTGCTCAAATATCTACATTTGACATACTGGGATCAGTTTAGGAGATTGCGTCAGGATTTGCATGCCTTCAGTACAGATGATGCTAAACTTCATGAAATGAAGGTAGAGGAAAGTGATGACATCATTTGTGCTATATGTGGGGAAAAGTATGTTCGAAGAGTTTGGTTAAGAAAGGAAAAATAGGAGTTACTGGCTCAGTTATGTGACAGAAGTCACCATGGAGCTATATAATACATGAATATAAATAATATACTAGAACATATAACACATTTGAATAAAAAACATAAATGGTTTCTCCACATTTCTCAGAGTGAATGTAACTTTGCAAATCCTGTGGAGTCTCTTCTCAGAATATCTTTGATATACAGATGTAAAGATGAATAAATACAAACCATAAGTCAACAAAATCATGAAACCAGAGGACATACAAAATCAGTGAAAATTAAAAGCAAGTGGAAAGAAAAAAGAGGATTTACTGGCTCAGTTATGTGGCAGAAGTCATCATGGAGCTATACAATACATGAATATCAATAATATACTAGCACATATAACACAATACAAAAATATTTGATTGTAGTGCAATTACGATACCGACTTAAGACGGTCATTTAATTTGACAAAAGCCAAACAAATGGTGTGGTTAACCGGTTTACGGGCCCACCTTCCCACTCACCGTAACAGCAGAACAATCAAAGGACGTACATTTAAAAATTTATAAATAATCCTCCATTTAAAGAACAAGGGTCAACAGGTATCGCATATTGAGAGGTCATAAAAATATAAACACGCAATGTATTGTGAAACATATAACGGTATAAAAATATATGCGACATCAACATGATAAACCAATAACAAAATATGTCTACTTGAAGAGCATATGTGATCAGTGAAAATGAAAAACAAATGGAAAATAACAAAATATGTGAACCCCTGTGATGGAGTGAGATCAGGTGCCCGGGGAGAGTGAGCATCTCCTGCTTGCTAGCAACACCCGTCACATATACCCAGTAGAAAGAGTCAAATCGTGTAAATTCCATATGTATTTATATATGGAGAAGTCAAAGTAGGTAACCTTCTAGTATAGAAGGTGTCAAATCTGTATAAAATTATCAGAATCGGTCTCAGTCCAGAATATCATTTAAAAGTCTGGATAACGAGATACCATATGGACATGTCGACATTTGCTCATGTTTTCAATGTACAGAAACATTTCAAGATCAATTTATTTTCTTGTAACTTGACGTCCGTTACAAAAAAGCATAGCAGTAGAGAAACTTCCATCTCTACCAGCTCGACCAAGTTGTTGCAAAAAAGAGTCCATATCTCGAGGGAGGTCATAGTGAACAACATGCTTTACCCCGCAAAAGTTGACTCCAATATATACCTGCAGCACTTGTTGCAATCAATATTCTGATAGTACCATTTGGATTGCTCATATCAGATCTAATTTCCTCTTTAGTTATGTCTGTAGTCTTGGAATGAAACATGTTAACAAAATTTATATCATACTTCAGTTCAATTCAAAACATGGTATATAATTCATTACATGTTTTTATAGATATACAGAATATTATAAATCTTTCTTAACTCTCCTTCTGTGCTCTGATGGATTCAATTAGAAACTGGAAAAGATCTGCAAACAACAAATTACATTTCACTTTCTTAACGTAGAGTTTAATATTGAATCTATCCGGATTATCGATAATCTCTAGGCAATTTGACATACAGAACTTCTCCTGTGTCTTTTGCCTGGCAGTCATGTTTGCTTTGGCAGTAAGTAAAATTACTGGGCAACTGACTAAGGATCTGATCTCCCCTAATCGTCCATACCATTCTCGAAAGGGCTCTTCATCACACACAGACTCTCCCCTGAAAATATTTTTTAAAAATGCGTTATTCAAATTATCATGATAATTAAGTATTGATGAATACATAACAACTGTTAACATTCACTATGGTGTTTGATAACTTGGTGAAAGAATGACAAAAATGTACAATGTACTTATGAAATTACACCTACATGTGGAAAAATCAGAAATTTATAGATGCCTCTACATCTAAGAAGTAAATGTACTTGAACTGACTTGTCTGTATTTCCTGTAGTAAAAATGACAAATTAGTTCTGAATTTTAGATGAAAGTAAACGAGACTTGCTGACCCTATTGAGTGGCAAAATTAATAAATTCAGTCAACTGAGAAAACAATAATGCAGGGTATTTCTCAATATTCTGAGAAAGGTAATCCTTAAACAGGTTGGGTGCAACCTCTCATTTGAGAGATAATCACTCAAATGAATAACTATCTTTCTTTTCAGTAATCAATTTCAAGGAATGAACAGAAGTAAACAAGTACTAAAATGAAATTTTGGAATTATGATTTGAAATTCGAAAGGGCACATGTTTACAACATACTGAATATAGTTTACAAAACAAGTTGACATTTTAAACTTACTGGTTTGGAGTTTATAGCTGCACAAATGTTGCAGCTATAAACTCCAAAATGGTAAGTTGAAAAGGTTGAGAGGTTTCCCCCTATGGAAGGGGATTTGGGTCACAATTCTATGTGTCCTACTGGTAGTTCAACTTCCATCCTGACTTCGTGCATTTATCATTATTACATGCTATGTCACTTCATTCAATGTTGATTCGTCTTCATTGTAATCGTACTTGATACAAAAGCCTGCTTACTACTGACTATTGATTGATTGCATTCTCCTTCCTTCTTTCTTCTTAATGCTATGCATATTATTGTTTAATTACATGTACATTTTATCAATTATCTTTATGCAATTCATACTTCCCACATTCTCATGACAGTCATTTTATTCCTATCTATAAAAATTTATTAGTAAAATTGTTTAAATTGACAGTTCAATCTTTCAAAATATCAACAAGCATTTGTTGACATAACAACAAGCATTAGTTAGCATAGCAACAAGCATTAGCACGAATATAGGTTCGCATTTTGACAACAGGCGGCGTTCTGAGCGAAATCATGAAACTTCTTAGACGGTCCCTACACAAGGGAAATCGAAAGTAAAAATACATCCGCGCGGTTTCTGTCATTGAAAGTGAATTCGATAGTGTATAGTATAGTCAAAGTGATACCTAATAACAGTAAGTACTTTGGTCCTATTTTTTATATAATGTATCCACTTGGCCATGGGAGAATCTTGCGATTTTCAGTTGACTAATAGATTTAAAATGAGATAAAAAGAGAGATGACCATTTTGGCACAGCTCCGCCTCTGGATACTCTCTTTGAATGAAGGTCTCCGGGTTATCCGTTATGGTGATAAAAGCCCAGCAGGTTTATTTTCAAAAAGTTCAGATTGATGATAGCTTGAGAGAGATAATTGCTGAAATCAAGCCATAAAAGGATGCTTAGATGGGGTTGACAAGATGCATGAAAGGGTGGGGGTGGAGTGGAAGAAAAACATGTAGTGGGGGGAGGGTGTTATACTTGTTAAAAAAAAAAAGACGGCAAAAATATCACACTGGATACAGCGGGAGATGGTTACTCCTTTCCACCCCTCTTAGATAAATGCAGCTTCAAATGTCGATATAGACCCTTTCACGTTAACCTGCGGACTTAATGTGTTGGTTTGCGGAAGTAGTTGGGGAGGCCTATGAGTGCCAGCTCACTGGTGGATCTAGGGTGGTTGGTTGTGGGAGTTGCTGCCCCCCTTTCGCCGGAAAATTTTACCAAAAAAGGTCATTTTCGACCATTTTTAGGGCTGCAACCCACCTTTCCATACTGAATACTGCAAAAAATTAGTCATGGTAAACTTCAACTCCCCCTTTCAAAAATTTCTAGATCCGCCTATGGCCAGCTCACTGTACTCACTAACTACTCAATTTTAATAAAAGGTGTTACTAACGGGTCTCCATAGACACTTCCACCCACCAAAACATTAAGTTTGCAGCTTAACGTGAAAGGGTCTATTCCACAAGTATACTCTCTGAACTCTGACATAATTTTGTTATTAAATGGAAATGTTCCATAGATTTTTCAATGCTCTCTTTGTGATTGGTTTTAAGTATCATTCTCAATGTCAATTGTCAAAAAACTTCCTAATAGACTGTTTCTGGTACAGGGTTTTTTAAAAAAAATCAAGTACAACATGGCATATAGTGACAACATGTACTAATCATATAATATTGTTACTGTTTGTTGTTAATTACTATGCCAAAATAGTTGCCAGCTTGGGAAGCATTACATATACATGTAGTGCACAACCCCAACCATATTATTTTATTATGTTTCCACCTTCCTATTTTAGTACTGATCTCAAACATTTTTTAGATGTAAAAATTTCTGTGGTGCTGTAACATTAAAGAGCAAAATAAACATTCCCTCCCAATGAAAATTTCGTAATGACACCTGATGTCTTTCTCATTGACGATTGACAACCTTTCCGACACTGTATATCAGGCCATCCTTAAAAAATTGTTTGTTTGCTGTAACGTGACCAACTCACTCAAAACCTCCCTACTCAAACTTTTTTATTGCCATTCTGGTGAAAGAATTTTTTTTTTCATGTCCAGTTTTAGTCCATTGAATTCGAAACCAGAACGTTTTCAGTGACAGGTAAGGAAAATGAAAGAATAGTAATCTATATGAAAAGAGATACAAAATAACACAGTTTAGGACCACACCTTTATTATCAATGTACCGGTAGTTAAGACGTACATGTATGTTTCATAAAGATCACAGTTTCACTAAAAAAAAAAAATTATATACCTACCTACCTACTCATACATCTATTCAAAAACCTGAGGCATGTTACAGCAAACAAACAATTTTTTAAAGATGATCTCATGTATGTAGTGATTGGCACATATCTGTCTGAGAAAGTGGCAAAAACTTGTGATATCATATTTATCTTCAAAACTGCATTTTGCATGTATACTCAGATAATGAAGTTGCCCTTTCAGATGACATTAAACTCAATGACCTTTACAGTAACTTTTGTCCTACAAATAGCATTTCTGGATTAGTTGCTACTTGGGCATTCATGTTTCGCAAACACATCTTGTTTGCTTATTATTTAGATATGAATAATCAGTTCTGTGCTGCGAACCTTTTGTGGCAGGCAGCTGAGGCTCTGCTACAGAGTAGTTGTAGCAGTACATCATCATCCACAACGGATCCAGTTGTTACCAGTGTATATTCTTCATTGTCATGTACCAGCACTGCGTCAGCTATTAGGAGTATTGAGTCTTTTCGTTATACAGAGTTATTTCCCATATGAGCAGGTATCTGACGTCAAACCATTGTGACGTCAACCAGTTCTATGGCAACTGGTGTAAAATTACGGGAAGTGATATAGACAGTGTATGACGTCACAAGGGTTTGACGTCAGATACCTGCTCAAATGGGAAATAACTCTGCGTAACGAAAAGACCCAATATTTGCCCCATTGGTGCTACAGGGAGGGGTAGACTATTAAGAGGAAGTAAAGAGCCAGCACATAATTATAGTACCAGTGCTAGTGGGTATTGTACTAACAAATTTTGCCTGTTGGCAAACTGTAATCAGGTATAATGACAATGGTATGAACCTTTCTAACTGTAATACAAAAGAATTTTGTTTAGGAATACTTTTACTTTGGAGGCATTTGATTGTGTCTCTTGCTGCTTTTGGTCTTAGTTGGTTAATTAGGCTTTTAGGTCGCTTCAATAATATTTCAGTTTATATATAGCGACATGGAAGCAGGAGGTTACCAACCTCTTAAACAAAGTGGCGCAATCTGGGAATTGAACCTGGGTCTTTTTTTTCTTGGTAATAACATTTCATTTTAATTTAAATTTACTCTATTCATAAGCATATAATATTGTATTTTAAACCAACAAGAAAAAGAAATTGGGCATAATTGAAAATATTTTTTATGCCCCTGATCTTGAAAGGTCCACAAGGGCGTGTAGTAATAGAATTGTATGTCCCTCTTTCTGTCGGTAATTCCGTTCCACTTACACATTTGTTGGGAACAGCAGCATTTGTGTTTCACAAACTTGTCTTGTTTATCATGTTTACAGGATGTAGTTCTACCAGAGAGGAAAAACAAATGCTATATGAGGCTGGGCTTGGTGAAAAGAAAATTGTGTGAAGAAAAGACAACAGTCATCTCTCTTTAAAGTTAAAACTGGAAGACGTCTAGCCATAAATACAGCCATGAAAGATAAAACACCATCTGAAATGTAGACGTAATCATTGGTTATTTTCAATTCTGGACATTGAGTTATTGTAATAACATCTGTAGATTTTGCTGCCAAAAGTCACAAGTTAAAAAGAATAAATGATCTTGAAGAATAGCGTCTTTGTTCTCTTGTTCATTAGCATCTTATGTCATCTAAGCTAGATCCAAAACGGAATGGATAGAAAAGACCAGCATTAGATTAGACTTGTAATTAGGGTCTACTGCATAGATAAACTAAATGTTTTATTCATGGCAGATTAAAAAATATACCATTGAAGTTTGTATATTCAAGTCAGAGTAGTAGCATGCTTTCGCACAAAATTAAATGGTCTAAGGTTGGAATTCCACTGTGCTCATGCTCAGTCTCTCAGATGGGAGAGTGAAAACCAATGCCCTGTGTGGTATGTAATAGATCCCTCACTGCTTGATTTTGGTGGATTTGTTGCACAGGTCAACATTTGTGTTTGGTCTTCAATCAGAAAGACGTTGACAAATAACAACAGGCTGTGATTCAATATATATGTTTGTTACACTTTTAAAAATGAAAGTTTAAAATAATTATCCTCAAATAAAACTCCTAGCCCTAATGTCTATAACCTATTCACTATACGAATATACATATTACTTGGGAAACACACCTGTTTCCTTGACTTGCCTCAGCCTGTGGTATCATAAATAGGGTGTGGCACATAGGCGGATCTAGAAATTTGAAGTTTCCTATGACCAATGTTTTGCAGTATTTGGTTTGGAAAGGGGGCGGGGTTGCATCCCTAAAAATGGTCGAAAATGACTTTTTTTTTGGATGGTAAAATTTTCTAACCAAAAGGGGGGGGGGGGTTGCAAATGTGGCATCAGTGGCAGATCCAGGAGCTCATCTGGGGATTTTTCTACCCAGGGTGAGGAATTTTTTTAAACCAATATTTTCAAGAAACTGCAAATCTTAAATAAATTTAACATTTTTCTCTTTCCCTTAGTAAGCCCCCTGGATCTGCCACTGTACAGACCTGATGCACTAGTATATAAGATAAGATAATAATATTCATATAAAATTGGTGCATATATAACAGTATAACATTAGCTCTGTAGACAATGTAGATGCTGGAAGGCAACACAAAGAACAACATAATTTTCTTTATTTTTACCTTATGAGCTTATGATTGCCATCAATGTGCCAAAGGGATAATGGTGCTGGCACACTGTAATGTCTTCGCTGCAGACGGAATGATGACATGAAAGCTCTTTGAAATAAAACACCATCTGGATCTACATTCTACATAGTCTCTCTTATTTTACACTCCTGCAATTTGATACCTCTGGACTGTAGCATTCCTCTGACCGTCCTGTAGTGTATCCCACATATGGAAATTCAACAACAATATCATGCACCATACTGTTAAGTTCGATATCTGTTATTGAACTGGATAGCTGTCTCGAACTAAGCCCATATTCGCTTAATCGTCTTTTAATTGTCTTTTCTCTCACATGGAGAATATGAGCAATATCTTTAACAGTGAACTTTCATATATCATATTACATTCAATTTCTATTTTTACTTTCGATTTCCCTTGTGTAGGGACCGTCTAAGAAGTTTCGTGATTTCGCTCAGAACGCCGCCTGTTGTCAAAATGCGAACCTATATTCGTACTAATGCTTGTTGCTATGCTAACTAATGCTTGTTGTTATGTCAACAAATGCTTGTTGATATTTTGAAAGATCGAACTGTCAATTTAAACAATTTTACCAATAAATTTTTATAGTTAGGAATAAAATGACTGTCATGAGAATGTGGGAAGAATGAATTGCAGAAATGATTGTTAAAATGTACATGTAATTAAACAATAATATGCATAGCATTAAGAAGAAAGAAGGAAGGAGAATGCAATCAATCAACAGTCAGTAGTAAGCAGGCTTTTGTATCAAGTACGATTACAATGAAGACGAATCGACATTGAATGAAGTGACATAGCATGTAATAATGATAAATGCACGAAGTCAGGATGGAAGTTGAACTACCAGTAGGACACATAGAATTGTGACCCAAATCCCCTTCCATAGCCCCCAACCTGTTAAAAATATATTGATTTGCAGTACAATAGCTCCTGGTTAAATTTTCCCGTTGACCCAACTTAGAAAAATTATTTTCAATGAGTACTGCAATTATTTTCAACTGTAAGGATTGCATAGCTAAAGTAATTTTTCATACTTCAAACTACTTGCATGTGATTAACTTAAAGGCCGATATCGGAGTATAAATAGCGGCCAATCAAGAAAATGGTGGCAGATTTGATTTTTCGAGACACGTTCAGATTGCAGCAATAAATTTGTCAAATTATCAACAATTACGTCGATTTAACTCACGAAAATTTTTGTGCTCATTCCTGTCCGTAATATACAAGTTCGTATCAACTAATATTGTAATGAAACTTCCCCATAATTATATATTTAATCATCAAAGTTTTGAACCAGACCTCATTATCTAATTTCAAATTCAATTTCGTTCGTTAGTGGGCGTGTTTTCGTGTGTTATTGTTTACACCGGATGTAGTGTGAGTAGCAGCATATGTTGACGGTCTGATAAGAAATTTAGCGCCAACTGTGATAGCAAGAGTGCCTGTCAAAGTAATAACAAAAGATCTATAATTATATAAAATAATAAGTTGACTTACTGGTCTGTCTCTGATTATCCAAGTACATCCACGAATTTATAGTACACATGATACGTTAAAACATTGTTTGCAATTGTATAACGACAATTTGTGCATTCCGATGTTGGATGGTATAAAAACCGAAAATCAAAATAGTTTGTACTTATACTTTTTTGGTTTTAATTAGACTGCATAATGAGTAAGTTTTATTTCCACATATGTCCTATGTACGGTTTATCACACATGAAGGCATTTCGCGTCTGTGCCATTCTAGACCTTGCATGTCATGTTCTAGTGCTCTAGATTTTCTGTCCATGTATCTTTGATCATTCCACACACCGCCATGCAATAATATTGTCCAAAACCTTTTATATTTGTCTTTTCTTATCTTAGAGTTCCATTAATATGTTACACTCGGTTCCGATTCCCACCACAACTGAGTATTACTTTCGTCCGTTATACAACATCTACATAAACAAAGCGGACACTCTTCACTGTTCGGGTCTTGCGATATTACAAATGTCTCCTCGGCATTATGTTCTTCTCCATCGCATATGATATAAAAGTATTTTCACCAAAGTCCGTCTGAGTCACTTTGTCCACTCCCTGGAATAGCGCGTACGAACTCCCGCCAATTCCAGTGTGTTGTGGAAGGTCAAGGAGGTGCAAGTCCCAATTGTTTTGCATAAATAAAGTTTTCATAGCTTTTAATTTCAACTCTGTAACATTTAAAGTTAATTTCTGTTTTCCTTCCATATTTAATGCCTATCATAAAAATACTGTATACTGACACATGTCACTCTGTTTGCTAAATGATAAAGGATGCAATTGCCAGTTTTGAATTGTAAGAGTTCAAATATTGTATACGGTATTGAGTGTTCACTCTGTCGGTTAATATATGTTGGAGAGACAAAGGGACATCTCCGTACAAGAGTATCAGGTCACAGGTCCAAAATAAATTGTGGCGGAAACCAATTACTCTATCGCCACTTCAACCAGCCTGACCACTCTATTCTCTCAATGAAAATTAGAATTATAGAAAAAATATATCACCCCACAAACAATGCCAATTTGAGCACTCCTTTTCGTCGGAAAATAGAAGAATACTGGATAAGACGTCTCGGCACTGCTTCGCCCTATGAATGCAATGACAATATTAGTAGTATTGGTAACCTCACTAGTTCTGCGTGTCAATCAGTTAACGTACTCGGTTTATTCAACAAAAGCCAGAGGAGGCATCGAAGTCATGGTACACGCAAATACAACAAACCTGAAATACATAATATTTCCTTTGATGCTCTTTTGCCATCTATAAATAAACCTTTGGGCCTTCATCACATTCGTACAAAACTTTATTCTATTTCATTGAGAAAATTACACGAGTTGTACGTATCGTCCAGACACCGTATATTTACTGATATAAGCTCTGCAGAGTATAGACTAGATGGCATTATTATGGACATATCGACCGCTAGACTTTTTCGTCCCGTTAAGTCAGATATTTCTATGGAAAAATCTAATCGCCCTTTCATCAAAATTAAATTTGCAAATAAAGGCATTGATTATTTAAATTTCGACCAAATTTTAAATCATGTCTGTTTTAGAGAAAATACCTCTATATTTCAAAAACAAAGATCCGCCATGTATTTACTATAGCTACACACCATCAGTTGCATCCAAAATTTATAATTACAAAGGGTTTCTACAGTGTCTTGATCTAAGCAACTCTGCATGCCATCCTCAACCGTGTGCATGTTCCTCATCTAATTTTGTATATTCTCCTTGTGGCCATGTCGTTACTGGTGATCTCGATATTGTTAAAAACACTAAATTAAGAAAACTTTTACTTAAAGGTCCAAAATATAGAGAACCCAGATCATTCACATGGAGCCAAAATTTTGAGAATATTATGAACTGCTGCGAGGAATATGCCACACGATGGGCAAAAAGAGAGGAAGTACAGGTCGACACTCTTTCGGAATGGATAAAATCTATTGCAGTGCTGCTGAGATCAAAAATTAAAAAATTACAATGTTCTGTAAACACCAGATTCGAATCTATTTTTAAAGATCCTGATGTTGTCAGAGAACTTACCTTTCTCCAAGAACATTATATCATTACACCAGCAGATAAAGCATCCAATAATTATACATTTACTTGTAAGAAATATTACTTTGACAGCCTAGTGAAAGAATTAGGATTAAATTCAGCTCCAGGAAATCCTACTTATACTCTCACGAACTATTCGGTTTCGGAAGTACTCGAGAATCATAAATCTGTCCTCAATACGTTTGGTATTGACTCAAATAAATTAAATTTAGAACTTCCATATTTGTACTGCATTCCAAAAAATGCACAAAAATCCTTACAAACAACGCTTTATCGCTGGTTCCTCGAAGTGTTCCACAAAATCTGTATCGATGCTACTCACAAAAATACTATCAGAAATTAAATCTGGCCTTCATAAATATTGCGAAACAGGATATTCCAGAAGTGGAATTAATCAAATGTGGATCCTTAAAAATTCAAAAGAGTTGTTAGAAAATCTAAAATTTTTACTAAAATTCACTCTATCAAGTCTTTTGACTTTTCGACTCTTTACATAACGATCCCTCATCAGAAATTAAAAGACAGATTAGCGGACATTATTCAAAATGCATTTACTAGTAAAAACGGAAGCCGCAAATTCAAATATATAGTAATAGGCCACGATAAAACTTACTTTGTTAGGGAAAATTCTGATTCCAAAAATAAATACACTGAAACAGCTGTCATCCAGATGTTGAACTTTCTTATCGATAACATTTTTGTGGTGTTTGGAGGTAAGGTTTTTCAACAAATTGTCGGCATTCCAGTGGGCACTAACTGTGCTCCGCTTCTGGCTGACATATTTCTTTACTCATACGAAGCTGAATTCATTCAGTCTTTGCTTTCGCAAGGAAATAAACAATTGGCTCTTGGCTTCAATTTTACTAACAGATATATAGATGACTTACTTTCAAATTAATAATCCTTCATTCGCGGATTACCTTAGCATCATCTATCCAAGTGAACTTGAGGTCAAAGAAACCATAGAAAGTAGTAATTCTACTTCGTATTTAGATATTATGTTGTCTTTCGACATTAATGGTCAATTGAACACCTCACTCTATGACAAACGTGACGATTTCAATTTCGCTATCACAAACTTTCCTTTCATAAGTAGCAACATTCCATCATCTCATTCATATCTCAGTTAATACGTTATTCCAGAGCATGTTCAAATTACAATGACTTTGTTCTGAGGGCTAGGCGACTTTCAGTTAAGCTGCTCAACCAGGGTTATATATGTGCTAGACTAGCAACGTCACTGAGGAAATTCTATGGTCGTTACGAGACTCTTATTACTCCATATGATATCTCGTTATCCAGACTTTTAAATGATATTCTGGACTGAGACCGATTCCGATCATTTTACACAGATTTGACACCTTCTATACTAGAAGGTTACCTACTTCGACTTCTCCATATATAAATACATATGGAATTTACACGATTTGACTCTTTCTACTGGGTATATGTGACGGGTGTTGCTAGCAAGCAGGAGATGCTCACTCTCCCGGGCACCTGATCTCACTCCATCACAGGGGTTCACATATTTTGTTATTTTCCATTTGTTTTTCATTTTCACTGATTTTGTGTGTCCTCTGGTTTTATGATTTTTGGACTTGTGGTTTGGATATATCCATCATCTTTACATTTCTATCGGGAGGGGGGAGAGGAAAATCTATTGCATTTCTATATAACTTATTTTGAAAATATTCGAATAATTGTTATAGCATAAACCTAATTTTAGGTATTTTCAAGTAGGAGGTGTAATTAATATCTATTGTTTTCTGTGATGCATATTTAGCCTTCACTTGGTTAAATAACACATATGTGAAACACGTGTTTGTACTCGGCCGAAACACGCTGTGTGTTATTTTTATCGCTGCTACAGCGGCAAGGACCGCCCATCTCGAAATACGCTTAATTGCACTACCACCGGATTTTCATGTAGGTCAAGCTTGGCCTTTAACTAGTCACTCTTGATCTTGTGTACTCCACTTTCAAAAGTAAAAAGGAACTTGCCAATGCAGAATTGTATGAACTTCGTCCACTGTTGCACAGTGTTCTGTTTTAATTTCTCTCGCCACTGTGGTGAAAGGATACAATGTAGGTTGCAGAAAAACTCATTTTTCTAATTCACAACACTATTCCTTAATGATGTAAATTAATGGCGATACAACTAGAACTGTACAGCTGTTTGAGCCAGTATTCGTACTTGCAGTACTACTTTCAGTTTCAGTTTGCCAAAGAGAGGGAAATCCTTGATAGCATAAGCTTTTTCCTGCTCCTGTTTTCACACTTAAGAAGACATCACGTTTCTCCATTACTAAAGCTCGAAAAGCGTGTTTTTGAAATTCATTCTGTTAATTTGAAATCTTGTAGCACCTTCGCATAATTCGCATCTTCGAACACCGCCATATAACGACATGTATAACATGACCCCGTATTGCCGATATTAGGTGTCGTTTCATTGGACCATCACGGTGTTGTGGTGGACCAATGAGATCGCAGAATTTCCGACACACCTTCCGAAGGTTTTCGTTTGTATTGTCCTACGGGGTTTGTGAGGTACGATGCAAGTCGTCATACATTTCAAAATGTAGCATAATTTGTTTCACTTGGTCCTCGGAGCTTGAAATAAATATGAAATCATCCAAATAATGGTGAATTCCAGACCTAAAGATTTAAGTCCTTCGGTTCCGAGGCAAGCCTTACATACGGATCGTTAGTCTTCCTTCTTGATCTGGAAGTGTCTAGATACCATATATTCTCAAATAAGGTAGGCTTCCTTCTCGTCTTTTCAGCTTCTTCTAATGGTAATTCAACATGAAAAGAGTCCGGATATTGCCCTGAGTGGCTTCTAACTGGCAGTTTACATTGTAGCAGTAACAAGAGTTGTCAGAAGACAACATAGCTTGTCAGTGCTGGTCATAATCATCTCATAGACATAAGAATTAAAGTCTGTAAGGTGTTTTGAAAATGTTAAAAGAGAAGACACCAAATGAAAGCTTTGGTCATATTTAATCTACACATGAAATACCAAAGCCCTGACTCTAACGGTTCAAACGACAAACCCCTGGATAAACTATTGAAAAGTAGGTCAAAATCCAAGGTAATGTAAACAGGCAGTCTTAAAATGTGATAACATTTTTGATAAGTAGGTCAAGGTCACGGGGTAAAAGGAGATGGCACCAAATGAAAGCTCTGGTCACAAGAAATTTAGACATGAAGTATGAAAGTCCTCTGTCTAACGGTTCATACAATAAAGCCCAGAATAAACTTTTGAAAAGTAGATCAAAATCCAAGGTCAAAAGTAATGTAAACAAACAGTCTTAAAATGTAATAACACCAATCATATGTATATACACATGTAGCTGTATGTTATATTTTATGATTACATAATATAAATGTTGTACATATATTTTACACACAGGACCACAATGTAAACTAGGTAATGTTTGTAACTAATTGTACAGTTCTGTATAAATAAAGAATATAATTATCAGCATTGTCACCAAACGAAAGTTCGTATCAAAAGGAATCAACATGCGAAATATCAAAGTCCCATCTGTAATGGTTGCAAAGATAAAGCCCAAAGTTAAAGTTTTTGGAAAGTAGGTCAAAGGCCAAGGTGACGATGTCGGAAGTGATGGCACCAAATAAAACATCCTTATGGAACGCCATAGCTGTCTTAAGATCACATTATTAAAAATCAATAGTCATTTCACAATAGCATTACATCAAAACAGTATACCATTAAGTAGTTTTTATATTATATGAAGTCAAACAAATATGATGTGAAGTCGAAATAGTGCGTTATGATGTCAAAACATTACGTTATGAAGTCACAAAAGCATGTTATGGATTCAAAATAGTATGTTATGAAGTCAAAACATTACGTTATGAAGTCACAAAAATACATTTTGGGGTCAAAATAATATGTTATGAAGTCAAAGCATTATATTATGAAGTCACACATTACGTTATGGAGTCCAAATAGTATGTTATGAAGTCATCGAAGTATGTTATGAAGTCAGAACATTACGTTATGAAGTCAAAACATTACATTATGAAGTCATAAAGTATTTTATAGAGCAATAAAGTATGTTATGAGGTCATAGCAACGCATTATGAAGTGCAATAGTAAGTCATTAAGACAAAACAGTAAGGCATGAAGCCAAATGTTAAGTTAAGGTCTTATACAGGTGGCGGATCCAGGTTTTAGAGTTAAGAAAAAGGGGGGGGGGGGCGAAGTGAGGCCAGAGGTATGGGGACTTCAATTGACTGTTCTCAGTCGGTACCGCAGCTGTCGTGTGAACGAAGCTTTTTGTGAGTGTTAATCACGTCTTGTCCTTATCTTGTTATACTTGTAGTACATGTGGTGGATTTTGTCATATAACTGAGTCAGAGCTGATTTTGTTATAAATCTGATCCAGCTATATCGCAAAATCTAGAGACCTATAATTCAGGTTTCTGGCAAAACCCACCATCATTACTTTTAGTAGACAGAAATGAAGCATCTATACTAGGCGAATGTAGAAATGTTTGAAAAGGGGGTTGTGACCTGCAATGAATGCTTTTCAGTCACTGCGGCCGGTTTATAAATTTTCATAAAACTGATAGGCAGCAAGAGTTTAGTGAACGATGATTTTTTTTCATTCGAATGAATTCTATTCAGGTCCAGTGTCACGGTAGGCGTGGCATATAAAAATCCCTCACTGCTTCGGGAGGGGGGTTCCGTTGCAAAAGTATAAATTTCTGTGCAATGCATCAGACAGACGCCGTCACCATGTACGCGAAATAATCGTGGAGTGACGTAAACAATAATCAATCAATACAATGTTCGTGTAGTGTCTAATTTTCAAGATACACAACAGAAAATTATCAGGTCAAAAATCTCTTGGAGTAAAGTTTATTTCGTAAGGGTCTAGCTTGCAGGAGAAAAATTGCTGTATTTAGATTATGTTTGTGTTCGTTTACGTGATTCAATGTTAATAAACAAACAACTGAAATTAATATTTTTGTTTCAATTTTATAAGCTCTACTGGCCAGAGATTATGCAATACCATTTCTCGTCCGTTCGTAAACAATTTGTTGTTATCTCTTTTGAGATTTGATTATGAGCTAGAAGTTGATGTGTATTCCCTATATGATCTAGTGCATGTGTAATTTTGAACCTGTGCCCAGCCCTCGATGGTGGGAAATAGGCGTGGTCTTGAGATCTTGTTATGGTTTCTCTTCCAGCGATTAAGTATTGCTTTCGTCACTCCACGATTATTTCACGTATATGCATATGGTGACGGATTCTACCTGATGCATTGCATAGAAATCTATACCTTTGCAACAGACCCTCCTGAAGCAGTGAGGGATCTTTTACGTGCCACGGGACCTCATTTTTCACTTTCTTACGTATCCGAAAGACAGGACACCGATGCATTCATGGCAGGAGTCGAACCTGGACGTCCCGATCACGAGCCGAACACCTAATCCACTGGGCTACACCGGCTTGCTTCTCTTCCAGTATAGATGTTTATCATTGTATGCTCTAATATGACTTGATTTCTTTCCCTATTCAGTGGCGTAGCTACCGTTACGCCAAATACGCACGTGCGTACACATCATTTTGTCAAAAATATAGTGCCTCATGAGAGAGAGAGGGGGGGGGGGGGGTTCGTTTTCTTTTCCCCCAAACTCCCTGCTTTTTTGTGCGTACACATCATTTGCGCTCTGGCTACTCCCTTGCTATTTAATCAATAGAATTCATCCAAGTGAACAAAAATTCCTCGTTCACCAAACTCCGTCTGTCCGTTTTATGAAAATTTGTAAACCGGTAGTAAGCAGGGGATGCGGGGTTGCAACCCCTTTGATCGAAAAACTTTGTCAACAAAGGTCATTTTGGCTAGGTTCAGGGCTTCAACCCCAACCCATCCTCTCCTGACTGAAAAGCATTCATTGCAGGTCGCAACCCCTTTTTCAAACACTTCTGCATTCGCCTAGTATAGATGCTTCGTTTCTGTCTACTAAAAGTAATGATAGTGGGTTTTGCCAGAGACCTGTATTATAGGTCTCTGGATTTTGCGATATAGCTGAATCAGATTTATTACAATATCAGCTCTGACCCCGCTATATGACAAAATCTACCACATGTACAACAAAATATGGACAAGACATGAATAGCACCACAAAAGCTACGTTCACACGACAGCTGCGATACCGACTAAGAACGGTTAATTGAAGTCCCAATACTCTTCGCCTGACTTCGCCCCCTTTTTTTAACTCTAAAACCTGGATCTGCCCCTGTATAAGACCTTAACTTAACATTTGGCTTCATGCCTTACTGTTTTGTCTTAATGACTTACTATTGCACTTCATAATGTGTTGTCATTACTTCATAACATGCTTTATTACTTCATAAAACACTTTAATGACTTCATAATGTAATGTTTTGACTTCATAACATAATATTCTCACTGCATAGCGTACTTTTGTGACTTCATAACGTAATGTTTTGACTTCATAACGTACTTTATTGACTTCATAACATACTATTTTGACTCCATAACTTATTTTTGTGACTTGATAACATAATGTTTTGACTTCATAACGTACTTTAATGACTTCATAACATACTATTTTGACTCCATAACGTATTTTTGTGACTTCATAACGTAATGTTTTGACTTCATAACGTATTTTAATGACTTCATAACATACTATTTTGACTCCATAACGTATTTTTGTGACTTCATAACGTAATGTTTTGACTTCATAACGTATTTTAATGACTTCATAACATACTATTTTGACTCCATAACGTATTTCTGTGACTTCATAACGTAATGTTTTACTTCATAACGTACTTTGATGACTTCATGACATACTATTTTGACTCCATAACGTAATGTGTGACTTCATAATATAATGCTTTGACTTCATAACATATTATTTTGAATCCATAACGTATTTTTGTGACTTTATAACGTAATGTTTTGACTTCATAAAATTCTATTTTGACTCCAGAACATGCTTTTGTGACTTCATAACTGAATGCTTTGACATCATAACGCACTATTTCGACTTCACATCATATTTGTTTGACTTCATATAATATAAAAACTACTTAATGGTATACTGTTTTGACGTAATGCTATTGTGAAATGACTATTTATTGTTAATAATGTAATCTTAAGACAGCTATGGCGTTCCATACATCCTGCCATCAGAAATCTACAAGTCAAATATCAAAGTATTATACCTCATGATTCACAAGATACAGCCAAGGTTAAAGTTATTGAAAAGTTGGTCAAAGTCCAAGGTAAGGTCATGAGGTCAGAAGTGATGAAACTAAATGAAAGCTCTGTTCATGAGAAATCTACTTAAGAAATACTTAAGTCTTACCTCTTATGGTTCAAAAGTTATAGCCCAGGTTAAGTTCTTTTTCTGATGCCAGGAATATGACATTGCCGAATAACTTTACGAAATTCGGTTTCATAATAAATATCAGATCATATATAAGTGTATAAATTTGAGGCAGTATATACGCATTTGACAACTTTTGTCTCTTCAGTATTGTTTAAAGTCCACAACTGTGGAAATACAAAGTTGTAATTAATACAGTTCAACGTTTTGGAAAATAAAAACCCTGCAACATAGTTTTGGATTTATTGAAAGTATTAGTTTCTAATTATGTAAAATAATAATAATGAAAGTAATTGATGCCATGTTCGTTTGATCCTTACAATAATGAACCATGTGTCCTTTCGGGAATTCCGTTCTTCGGTTGTTGACACTTTCTACTCTTTATTATTTAACATATATCGTTTGTACACAACGCTTAACGTTTGTGGTTTGTATATTTTGAGCATTTGTGGCGGCTGCTCAAGCAGGAGATGGTTACTACTCTTTGGTTTATATTTGGTGTCCACTGGCTCATAAATATCCACATTTGTGCTTTTTATACGCCCGTCATTACACGGGACGTATTATGTTATGGCGCTGTCCGTCCGTCCGGGGTCATGTTTTCCGGACATTTTTTTGCCGTCTTGCAAGATATTGAGTTGAAATTTAGTATATAGCTTTATTTCAAGCGGCGTCAGTACCAGTTCGAGTTTTGTTACGATTGATTTACTTTATGGCCCTTGGATTTATAAATTTCAAGGTTTTGTTTTGAAAATTCATTAAAAATCTATCTTTTGTCAAAACATTATGAAATTTATCATAAAACAAGTAAAATGTACCTACTATCACACATATTACGGGTTTTAATATCTTTTTCTTCATTTTTGAGAAATTTATAATTTAGGGGGGAGGGGGGATGGTGACCATCTGTCCAAGGTCATGTTTTCCGGACTTTTTTTGCCGTCTTTCAAGATATTGAATTGAAATTTGGTATATTGCTTTATATCAAGCGGCGTCAGTACCAGTTCGAGTTTTGTTACGATTGATCACTTTTGACGGATTTATGGCCCTTGGACTTATAAATTTCAAGATTTTGTTTTGAAAATTCATTAAAAATCTAATTTTTGTAAAAACATTATGAAATTTATCATGACACAAGTAAAATGTACCAACTTTCACATATTTTACAGTTATTGATATATTTTTCTTCATTTTTGAGAAATTTATAATTTTAGGTGGGGGGGGGGGGGGGGGCTTGTACTAAAATATTTCAAGTTTGTTTTTGCAGGTCAAGTTCCAAGATGGATTTGACAGGACCATTTCTGCAGGAGTTATTTCCCTTGGACTTATTCCTATGAGAAAATGCTATGTAACGCAATTAACTTTAGTAAACTTCAGATGTTTTTCATGAAAATCATGCCAAATGTGAACTGATCCCGTCCGAATTAAGCAACGGGCGTATTATGCCACGCTTGGCGTTGCTCTTGTTGGTGAATGCAAAAATGAAATTGCAATAGTATTCCGTAATTTACACTGATATATACTCAATGTAGTAAATGCCTTTTTATTAATCAGCATATATCTCTGAAGAAGACGTACTGAAGAAGTACAATTCCAGTTTCTATTTTCATGTGCCAAATTTCTGAATAAGCAAGAAGACATTATGGTTCTTTCACCTGCCTTTTTGGGACTTTTGTAACTTATAGAGTACTTTACATGATAAACTTTCCACTAATCATCCTACAGTGATGTGCCTACATATATAGCTCATATTATAGAGTTGCAGCCAATAACTAATTAGTTATGGAACAATAAATTGACCACTCACCTTTTAAATTCAAATGAGGTGACTAATATTGAAATCTACACATCGACACGACTTCATACAAATTTTTATCCAATTCAGTAAACTGAAAACAAGCAGCATTAAAATGATACCAAAAATTTAAATGAGGTATCCTGTTGCTCGGTAACGGTACTGACATGAAAGACTACTTTCCGTACCCCGTGAATAGGAAAATCTAAATTTCATTTTATTGATAATTTCATTTTTTTTTTCAGTATAAAAGGTTAAAACAAAGATATGGAAACACGGAATCCGGATCACTGATCGACTATGATGGTTTTAGATTTAGTAATATGTTCCACGAAGAGTTCGATATTGAGAAAATAGATGAACATTTTCTAGCCCTTAAGAATATGGAGATCAGAGAAGATGATGTTTTTATAATGACCTACGCCAAGAGCGGAACACATCTCATTCGAGAAGTAGTATATATGTTACAGACCGGGAAGCTTCAATACATTCCCTTAGATTTATTAGATTTCCCGGTCTCCTATCGCAAAGTCGAGGAAATGAACAACGTGCCCTCACCACGAGTTCTTCATTCACATTCTCCGCTTCGAATGCTACCACGTCAAGTTCTGGAAGGGCGAGGCAAGGTCATAGCTCTTGTTAGAAACCCGAGAGACGTTTGCGTGTCATATTGGCATTTCCAAACCATGGGATCGCTTATAGATTGTACCTTTGAACAGTTTCTTGAATTGTTCATGGAGGGATGGTGTAAGTTCCTTCTCTCAAATGCAGAGCACAATCTTGGTAATATATCCCTCTCCTTTTTTCATTTATTTTATTTTACTATTTGTAAAATAGTAAGAGTAATTCACTTTGGCAAAGATAATGTCAATTACATACAGAGGCCTTTGTTTGCTTCCAGTTCCATGCGAAGTGTTTCACTGAAGGAGGCTTTTTAAATACCCCTGTTCTGCTGTTGTGTCAATGTTACGCTTTCGTTGCAATATTTGTTCAGTATTTTTGCGTCTAACCTTCGCTTTTGGCAGTGTTATCGTGTATGTATAGTTAAGAGAGAGAGAGACAAACTTTTCCTTCTCCCAAACATACATACATACATACATACATACATATATATATATATATATATATATATATATATATATATATATATATATATATATATAATATATATATATATATATATATATATATATATATATATATATATATATATATATATATATATATATATATATACTCAATTTTAGAACTGATGTTAAACAAGTTCAGTACAAAATATTGTAATGTAAATGTAATACATGAATTTTAATTTGTTAAATTATATACTATACATTTTGTAATATGTAAAAATTAAGTATTAAACAACTTACATGTTTTTGTCTTTACACATGAATAAGTGCACCTCCTAACGCAGTTTCTGATTGGTTGGAAGGAACTCTCGGGTTTCATCATGCCAAGAACAACCAATCAGAAGTGTATTTGTCTGATTTTAAATGGCCTCTGGATTTGGGTCACGGTTGATGGAAAACAATCGACGGCGATGGGTGGTGATAGGAAGGATAATTTGACATAACACTGTAGTGACTTATTTGCTTTTTTGTACATCTTCATTGTACATCTCTAGAAGCCGGTTTAAAAGGGAAAACGGTAAGTGGCTGCTTTACACGGGAGCAATGGGTCTGACCTGATTAACTTCTTGGTATCCGACTTAACTTTTTTTTTATTATATTAGTACAACAATTCGGGGGGTGGGGTAGGCAACTAGCGAAAGCCGTTTGATCCAGCATTATTTCTTGTGATTTTGGCATTCAGTTATATGGATTCAACACTTCTAACTTTTTCTGATTTTCTTATTTATAAAAAAAATAAATATCAGAAAATGGTACTGGATCTTTGATTAAGAAGTTAATCTACACAAGCACGTCATATAACTTTAGATAAATAAAGTTAAATTTTCAATACTTGAGAGATATTTTACTTTTATCCTTTGAAATAGTAGTATGACTTGAAAGCTTGTCGTTCAATATATCAAATGCAACACTTTGATTAAATTGTCGTCTTTTACTCATTACAATCATTTTATATATTAAATTTTGCTTGTAGTACCTGGGAACACTTGGCATCATTGGCGAGATGAAATGATAGCATTTCGGAAATCATCAAATTTACCAATCCTTGTTCTAAAATATGAAGATTGTACAAAGGTATTGAGTAACAAGAAATAACTTAAATGTAGACATCAACTGTTTTAACATGTACATGCATATACATCTTTAAAGAAAATACAACAAATGTATTCTTGTATCAAGGTTGAAAATCTTAATATAGACTATTGAAGGAAAAGGTGGCGAAACCTGGAGATGGTTGCTATTAAAATGGATTAGATGCCATGGAAATGTAATCATCCTTTGCTGGCTAATCATGCTCTAGTTCACTGCGGAAAAACATATTCCTTTAATGACTGGCTACAGTAGTTAATATCACAACATATATAAATGTATCAATATGGTGCACCAGATGGGTATTTCGACAACCTATTACTCTCCAGTTATGTTCAAGGCCTAAATTGTGAAATCAAAAATATGTGAATATTTGATTAGCGAATTCAAACTGTGAAATCGAAAACCTTTCAATTAATAATCCTTCGTTCGCGGATTACCTTAGCATCATCTATCCAACTGAACTGGAGGTCAAAGAAACCAAAGAAATTAGTAATTCTACTTCGTATTTAGTTATTATGTTGTCTTTCGGCATTAATGGTCAATTGAACACCTCACTCTATGACAAACGTGACGATTTCAATTTCGCTATCATAAACTTTCCTTTCATAAGTAGCAACATTCCATCATCGCCCGCTTACGGCGTATTCATATCTCAGTTAATACGTTATTTCAGAGCATGTTCAAATTACAATGACTTTGTTCTGAGGGCTAGGCGACTTTCAGTTAAGCTGTTCAACCAGGGTTATATATGTGCTAGACTAGCAACGTCACTGAGGAAGTTCTACGGTCGTTACGAGACTCTTATTACTCCATATGGTATCTCGTTATGCAGACTTTTAAATGATATTCTGGACTGAGACAGATTCCGATCATTTTACACCGATTTGACACCTTCTATACTAGAAGGTTACCTACTTTGACTTCTCCATATATAAATACATATGGAATTTACACGATTTGACTCTTTCTACTGGGTATATGTGGCGGTTGTTGCTAGCAAGCAGGAGATGCTCACTCTCCCCGGGCACCTGATCTCACTCCATCACAGGGGTTCATATATGCTCTTCAAGTAGACATATTTTGTTATTTTCCACTTGTTTTTCATTTTCACTGACTTTGTATGTCCTCTGATTTCATGATTTTTAGACTTATGGTTTGGATTTATCCATCATCTTTACATTTGAAGAGCACACTCATTACCAAATTGACTTGACAGTAAGAGCCAAAGAACCCATATAGGAACAGAGCTATGCATTGGGGAGATACTCCTTAGTTTTAGAATAATTTACAAACCTTTTTACAGTCAATTTGAACTATATAGTTCGGGTCAGTACAGGAACAGACTGCATTAACCGAGCGAGTCTTCTATTATCATATAATCAATCTATATCTATCTGCTACAGGATTTAGAAGCTGTTGTGAAGAAAACTGCAACTTTCCTAGGTCACAATTATTCCGAAGAGTTTTACAAAGATATTGTAAGATCATGTAATATAGACAAGATGAGAAAAGGCAAGACAGATGGGCCACAACCTGATGACGTCAGGACTCACATGCCTGGGACTGGATATGACGTATTTTATAGAAAAGGTAGTACTAATGCTTATACAGATGTAAGTGGACGACCATTTGATACTGAGGGGGGAAGGGGGCTGGCACTTTTTGGAAATAAATATTTTGACCCTGAAGATGCTGGAAATAAAAAATCTGGCCTTGACTGAAATGAAAATAAATATTCTGTCTGCTAGCATGTACATATACCAGATCATACATATATAAAGCTGAATGTTCTATAGAAAACATGTTGATTTTTTTCCGGCTCGTTTCGCTCGCCCGATTGCTTCCTATAATATAATATGCAATAGTTTAAGTGTAAAACTCATATTTCAGCAGGATTTATAGCACTGGAAAGATAGTGCTATTCAACATATACAACAAACACTTCATAGAATTGTTACTTGTTAGTTTTAGAATAATTTACTTGCCAATGTTATATATGTCATCACTTGAGAAGCTAGAGGATGTGGGGCTCAATATGTCGGGGAAACTTCTCAAACTTTGAAACAACGTTTTCGGAATCATTCCTATAAAATTCGTAATAATTCACGACGTAAATACCAGAATTTTCTTTATAACCACTTTAATAAATACCAACATAATATTAACAATGTGAAAATAACTCCAGTAGAAAATATCTCTAAATTACCAGGTGATACGAAATCAGATGTTAAAAAACGACTTTTGGAAACCGAACTCTACTGGATTAAACAACTACAAACCCCATACCCTCTTGGTCTCAACGACCAAATATATCGACAAGGTAATATTTCTTCTCGTCAGAATAAGATCAATATTTTTACATTAAGACATAAAACTTTTAGAAAACGTAGGTCACATGGTCGTCGCCGTAATCGTAACATCAGAAAACGTAATCGTTTAAATAGGTCATTAAACGATCTTCTATTTATCGCAAAAAATAATGGCCGTCATGAACTTTTGCATGCACTATCGTCTATTCCGGTAAATAAATTGAAACCTATCCTGGACGAAGCTGATCTTCGAAGTTTACGCAATTCTGATTGATATAAACTCAATTTGATTATTTTATTTTCATATAATAAACTCTTTCCTCGTATTCCGTCTCTTCCACCCAAGCAGCAATTTCTCAAAATTAAATTTATTAATAAAGGCTTCGATCTACTTAACATTTCTAATATTTTCCGTGATCATAGAGTCACATCTAAAATCCCCCCTATATTTTGAGAATTTAGAACCTCCACTTATTTGTTACCAGTACAAAAAGCCTATAAGAAATCTTATTCTAACTTATAATAAAGTTACATCTAACCCTGATGTTTCAGACTCTATTCCTTCATCGTGTTCTTGTGAAAAATCTAAATATGTTTATAAACCGGCAGGTCATGTTATTACTGGTGACCTAAACTGTATTTCGGACAAGAAATTGCGTACCCTTTTTAGAAAAGGACCTAAATATAGTTTACCGTCCAGGATAGATTTCAATAAATGCCGTGACGTTATAGAAGATGCTTTCACTACATATTGTAAACGTTGGTGTAAAAAAGAACAGGTAAAGGTTCATGCTCTTAATGATTGGAAATACGAGATTTTAAGAATTGTCGATATCCGTATTAAGAAGTTTACGGAAAATCCGCATTTATTTCAACAGCCTAATACATTGACGGCAAATTCTATTAAAAAGAAGATAGGTGACTTACATGCTAAATATGTCTTTGTTCCTGCTGATAAAGCAGGTAATAACATAATAGTTGTTTGAAAACTATATCATATTGAAGTACTTAAAAACGAATTAAACTCCACTCATACATATGTAGAAAGCCCTACGTCAAAAGACAGCACTTTGCACGATCACCTCATGACCATGTCCGACTTCAAAATTAAAACTGATAAATCTGATCTACCAACCATATATTGGCTCCCAAAACTACATAAAAGTCCATATAAATCACGATTCATATCTAATTCTAGCCACTGCTCTACTACGGTACTATCGAAGCATATTACGTCTGCTCTAACTGCTATAAAAGATCATATTATCAAATATATCGCATTTCATGATAGTAACATCAATTACTTTTGGTCGATTAAAAATTCTCATGAAGTTATAGACAAACTTCTTTCGCTAAATTTCAAAGTGACTCAAATTTCTACATTTGATTTTTCTACACTTTATACATCTCTGCCTCATGATTTCATTAAAAGCAAGTTGCTGTCTCTTATACAATGGTGTTTTCACAGAGAATCTAAAACGTACATATGTACTTCCAATAACTCCGCATTCTTTTCCAACAAACAATATACTTCATATAAATACTGGACTTGCAAGGAATTATGTAAAGCACTAGATTTTCTCATGAATAATATTTTTGTGCAGTTTGATGGCAAGATATATCAACAAATAGTTGGGATTCCTATGGGTACTAACTGCGCGCCTCTGATAGCAGATTTATTTCTTCATTGTTATGAGAGGGATTTTATGGTTTCTATTCAAAAATCAAAACGTTTTTACCTCATTGACAAAATCAATAATACTTGCAGATATCTGGATGACATTTTGGTTATCGACAACCCTGAATTCGAACAATTTATATCAGAAATTTATCCACCAGAGCTCACATTGAAGAAAGCTAATACTTGAGATAAATCTACACCTTTCTTAGATTTAAACATCAAAATTATCAACCACCTAATATATACTAATATTTATGATAAACGTGAGGATTTTGGATTTCCTATTGTAAATTTCCCTTACTTGGATGGCAATGTCCCTCGACTCCCATCATATGATATCTATATATCTCAATTAGTTCGATTTGTCAGAGGCTGCACCGATGTTTTGGACTTTCATAAACGAAATTTACAAATTACTACTAAACTTTTAACTCAGGGTTACAGATATCACAAGCTAAGAAAAACATTCGGCAAATTCTTCAGATCTTATTCAGAACTTCTATCTAAATTTGGAAATATTTCTTTTCAACAGTATGTATCCAATGGAATTACCCATCCTTATTTTTACGGTGATCTCGTATATAAACTAAGGAAAGTAAAAGGCTCCGATAACGTTATTTTATCATGTAATAAAATAATCAAACGTCTTCTAAATAGACAATATGATGTTGAGATCATCAAAAAGACTATAGGTCTTGTATTTGGCCCCTCTACAGCCTTATGCAGACTTTTACTTGAACGTTGCACGCTGACTAACAGGGCGGTGGGGACTATATGACGGGCCTTGTCCAAACCTCTTTCAGAGGAGACATGGTCCTGAACCTCGTCCCCTCTGACTGTTAGTCGGGACTCCTACAGATCTAGGGTCTTAG
Source organism: Pteria penguin (assembly GCA_035048485.1). Lineage (NCBI taxonomy): Eukaryota > Metazoa > Mollusca > Bivalvia > Pterioida > Pteriidae > Pteria > Pteria penguin. Next base: position 37,307,048 of record CM068588.1, on the reverse strand, counting down.
CTCGCTTTCAGACTGGCAGAGCACGGTTTATCATGTTGATGTCGCATATATTTTTATACCATTATGTATTTTACAATACCTTACGTGTTTATATTTTTATGACCTCTCAATATGCGATACCTGTTGATCCTTGTTCTTTACATGGAGGATTATGTATAAATTTTTAAATGTACGTCCTTTAATTGTTCTGCTGTTACGGTGAGTGGGAAGGTGGGCCCGTAAACCGGTTAACCACACCATTTGTTTGGCTTTTGTCAAATTAAATGACCGTCCTAAGTCGGTATCGTAATTGCACTACAATCAAATATTTTTGTAATGTGATATATGTTCTAGTATATTATTTATATTCATGTATTGTATAGCTCTATGGTGACTTCTGCCACATAACTGAGCCAGTAACTCCTCTTTTTTCTTTGTTAGCTCACCTGAACCAAAGGCTCAAGTGCGCTATAGTCATAGCGCGCCGTCTGTCTGTCCGTCCGTCGTAAACTTTTCACATTTTCAACTTCCTCTCAAGAACCGCTGAAACAGATTTCTATGAAACTTGATAGGAATAAAGTACTCATAGTCCCCAACAAGTGTTGTTTTTTTTTCTTTTTTGGCCAATCCGTCAACAGGTGGTGCCACCACAGGCAAAAGTAAGGTATCCTCCTTTGCCAAACTTCTTCTTCAGACCTGGTGCATACAGAGACAAACTGAATGCATAGGAATGATCTAAAGGGGTGTATGAAGAAGTGATGTTTTTTTTTTTTTTTGTTCTTTTCCGAAATCAAATTTCTGACTTTTTTCGACATTTTTTGGACGTAGTAATTTCAATACAGAAAAATGTCATGATTTCAGTTATTTGATAATGATGATTTATGGACTGTTTTGATCATAATGATGATAAGGAATATTATTGTGAAAGAATTTTGTCAATCTCTCAATTTTTGGATCTTTTATGAATTTCTTAAGACATCCCAAAAAGGGGGTGGGGTGGGGTTGGCTATTTTCCACATTTTCAACTTTTTCTGCAAAATTGTTAAAAGGATTTTAATAAAACTTTGTAGAAATAAATAACTCATGACCCCCTTCAAATTTGGTTGTTTTTGTCCAGATCTCTGGCAACACCACAGTCAAAAGTAGATAACAAAAGAGTACCCTAATTTGACAATCTTCTTCTTCATACTGGTTGTATACAGAGACAAACAGTATGTATAGAAATAATCTAGAGGGATGAGTAAAGAAGTATTGTCATTTTGGTTCCCTTCCAAAATCAGATTTTAGAAGTTTTTTTCAACATTCTTTTTTTGGAATGCAGAAAAGTGTCATATTTCCTAGTTAATTGATAGTGATGAATTCGTATGGACTATTTTGAACATAATTATGGTAAGGAATGTTAGTGATAAGGTGTTCGCCCGTAAACCGGTTAACCGCACCAATTGAGCGACGTTTGTTACTTCAGTTGCCCGTCCTAAATCGGTATCGTAACCGCAGCACAATCGAATATTTTTGTAATGTCGTTCCGTGTATATTATGCTATTGTCATTTTTTGTGTGCAGGTCCTTGGTGATTTGTGTCGTAGAGGTTTGTCAGATGTCTTCTGTTTTCTCTTTGAAAGAATTTTGTCAATATCTTTGGATTGTTTATGAATTTTTTAAGACTTCCAAATGAGGGTGTATAGGGACAATTCTTCACATTTTTAACCTCTACTGTTATACCACATGAAAGATGTTGATGGAAAATGGTATACATGAAGTACCATACGTCCTCTATCAATTTTGTACATTTCATCCAAATTGGTAAACAGGTGGTGCCACCATGGCTAAAAAATAGGTCTCACAATGGTAAATACACCGCTTGGTAATTTAAATATGAAGAGTAGCTGTAGTCAACATTTTTTTCATTTCTTTACACATCTAAATAAGTTTTAGATGTTTCACAACACTCCACATATGAAATTAGGCCATTTTAAGTTGGATGTGGACAATATTTGTAACAATTATTGTTCATGACCCAGACTTGAAATCAGTCAACAAAAGACCCCACCTAAAGAAAATGACTTACTTGTTGCCCTGAATCACATCTTGCAGAGACAAAGCAAATTCTTAATATCAAAATCCTCTGAATGGATGTGCAAAAAAGTGTTCTTGTTGTTTTTGATTCTGGTCTAAAATAAAATTTAACATGTTTTTAACATTTGTGTTGACTTAGTCACAGTAATGCAAAAATAAATGAGTCTTCTTCCTTCCTGCATGACTGATCATCTAGGTACTCAGGTGAGCGATATAGGCCCAATTGGGTCTCTTGTTTAAAAATATATTTGCATGTCCATTTTGCATGGCAGACAGGGGACAAGGGCTCTACGATCAGCTTTCTGAAAGATTTTCTCTTCAGATTTTTGCCAGTAACTCCTCTTTTTTCTTCGGAATAGTAAGTCCGAATAAAATATTATCATTCGGACAGGAAGCAACACCTCTTTACACATCCTTCTATAGTGATAAATGGAAATTCTCTACCTGGATACCGGAGACTTAGAGAGACTGTACACTTCACTATAAAAACTAGAAGTATAAAAACCTATGCAATCAAAGTAGTGTTTGCATATTATTTGTTGAGTTTACTCCATTTTAGAATATGTTTTCTTAACAAAATATAATTATAGAAGGATGACTGTGTTAATGGCATATGTTACAATGTGAAAGTCAAGAAAAAATAATTTGTCCCAGGATATTAAGGAAATAAATATTCTATTCTTCAAAGATCTGAAAATAAATAATCTGACTCTACCAAATTTGCCAGCCCCTCCCGCAGAATCAAATGGTCGTCCCCCAAGTCTGACATATAGAATTTTTCATTCCGAGAAGACCTTTGACTAACAATTAGATGCGGAAATTACTTCTTCCGTATGAAAACCTTTCTTTACTGCTTCTATATTAACGTTGATAAATTTCGTATATCAGATGACAGTTAACATTCAAAAATTTTGTCAGCAATTTAAATCGTCAACCAGTCATATGATATAAAGGAAATTCCAGTTTATATGAAAGGATTTAGTAGTAGTTATTGGCATGATTGCTCAATGCATAAGTTACTTTAGTTATTTCACTCATACAGAAACATTTTATTCATATTATTTTGGTTTGACTAAATTTGTACTTTCGCATTTTCACCAGGCGGCAGTGGTGATTGGAAGAATACATTTACTGTTCATCAGGATGAACAATTTTCAAAATGGATGAGAGTTTGTGTGACCAATGACAATACGGAGTTTCCCTCTTATGTAGAGTAACCGGACAAGTTAATTATCTATATGATATTAAAGATAATTGAGTTTGAATTAATATTAAAATTGATAATATAATGGTATAGTAATTGTAATTATATATTACTTATTTTATATCCTATATGATTTTATTACACAACAAATAGTTAGCTATCATTTTTCTGTGACAAAAATGTTATAACCAAATAATTAAAATGCATAAAATTATCAACAGAAACACATTTTACTCCTTGTTGATATTAACAAAACTTAAGAAGTAACACATACTAAGTGGTAAAATGTCATACGACTCAACAAGTAAACTGCATCATTAAGATACCGGGTGAAATTACTCTGTGAACCATGCATACAAATTTCTGGTATCAAACCAAGTGAGTAAATAGCTAAGGATTACACCAAATGAGGCAAACCATTTATTCAAGTATATGTCGGAGGTAGAATAATATGATTAAATGTAAATCTCGCTAGAGCATGTTGTGCTTGTTTAATTCTGATTTTATATCACACTAAAATTCATTATTCTTATGCTGTGTCGGTATCAGCCTGACGTAATCGAAATGTATTTAGATAAATGTATTTGATCCACTCAAACGGTAAGATTTTTAAGGTGCACGGGTTTTACTCTCTCATCTAGAAATCTGAAAAAAAATTAATACAAACATCAATTTATACAACAGTTGAAAATAAAATGTAATCGATGATTATCACATTCTCCAATACTGAATTACTTCAAACTACTTAAAGGAATCTGTTACGATGAAAATGCAAGTCAGCTACATTACAAAGTGCACTTATTGTGCAAGTTTGGTACGGCAGCATGCATACTTCTACTCAACCGAGTCACACATGTCATATGCATTATCTGTTGCATGGGCTTGAGTCAGCATACCAAATTGAATCTATGGTGCTTTTTCCAATACTGAAGAGAAAACAGAAGACATCTAACAAAGCTGTATGTATCTGACAAACCCCAAACTACTTTACCGATTCACTCAAGCGCAAAATGTAGGTCAGATCATCATATGGCGCATGCGCTTACGTCAACATCCTAAGATGAACCTATGGTGCATGTTTGGTAACAATAACAGCTATACTTTCTTCAATTCTGAATTACCCACAACTATTTAACCCAGTCACTCATGCAGAAAATGTAGATCAGATGCATCATAGGATGCATCCGCTGAAGTCGGCATCCTTTGATGAACCTATGGTGCAAGTCTTCTAACTGTAGAACCTATATTTTCTTCAATATTAAATTTTCCGAAACTAATTAAGTGAGTCACTCATGTGGAAAACGTAGGTCAGGTCAGGTCATCCGATGCACGCGCTTAACTGAACATCCCAAATTGTTTTATTGTACAAGAATTTTTGTAACTGAAAATTTTTAAATGTACGTCCTTTGATTGTTCTGCTGTTACGGTGAGTGGGAAGGTCGGCCAGTAAACCTGTTAACCACACCATTTGTTTGGCTTTTGTCAAATTTAATGACCGTCCTAAGTCGGTATCGTAATTGCACTACAATCAAATATTTTTGTAATGTGTTATATGTGCTAGTATATTATTTATATTTATGTATTGTATAGCTCCATGGTGACTTCTGCCACATAACTGAGCCAGTAACTTCTCTTTTTTTCTTGAGGCACCTATGCTTTCTACAATTCCGACTCACCCCATACTACTTAACCGGACTTGGAACGCGGACGCCGGAGTATATGGGATAAAAATATATATTGATATATCAACAACTTTATCATAACATTAAAATATTACAAACAAATTATAACTCTTACAACTTTGAAAACTCTCGGTCAAATAGTTTTTAAAATATAAAACAACTGAAATTGACATTCAAGCAATTTCACGTTTCCCAAAGATAATTGTGGGGAATTTTGACTATACATGTATAAAGCATCTAAGTAATCAACATTTATCAATTTTCATAAAAAGATTTTAAAGTCTGTGGGAATGACAAGAATAAATCGAGAAAATATTATTATATCGCAATGCCTAAAAACTGGCCACTCAAACTTTAATTTTTGTGTGCATGTCCTCGGTGAATTTTATCATACAGCTTTGTCAGATGCTTCAGTTTTCTCTTTTAAAAGAAATACCATTTCTACCCTTTGATTTGGTATCTCGGATGATATTTCTGATTAAGGTTCATTGAAACACCAATAAAAGATAACTCTTCTTAAACACGAATAGAGTTATCTTTTCTTTAAAGATCATATAAACGTTCATTTTCAAACATAATATTGAGTGAGATTGAAAAGCAGAATATAAACTTATAAACAAATTAAAATGGAATTTTGCAAAAAATAAAAATCCGTTAAATAGACATCATTATAAGAAAGGCAGCAAAAACTGCCTGTTAGGCCGTTTACGATGCAGTGTCAAGTGGCACATATGTGAATCAATTTGTGACTAATTATTTAATCATATAATTTTAAGAATATGAAAATAAAGAAACTTCTTATGTCAGTGCAATAAATATCAGTTCTAATTCACTTGTTTTGTTTTGACAATTCTGAATGGTCAGACATGTATAACCACGCTGTATCGTCCTCAAATGTATTACATGTACGACATTGTACGTACTCTTTGTTCACACTGCCTCTGACTCCAACTATCCAAAATACTGTCTATAGGAACTTTGTCCAGTGCTCTCAACGTCCATCTTAAGTCTTGTATCAAGTGCGATTATCAAGTTCTACCATTCACGTACACAATAATTACAGTCAAGATGAGCTCACAGCACTGACAACGCAAACGACGGACTACCATGTAACAAACAAACAATGCCAATTTGAGCACTCCTTTTCGCCGGAAAAGAGAAGAATACTGGATAAGACGTCTCGGCACTGTTTTGCCCTATGGATGCAATGACAATATTAGTAGTATTGGTAACCTAACTAGTCCTGCGTGTCAATCAGTTAACGTACTCGGTTTATTCAACAAAAGCCAGAGGAGGCATCGAAGTCATGGTACAAGCAAATACAACAAACCTGAAATACATAATATTTCTTTTGATGCTCTTTTGCCATTTATAAATAAACCTTTGGGCCTTCATCACATTCGTACAAAACTTTATTCTATTTCACTCAGAAAATTACACGAGTTGTACGTATCGTCCAGACACCGTATATATACTGATATAAGCTCTGCAGAGTATAGACTAGATGGCATTATTATGAAAATATCGACCACTAGACTTTTTCGTCCCGTCAAGTCAGATATATCTATGGAAAAATCTAATCGCCCTTTCATCAAAATTAAATTTGCAAATAAAGGCATTGATTATTTAAATTTTGGCCAAATTTTAAATCATAAGTCTGTTTTAGAGAAATTACCTCCATATTTCAAAAAACAAAGATCCGCCATGTATTTCCTATAGCTACACACCATCAGTTGCATCCAAAATTTATAATTACAAAGGGTTTCTACAGTGTCTTCATCTTAGCAATTCTGCATGCCATCCTCAACCGTGTGCATGTTCCTCATCTAATTTTGTATATTCTCCTTGTGGCCATGTCATTACTGGTGATCTTGATATTGTTTAAAACACTAAATTAAGAGAACTTTTACTTAAAGGTCCAAAATACAGAGAATCTAGATCATTCACATGGAGCCAAAATTTTGAGAATATTGTGAACTGCTGCGAGGAATATGCCACACGATGGGCAAAAAGAGAGGAAGTACAGGTCAACACTCTTTCGGAATGGATAAAATCTATTGCAGTACTGTTGAGATCAAAATTTAAAAAATTACAAGGCTCTGTAAACACCAGATTCGAATCTATTTTTAAAGATCCTGATGTTGTCAGAGAACTTACCTTCCTCCAAGAACGTTATATCATCACACCAGCAGATTAAGCTTCTAATAAATATATATTTACCTGTAAGAAATATTACTTTGACAGCCTAGTGACAGAATTAAGATTAGATTCAGCTCCAGGAAATCCTACTTATACTCTCACGAACTTTTCGGTTTCGGAAGTACTTGAAAATCATAAATTTGTCCTCAATACGTTTGGTATTGACACAAATAAATTAAATTTGCAACTTCCATATCTGTACTGCATTCCCAAAATGCACAAAAATCCTTACAAACAACGCTTTATCGCTGGTTCCTCGAAGTGTTCCACAAAATCGATCTGTATCGATGTTACTCACACAAATATTATCAGAAATTAAATCTGGCCTTCATAGGTATTGCGAAACAGTATATTCCAGAAGTGGAAGTAATCAAATGTGGATCCTAAAGAAATTCAAAAGAGTTGTAAGAACATTTGAAATCAAAAAGTTTTACAAACATTCACTCCATCAAGTCCTTTGACTTTTCGACTCTTTACACAACGATCCCTCATCAGAAATTAAAAGACAGATTAGCGGAAATGATCCAAAATGCATTTACTAGTAAAAACGGAAGCCGCAAATTCAAATATATAGTTATAGGCCGTGATAAAACTTACTTTGTCAGGGAAAACTTTGATTCCAAAAATAAATATACTGAAACAGATGTCATCTAAATCTTATCGATAATATTTTTATGGTGTTTGGAGAAAAGGTTTTTCAACAAATTGTCGGCATTCGAATGGATACTAACTGTGAATCGCTTCTGGTCCTCTACTCATATAAATATGAATATATCCAATCGCAAGGAAAGAAACAATTGGCTCTTGGCTTCAATTTCACTTACAAATATATAGATGACTTGATTTCAATTAATAATCCTTTATTCGCGGATTCCAAGTAAACTGGAGGTCAAAGAAACCACACAAAGTAGTAATTCTACTTTGTATTTAGATATTATGTTGTCTTTTGACATTTATTGTCAATTGGACACCTCAATCTATGACAAACGTAACGATTTCAATTTCGCTATCACAAACTTTCCTTTCACAAGTAGCAATATTCCATCATCGCCTGTATACGGCGTATTCAAATTACAATAAATCTGTACTGAGGGCTTGTTGACTTTCAGATAAGCTACTTAACCAGGGTTATGTATATGCTAGACTAACAATGTCATTGAGGAAGTTCTATGGTCGTTACGAGACTCTTATTACACAATATGATGTCTCGTTTTCCATAATTTTAAATGATATTCTGGACTGAGACCGATTCCGATCATTTTACACAGATTTGACACTTTCTATACTAGAAGGTTACCTACCTTGATTTCTCTATATCTAAATATATATGGAATTGACACTATTTGACTCTTTCGACTGGGTATTTGTGATGGATGTTGCTAGCAAGCAGGAGAAGTTCACTCTCCCCGGGCAACTGATGTTACTCCATCAAAGGGGTTCAAATATGCTCTTCAATAGACAGTTTTCGTTGTTTTCTATTGGATTTTCATTTTCATTGATTTTGTATCTCCTTTGGATTCATGATTTTCGGACTTATGGTTTAGATTTATCCATCATCTTTACATTCTTATGTCTCTTCTGCTGTTCAAGGCCGAAACTGTCGAAATTTAAAGTACATGTACTTGAAGAGCAATTAATTACCAAATGGATTCTTCTAAGCTTTAGACAAATTTACAAAACTTTATTACGGTATTTTAAATCTCTAGTTGAGGTCACTATAGAAACACGATAAAAATTGATATCGTATTTTATCAATATTAATCATATTGTATAGCTCTATGGTGACTTCTGCCACATAACTGAGCCAGTAACTCCTCTTTTTTCTTTCATATTTAAAACAGTCTTTTGGGAGCCATGGCCCCATACGGAAGGGTTGAAATTAATTGAACGAAGCTGAAAGGCAGACTTACTGAAATTGTTTAATCGTTCAATGCACTCGAACACTGTAGTTAAAACTGTATGTCTCTTGCATTTCTATATTGCTTATGTTTTTAAAAGAAAAAAGAGGAGTTACTGGCTCAGTTATGTGGCAGAAGTCACCATGGAGCTATACTATACATGAATATAAATTATATACTAGCACATATAACACATTACAAAAATATTTGATTGTAGTGCAATTACGATACCGACTTAGTACGGTCATTGAATTTGACAAAAGCTAAACAAATGGTGTGGTTAACCGGTTTACGGGCCCACCTTCCCACTCACCGTAACAGCAGAACAATCAAAGGACGTGCATTTAAAAATTTATAAATAATCCCCCATGTAAAGAACAAGGATCAACAGGTATCGCATATTGAGAGGTCATAAAAATATAAACACGTGAGGTATTGTAAAACACATGATATAAAAATATATGCGACATCAACATGATAAACCGTGCTCTGTCAGTCTGAAAGCGAGCTAAGACCCTAGATCTGTAGGAGTCCCGACTAACAGTCAGAGAGGACGAGGTTCAGGACCATGTCTCCTCTGAAAGAGGTTTGGACAAGGCCCGTCATATAGTCCCCACCGCCCTGTTAGTCAGCGTGCAACGTTCAAGTAAAAGTCTGCATAAGGTTGTAGAGGTGCCAAATACAAGACCTATAGTCTTTTTGATGATCTCAATGTGATATTGTCTATTTAGAAGACGGTTGACTATTTTATTACATGATAAAATAACGTTATCGGAGCCTTTTACTTACCTTAGTTTATATACGAGATCACCGTAAAAATTAGGATGGGAAATTCCATTGGATACATAGTGTTGAAAAGAAATATTTCCAAATTTAGATAGAAGTTCTGAATAAGATCTGAAGAATTTTCCGAATGTTTTTCTTAGCTTGTGATATCTGTAACCCTGAATTAAAAGTTTAGTAGTAATTTGTAAATTTAGTTTATGAAAGTCCAAAACATCGGTGCAGCCTCTGACAAATCGAACTAATTGAGATATACAGATACCATATGATGGGAGTCGAGGGACTTCGCCATCCAAATAAGGAAAATTTACAATAGGAAATCCAAAATCCTCACGTTTATCATAAATTTAGTATATATTAGGTGGTTGATGATTTTGATGTTCAAATCTAAGAAAGGTGTAGATTTATCTCAAGTATTAGCTTTATTCAATTTGAGCTCTGGTGGATATATTTCTGATATAAATTGTTCGAATTCAGGGTTGTCGATAATCAAAATGTCATCCAGATATCTGCAAGTATTATTAAATTTGTCAATGAGGTCGAAACGTTTTGATTTTTGAATGGAAACCATAAAATCTCTCTCATAACAATAAAGAAATAAATCTGCTATCAGAGGCGCGCATTTAGTACCCATAGGAATCCCAACTATTTGTTGATATATCTTGCCATCAAACTGCACAAAAATATTATTCATGAGAAAATCTAGAGCTTTACATAATTCTTTGCAAGTCCAGTATTTATATGAAGTATATTGTTTGTTGGAAAATAATCCGGAGTTATTGGAAGCGTATATGTAAGTTTTAGATTCTAAAGTTTTAAAAGTAACGTTTTGAAAAGTCGGATAGATGTACACCAATGATATTTAATTCAATTCTTTAAATGTCTATTCATCATCTCTGGACAAAGGATGTTGTCTCTCTCCGAAAAAAGTCAAACTGCTCTGAATCTTTTTCTCCAAACATCTTCTCAACAAAGACGGATAATAACATTATGGACCAATTAGATTCACTAATTAATGAATGACTATGAAATAAAATCGTAATATATTAATCATTTCGTTTTCTTTGTGTTGATGGTCGTGTGGCAAATTTGATTGATTAAAAAGTTGATGTGATTTCTACAGCAATAAATATATGGATTGCAGATTCCCGGAACTACTTTTCTTTGGAATACCAAACCTCGCTCAATTTTAGAACAGTGATTCCTATGTTGTTCATCGATTACATAACATCGTTGATGATTGATTAATTATTGCTATATGTCACTCCACACGTTTAACAAAGGTGGTTACTGTTTTGCTTTAAATGCACCCTAGGAACAGGAATGACAGCGATCTTGGCTTATTCCAATTTTCAGTGAATGTGAAGGGGAGACGAAAGTGGATTAAAATGTGTAGGCAAGTATCAAAATTTCCTTTTAAAAATATGTAAACATGAACCGTGATAGCCAGGCAGCCATAATACTAAACTGGTTGGGGACCTCTAATTTGAGAGATAATCACTTAAATGCGTAACAATGTCTGTTATCAATTCCTGGGAGTGAGCAGAATTGAACAAATAAAACTTTCAGAATTTTGAATTCAAACCAAGGCCTAAAAGGGCACATCTTTATCACATAATGAATGTAGGATACAAAAGATTTTTAACTTACAAGTTTGGATTTTATAGTCGTATAGTTGTACTTAAATGCTATATTATTCATACATACTACATAACTTAATAGTAGATTGGATAAGGTGGGTTATATATAACCATTCATCCTCACTGCAGCAGACGATTACAAGACACAAACAAATATATTTGTTAAAGGAGGTTATGATTGTGATTATGTAGAATGCACATACGCATGCCCGTAAGCTCTAACGTTTTGATACATTGATTAAGTGATAGATATATGTGTATAAAAAAGGAATTGAGAAATAACCCCTAAAACAAATATAAATTGATAACACTGCTCATAACCCACTACATACCCGTACAATAATACTGCACGTACATGTTCATGGTAGCATTTATATTTTCCAATGGAATAGCCGCATGATGAAATTTGAATAACCTCATTATTTTCTTGCTCTAAGAAAATTTTTACTAGAAATATGTCTATATCATTTTATGAATAAAATGAAATCAATCCCTCAACATAAAACCAATGGTAGGACTCGAACCTACTTTACTAATGTAAAGCCCAAATGCACATTGGTGTGTTAGAGCAGAATTGTAATCTTTGCTCTAAATCAACATTACTCTTACTTCTACCATTAACATAGTTAAAGTGCATGTTGGAGAGAGATGGTAAAAAGTTACTGTCTCTCTACGTTGCACTATAACTATCTTTAACAATGCAACCCCTTTTTCCTGCATGATAAGTACATGTACAATGCTTACTACTATGTATATATTTATGTCTAAACTCCTAGTTAATTTAATGTTGTAAATTGTCATTACATATTATTAAACCAATTAAAATTATGTATAATTTGATGCATATCATATATTATGTTTGTTGTTATTTATATATACATGCATATCTTAATGGATGTTGATATTTATGTTACTTGTCATGTATGGATGCAACATTGTTTTAGCCATATTGTAGCTCTTGCAAATAAAGAATTTAATTACTGTAAATATATATTTTGTTCTAAATACTGTTGTAACTTGTACTCATTGGTTCATAATTAAAATAAACAATTTCATTTTATGTTCTCTCTCTCTCTCTCTCTCTCTCTCTCTCTCTCTCTCTCTCTCTCTCTCTCTCTCTCTCTAACGCTGAACCCCTCTTGCTTGATCGTCATATTAAATGAAGTCCTCATTGACGCTTGGACATTAGCATTGATCACTCTTAAGTCATCAATTGTATATATCAATACCATATATCCTATGTGTGAAACATGAACACAGGATGCTGAACATTAAAGGTGACGGCAATCTAGGATATGTATGTATAAAATGTGTATATTACTGCATACCCGTTCGATATTCAAATAACATTCTTTTATTATTTTGTTATGAATGTTTTTGATTATTGGCCATTTTTATTTGATACTTAGTTGTGTGTGTGTGTGTGTATGTGTGTGTCTGTGTGTGTTTAGGTGTGTGTGTGTGTGTAAGTGTAAGTGTGTATGTATGTGTGTGTGTTTAGGTGTGCGTGCGTGTGTGTGTGTGTGTCCCTGGTGATTTGTGTCATATAGTTTTGTCAGATGTCTTCTGTTTTCTCTTCCAGTCTATGTTGACAACCTAATAGAACATGTCAGTAGTAGCCTCGGTACAGCCATGGTTTTTATTTATACATCACCCTTTCACTGTAGTATAAAAGGATCGAATTTTTATCCGATGTTAGATAAACGTCAATTTTGTTAATAGGATCATTAATTTAACTCAGCTAATCCTCTGGACGTCACGTTCTTTCGTGATGTATTGCTTTTATTGTATGCTTCAGATTTTTATAAGATTTCCAAAGCTGCGTATTTGGAAGAAAATTTTCATATCATTACCATAGCACGATACCATGTAAAACTTTACTAGATTCTTTGGGTCTAGCACGATTTAAGTTGTTTATAAGGTTTACTTAATGTAACACCTCATAAGTGGTAAATAAGGTATTAGATGTACCTGTCGTATTGTAACAACCCTTTACGCTGTGATAAGTGTATCACATAGGACGTACACTTCATGATCTAGTATCAACGTTCCACATGGAGGGTTTCACATGCAACCTAGATTCAACCCTGTTGTGTGTCTGTGATAGTAAATGTTAGTCTGCAACAGTTTTTCGCCGTTTGTCTCCTACCAAGTACGTAGAGTATTTAATTTTTGCTATTGTTGTGTGTGCGTGTGTATTTTTGGGTTGGGGTTTTTTTTTTTGGTTTCTTTTTTATCTGGGGTGTTTTTTGGGCAGCATAATACGTACTGGACATGTTAGTGACCTACTTACCAGTTTATTTAATCTGGGACAGGCTTACGTGACTCTGAATTATAGGTATACAAGTCATTGAAAAGGCTTGGAAGTTGCACGCCCTGTAAACGGAGTTTAGGAAATTTCTAGGGGTCCAATATGGTAAGTGTATGCTTAATGTATTATGACAATTGCAGTAAATAAACCTACAAATGTAAAAACAGTATATGAATATAAAAGATATTCTAATTCACATTTTTGGACAATTCTGATTGGTTCAGACATTTATAACCACGATATACCGGCGTCATATATATCATTACATTATACGTATTCTTTGTCCACATTGCCTCTGATTGCAACTATCAAGAATATGTCATTTACACACAATGTTTAATTGAGGGATCGCCAGATCCAACTTTAACCACGCCCATAACGTAGTTTCATTGTGACGTCACAGTGAAAGTCATGTTTGACGGGCCATTTATTTATGACGTCATAATGAAAAAGTGTGCCAAAAGTTGTGATGTCGGGCTTTTGACGATCAGTCAATTATTTCGGGGGGAGGTGGTGGTCCGTGTATTCGTGAGTGTTCTTCACCTTTGGTTTCCACATTTGTGTGCTTTTATGCATGCAAAGGTTACACTTGATGACCCCATACTCTATATGGATATATACCAAAGGTAGTCGATGATTAATCAGTATATATTTCTGTAGAAGAGGAATTGAAGAGGTACTATAACTTTAAGAAGCATCGTTTACAATTTAATTCCAGTTTTTATTTCATGTGTAAAATTTCACAATAAGAAGGAAGACATTGTGGTTCTATCATTTTTCTTATGATCTATCTTATCATATATCACATTATAGTGTTGTATGATAATTTATGGCAATTCAGGACAGTCTATATTACTGTTTACCTGTAAACACAGTCCTTTAACCACCTTTAATCATTTGACAATACTCTAGACTAAAACTATCTTTAGAATTCGGTTAAAAGTAATAATATAGACTGTCAATGCCTGAATTCGTGTAACAATACCTTATCGGTGATCCCTAAGCTAAAATAATTTTAAGCAAATGGTGACGACAAAAACTAATTATGTATGGATGGAGATGCAACGATACAAAATGTCATGATACGATACGTATCAAAATACCTCATACACGATATGTATCACGATACACCGTTTTGATAAAAGTTCAACTTCATAAAAGCAAATTGAAACAGAACAATGTCAAAAAACCTTTAAATTTTAATACATTGTAAATAATTATTTCATGACTTAAAATCTAATGTTCTTCAGAAAAATTAATTTGTTCACATTTTCACCGTCAAGCAAAGATTTTGAGCAATAACATGTCCCCAGGGGTAGAATATACTCTTTCACTGAGGATGTTCCTTAGATATTCAGATATCTACGGTCAGCCTTTTCCAGCAAGGAAAAATTAGTTTCCTTTGTTTTCCACCATTCTATTGGATTACAATTAATGTTCATGTGTTGTTATGTCCTATAGTTACTGATTTTCTAAATCCCTTTAACACTAGCTGGCTTTGCTAGAGGAGTGTCCTTAACAATGAATACTTCTTCAAAAAATCCTCCATGGCTTTCTAAAACAATGAAACATTGATGTATGATGTAACAGCAAATTGTAAAGCTAGTCATATAAAACATTTCAAAAATGTATTTCTAAATTATAAATGCAAATGAAAAAAAGGATGATTTCGTAGTGTTATTAAATCATAAACGAGTTTAACGTTGATGTCATCCTTGTCTAATATATCAACATTTGATCTGTCTTTAAAATTATTTTTCATTAGCAAACAAGGTAATTCTGCTGGAGCTGAGTCTAAAAAAGTTAATTCTGTTGATGCTGAGTCTTCTTGTTTCAAAAACCGTACAAATGAAATGTTAAAGAAACCATACATAAATATTGGAATATAATAGTTGTATATCCAAACTCAGCATTTGTGTATCTAACTTATTCCTATTTAAAATAATAATTTTATTGATACCTTTTGCAATACACAATGTCACACAGCCGTAATTATACTTATAAAAGTTAAACTTTATTAGATGTGATACTGTATTATGGTCCAATACATTTATCAAGAAAATAATTGATATTGTTCAAATTTCTGCAAATTCATTATTTTACATCTTAAGGATGAAGTATTAAAGAGGTAAAAATCGATTACAGATAACTAACTCTTTATATGAAGTTCATTGTGAGTATTTGAGAATTTTTCAGGAAAACAACAAATAAGTAATTTTTAAAAGTAGAAATCATGGAAATAATGTAAAAGAGAAAACAGAAGATATCTGACAAAGCTGTATGAGACAAATCACCAAGGACCTGCACACAAAACATGATAATAGTAGAAAATACACGGACAAGCGACATTAAAAAAAATATTCGATTCTGCTGCGGTAACGATACCAACCTATGACCGTCAATTGAAGTTACAAACGTCACTCATTTGGTGTGGTAAACCGGTTTACAGGCACCCAACTTCCCACTCACCGCAAAAGCAGCACAATCAAATGACACACATTTAAAATTTATAAGTAAAAAACGAAGAAGTACCGAAGGGTAAACCATATCTCACAGCCCATGGAATAAAAGAACAATATCGCGAAGTGTCATATTCAGACAATTGCGAACCCCAATAAAATCGAGATGAGACCAGGTGTCCGGGAGGAGTAAGCGTAATAATCCTCCATATAGAGAACAAGGATCAACAGGTTTCTCAAGAAGAGAGGTCATAAAAATTTATTACACAGGAAACATTTGTAGAATAATATGTTGCTATCAAAAATATGTAAGGCGGCATCATCATAAGTAAACCGTGCTCTGCCCTTCTGTAAGCGAGCTCAAATCTTAATGAATAGGACTACCGACTAACAGTCAGAGGAGACGAGGATCAGGACCTTGTCTCCTCTGAAAAGGTTTGGACAAGGCCCGTCATAGAGTCAACCTCCCCCTCGCCCTGTTAGTCATCATTTGAAACAAACTGAAATCATGCATAACAATAACAGAGAAATAACCATTAATTCATGAATAGAAAAATGGTGTTTTAATGCCAAAGATGCAACTCTAGCAATAAGTATACCATACTAACATTAAATAATTAAAAATCATTTGAACACTTACAATTTACACTTTGCACCTCTCCATCTGCCATTGTAATTTCACAAAGGACTACATCATAAATTCGGTCCCTGTCAACTTCATAATGATATAGTAGTTTTGAAACGTTGGTCCCAACAGCAACTTATCTCTAACACCTTAGTAATGTCGACGTCTTAATATCTACCAAACAAATCGTTTCGTAGCTATTCTTTAGTCCGTGAGATCATGACAGTGTTCTCTACATTGTCTTCATAACATTGATCATATATCAGATAAAATGGTAAATCCTTTAGGTTCTTCTTTATTCCCTTACTCATAATAGTAGCATAAACTGCTGGTTGTTGTTTTAAGTATCTGTATATCTTATCACAGCTTTAATTCGATCGTCGCGTTTTATTATTCTGTATTAGTTTATTTTTTGGTCTGAGAGCCTTTTCTTAATCAGTTAGGACTTTTATGCTGTAACACTCTTATTAAAGATGCGATACCACTCTTCTCATATGTCCTAAAAGTCGAGATACTGATGGATGGCCCAAACTTTTAAAAGCAGCAAAGTTCAAACAATAGGCTGGAATTTTGATCGCCTTAACTCTTTTACTGTTTTGAGGATTACTGACCAACAGAAAAAGATTTTTTCCAAACCCTGCTCATAAACTGCCCAATTACTGCCTCATTAACTAAGATGGATAAATTTTCAACTGTGTGAGATTCAAAAAGGGGACGGGTCTATAGAACATACTCTTCAACAGCCAATTCTTGGTAAAGCAGTGTGTAGTTATTGTCATATAACTCTGAGTGGCCCTTGAAGTCCTCTCATCGGTAATAAAAGATATGCGATCATCTGACTTTTCTTTTACTGCCGCACTAGTTTCCTTGTAGATGTTTGTGATAACTGTATCTATGAAGTAGGTTCTTGATGGAATCTCGTATCTTGGCTATAATGTTTTGATGACAGGCACTTGAATCTGAGAAAAAGGGAGACGAGAAGGTACGCAACATACAACTTTCAGATTTTTCACTTTTCTCACACCCGGCGGTTCCATTGGATTCGATCTGAACATATTCTAAGCAAGAATCCGACAATCGGAGACACTGTCAACCTGTTAAATGTTCAATCTATAAAGAATCTGGAATTAAAACTCTTATCCAACATGTATGAAAATTATGATCATTAATGAACATGAACATTCAGAGCTAAATAGTCCAAAACCCTAATTTATCCGGGGAGGCAAGTGGTTGTTTCATCAACAAAAGGTCAATATCATGGTGGCGTCTCATATAGTGTTCTATGTTAGAAGTATTTCCACCTTTGTAGGGTACATTTACAACACAATGCTTACATGTTGTTGTTTCGCCAGTATATGTGTGGAATCGAAAGCCGAAATGCTGCCAAATCTTTGATTTAAATTTTGCTGGTGGAGATTCTAATAATCTAAGTCAATGTAAAGCTTAGGATTTGAAACATTTTCCGTAATTCATAACGCATTCGTATTTTAGCGGTCGATATAATTGAAAGAAAAACAAAATACGGAATTTTACGGATTTCGAACTATATCGTGGACAAAGATTGGCGTACCGAGTAACGAACCGTTAGCCAAAATATATAAAATATCTAGCGTTGCATCTCTAATTATGGAACAATAAATTGAAAATTACATATAGCCACTCATCTTTAAAACAAATGCGAACCCCAATGAAATCAAGATGAGACCTGGTGTCCGGGAGGAGTAAGCGTAATAATCCTCCATAAAGAGAACAAGGATCAACAGGTTTCTCAAGAAGAGAGATCATAAAAATTTATTAAACAGAAAACATTTGTAGAATAATATGTTGCTATCAAAAGTATGTAAGGCGGCATTAACATCAGTAAACCGTGCTCTGCCCATCTATAAGCGAGCTCAGATCCTTGATCAATAGGAGTCCCGACTAACAGTCAGAGGGGACGAGGATTAGGACCATGTCTCCTCTGAAAAGGTTTGGACAAGGCCCGTCATGAGTCCCCACTGCCCTGTTAGTCAGCATGCAGCGCTCAGGTAAAAGTCTGCATTGGGTTGTAGAGGGACCCAATACAAGATCTATGGTCTTAGTGATAATCTCGGGGTGATACTGTTGATGTCGAAGGCGTTAAATAATTTAAAAACCAGCCGATATGAAATTATCGGAACCTTTGACCCTTCTTGGTTTGTACACTAGATTACCGTAGAAATTCGGATGGGAAATTCCTCTGGATAAATATTGTTGAAAACTAACATTTCCAAATTTAGATAAAATGTCTGAATAAGATCGATAAAATTTACCAAAAGTTGTCCGAAGTTTATGATATCTATAACCCTGAGTAAGAAGTTTAAAAGGAAACCAAACCAATTGACTAGTATAAATCCCATATGATGGGAGTCTGGGGACATCACCATCTAGATAAGGGAAATTTAGAATAGGAAATCCTAAGTCATTACGTTTATCATATATATTGGTTTGAATATTGTTGTTAATAATTTTAATATTTAAGTCCACAAAAGGTGTTTCCTGGTGGGAAGTATTGGCTTTGTTTAATTGAAGTTCAGATGGATAAATGTTTTTTTTTTTTATTTAATTGAAGTTCAAATGGATAAATAAGAAACTTGAAGTATTCCATTGCTTTACAACGGTATTCACATGAAAGTGTTCCACTACTTTCCATATCCTGTGACTGGAAAATTGTTTTTGATTATCATTATTTTTTCATTTTCAGTATAAAAGGTTAAAACAAAGATATGGAAGCTTGGATTCTGGATCAATGATCGACTACGATGGCTATAGATTTATTAATATGTTCCACAAAGAGTTCAATATTGAGAAAATAGATGAACATTTTCTAGCCCTTAAGAATATGGAGATCAGAGAAGATGATGTTTTCATAATGACATACCCCAAGAGCGGAACACATCTCATTCGAGAAGTAGTATATATGTTACAGACCGGGAAGCTTCAATATATTCCCTTAGATTTATTAGATTTCCCGGTCGCCTATCGTACAGTCGAGGAAATGAGCAACGTGCCGTCACCACGAGTTCTTCATTCACATGCTCCGCTTCGAATGCTACCACGTCAGCTACTGGAAGGGCGAGGCAAGATCATCGCTCTTGTTAGAAACCCGAAAGATGTTTGCGTGTCATACTGGCATTTCAAAACCGTAGGATCGCCTGTTGCTTGCACCTTTCAACAGTTTCTTGATTTGTTTATGGAGGGATGGTGTAAGTTCCTTTTCTCAAAATTAAAAGCACAATCTGGGTAATGTATCTCTCTCCTTCCATTTTATTTATTTCTTTGGGGGGGGGGGGGGGGGGGTGGAAGAGTAATTCATATTAACAAGCATAATACAATTACCTATAGAGGCCTAAGTTCACTGCGTTTTATTTCAGGTTTTTGTAACTTTCGTGCTGTCAATGTGACGCCTTCTGTTCAAAGTTTGTGAGATGAGGCTCTTGTTTTTCTCCAACACATGAGTGTAAGAATACGCATATGTAATGACGTCACAAAAATATTCGCATGTAATGCAGTTGTGGTACGGATTTTGGACTGTTAATTGAAGTTAAAATCGTCTGTAAATAAATAGACTTTTGGAATTATATTTATAATTAAGGTAATTTTAAGATGTTTTACAAATCAGCCGATCCAAATTTGTGATACCCTCCCCCTAAAAAAGTGGCCCAAAAGACCTATATCGCTCATCTGAACACAATTTGCTATTTAACTGACAGATTGAAAAATTTGCAGATAAATAAGTTAATTGTTATTACTACATTTATGTAGGTCGAATTTAAATTCTTATATTAAACCTATACCAATTTTCAGCAAATGGATGCTCAACCTGAACACAGATCTGGTCCAAAAACATCAACACTTAAAAGAAACCATGAGTACTTCATCCCCACCAACTTTCATCAAAATCCGACCAGTGGTTCTGCAGCAGAGGTTAAAAATGTGAAAGAATACCCCCACCCTTACCAAAAAATGTTGACCAAACGTCAGAACGTCAAAAATTTCATTTAATGATAGAAGCAAAAACAACCACACTTCTTCACGCATCCTTCTAGATTACTCCTATGCATTTAGTTTGTCTTTCTAGGCAATGGGTCCGAAAAAGCTTTTCAAGGGAGGGTATCCTCTGTAACCGACTTTTGTTTGTGGTGGCGCCACCTGTCAATGGATCTCGATAAAACAACAACAATTGGTATGGGAGCATGAGTACGTTATTTAACGATAACGATAGTTATTTCCTATATTCAAAAGTAATAAAATGTTCTATAATATACAGGAAGAAAGAAAAGTTACTGACTAAGCCATATGACAGAAGTCACCAAGGAAATACACAGTATACAGCGTAATGATATGAAAAAAACACATTGGGACATCACAAAATATTCGATTGTAGTGCAGTTACGATACCAACTTAGGTCGGTCAACAAGTGTGTCAAGTTGAGATCTCATAAAAAAATAAAAACACGTATGGTAATGCACAAAAACATCATGATATCAAAAATATATTACGTGACATCACAATGAGGAAACAGCGATCTGTTGATCTGTTGGGAGTACCGATTTACAGTAAGAGGTTTCAACAAACCTGTCATTTAGTCTCCTTCGCCAGGTTAGTCAGCGTGCAACATTCCAGTAAAAGTCTGTATAAGGGTGTAGAGGGGCCCAATACAAGACTTATGGTCTATCTGATGATTTACGGATGATATTGTCTATACCGAAGGCGTTTAATTCTTTTGGAACCCGACAAAATAAAGTTGTTGAAACCTTTGACATCCTAAGTTTGTATACAAGATCATCGTAGATTCTGGAATGGAAAATTCCATTGCATACATATTGTTGAAAAGTGATATTTCCGAATTTAGATAGAAGATCTAAAGAATTTGCTTAATGCATTTCTAAGTTTGTGATATTTATAAGCCTGAGCTAAAAGTTTTAAGTAATTGGTAAATTTTGGTATGAAAGTCAAAAACATCAGTGCAGCCCCTAGCAAATCGAACCATTTGAGATAAATAGATGCCATATGATGGAAGTCTAGGGACATCACCATCCAAATCAGGAAAATTTACATTAAGAAATCCAAAATCGTCACGTTATCGTAAATATTAGTATGAATCTTATTGTTGATTATATTTATGTTTAAGTTTAAGAAAGTGTTTCGGTATCACAAATATTTGCTTTCTTTAATTGAGGTTCAGGTGGGTATATTTTAGGTATATATCTTTGAAACTCAGGGTTATCGATAACTAAGACGTCATCTAGATGCATCATTTCGTTTATATCTTTGAACAGGGTGCATAAAGTCCCTGCTATAACAATATAGAAATAAATCTGTTATAAGGGGTGTTCAGTTAGCTCCCATAGGAATCCCAACTTTTTGCTGATAAATCAAACAGCACATTAAAATATTATCCATCAAAACCTCTATATGCAAATTGATAATTAGGTGATATACGTTATTTAATATACATCAAATACACTTATCCTATAAGTATGCTATATTTGTTCACCTGCGTTTCCGACACCGGAATTTCAGACAGGCAGAATTCTTACCTTGAATGGGAAATTTGACTTCGTGTTCCTGTCTCCGTATGTTCATGCGTGTATATTTATGTATTTACCTCCCCTATTTGAAAGGTTATTGCAGGACTTTTGCGACGGGTGTTGCATGCAACTAGGGAACACTTACTCCTCCCGGGCATATGACCTCACCTCGATTTTATTGGGGTTCGCATTTGTCTGAATATGAAATTAAACACGATATTGTCCCCTTTATTCCATGGACTATGAGATATGGATTACCCTCCGGTACTTCTTCGTTTTTTACTTTCAACATAGATACATGTATACATGTACTTTTAAAAATAATACATTACTTAAAACTGAACTGGTATTTAGACAACTTTCTTTGAAGACATGGTTGTTTAAAAATATTACACTAAAACACATTTCAAACGTCATTTTGAAGAGATTTGATGAGCTACATTCATCAAACAGCATCAAAACTATTCTAGAAATCGTGCCATGTTTACATCAAATTTTGGAGTTTGTTATTTTTTGAAGATATGTATTTCTCAGTTTCGATAAGTCCTTGAAAATTTGGATTTTTTTCCAGTTTCAGACTTTTGAAAAATTTTGTTTAAATGCAGTCATATATAAGTTTACTCCAAAGATACATTAAAAGTGAACATAGGTTGGCTTGCTCTGACAAAAGTGAGCTCAATTTATTCCATATCTTTAACGCCACATGATAGCTATAAAACATGTGTTGTTGTTTCTAAATCATTATTAAGGAAGGAACACAGATCACTGGTTTTTATTTTAATCTTTTAAGCTTTTGCCATTGAAATATGTATATGAACATGTAGTTAAAAGCTGAAAAAAGAATACTAAGTACGTGTTTCAAATTACAGTAATTTATCTTACAATGAACGCACAATAAAAGATAATTATGCTTCATCAAAAAATTAACAATAATAAACATATTTCAGTAAAATATAAAGCTGTATACTCTATGTTCGCTAGTACAGTGCATATTATAGGTTAGTTTATTCTAAATTGTTTTGATTATACATATAAGCCTTAAACATTAAAAAAGAAAAAAGAGGAGTTACTGGCTCAGTTATGTGGCAGAGGTCACCATGGAGCTATACAATACATGAATAAAAATAATATACTAGAACATATAACACATTACAAAAATATTTGATTGTAGTGCAATTACGATACCGACTTAGGACGGTCATTTAATTTGACAAAAGCCAAACAAATGGTGTGGTTAAAAGGACCATTTCAAATGTTGTGATCTAATTCGCCGTATTAAGTGAGATATCGCTGTCTAAAACGCGATGTTTGTAAACAGAATGTTTACAACCAACGTATCACGTGATCTAATTCGGAAGCCACCGCATCATGGACTCGAATGGAGAGCGAAGTAAATAAACTTAACGAGTAACTTTAAAACTCTGCATTCAAGTCTGCTAAAGTTAGAATTTACTGAAATCGTTTTCTTTTGGAGGTTCCCTTCATCGTATTTGTTTTGATTCAACTGCGCATGCCCGAAGTCAGGTTATGGTTGTATTTATTGAATACCCACTTTTTATTTTGACATCTCCGAGGGTTGGAAGCAACAAAAATGTTATTAACGCAAAGTTGATAACTTCAGCCATACGAGAAAAATGCAGGTTTTGTTTTACATACCCTAATTTTTGATTTGATACCGAATTGTACGGTATACAACTTTAAACGTATAAGTCTATACACAAAGACTAACGCGTGACTTTAATTACAGTGTAATGTTTAGCTTGCAACAGCTGATTTCTAAGAATAACTCAATAAGAAATACATTACTGGATGGCGTAGAACTTTCTACACACAAATTTATATATATTTAAGAAACAATGACGTCCTAATCGTTATCTAATATCCAGTAACAGTCCCGAGTCGCATTAATCAATCAAATTGTCACCGAGACGCGACGAGGGGCGGTTACTGGACATTAGATCGCGATTAGGACGTCATTATTTCTATTCTGACATGAACTAGATAAGTACTTACCGTAAATATTAATGTCTTATGTCAATAATAATTAAGAACATATATACCTTATAATTTAGTGCACCATATACTCATTTCGACAACGTATGTCTCTTCGCGGATGCTGATGGCCGAATGATTGGAATTCTCAAAATATATAAATATTTGAAGAGCATTCTGATTTTAAAGTCGATCTCCAATTACTTTTCCAGCTGTACAGGGAAACTGTAGCCAGAATATGTACTTCTCGGGAAGTTCACGTTCAAATATATATATCAAATATAATTTTTCTCATTGTAGTACCCGGGAATACTTGGCATCATTGGCGAAATGAAATGATTGCATTCCGGAAATCATCAAATTTACCTATCCTTGTTCTAAAATATGAAGATTGTACAAAGGTATTGTGGAACAAGAAATAACTTAAATGTAGATATCGCCTAATATATATATATATATATATATATATATATATATATATATATATATATATATATATATATATATATATATATATATATATATATATATATATCTTTAAAGAAAATGCATCGTCATTATTCAAGAAAAAAGAGGAGTTACTGGCTCAGTTATGTGGCAGAAGTCACCATAGAGCTATACAATACATGAATATAAATAATATCACATTACAAAAATATTTGATTGTAGTGCAATTACGATACCGACTTAGGACGGTCATTTAATTTGACAAAAGCCAAACAAATGGTGTGGTTAACCGCTTTACGGGCCCACCTTCCCACTCACCGTAACAGCAGAACAATCAAAGGACGTACATTTAAAAATTTATAAATAATCCTCCAAGTAAAGAACAAGGGTCAACAGGTATCGCATATTGAGAGGTCATAAAAATATAAACACGTAAGGTATTGTAAAATACATAATGGTATAAAAATATATGCGATATCAACATGATAAACCGTGCTTTGCCAGTCTGAAAGCGAGCTAAGACCCTAGATCTGTAGGAGTCCCGACTAACAGTCAGAGGGGACGAGGTTCAGGACCATGTCTCCTCTGAAAGAGGTTTGGACAAGGCCCGTCATATAGTCCCCACCGCCCTGTTAGTCAGCGTGCAACGTTCAAGTAAAAGTCTGCATAAGGCTGTAGAGGGGCCAAATACAAGACCTATAGTCTTTTTGATGATCTCAATATCATATTGTCTATTTATAAGACGTTTGATTATTTTATTACATGATAAAATAACGTTATCGGAGCCTTTTACTTTCCTTAGTTTATATACGAGATCACCGTAAAAATAAGGATGGGAAATTCCATTGGATACATACTGTTGAAAAGAAATATTTCCAAATTTAGATAGAAGTTCTGAATAAGATCTGAAGAATTTGCCGAATGTTTTTCTTAACTTGTGATATCTGTAACCCTGAGTTAAAAGTTTAGTAGTAATTTGTAAATTTCGTTTATGAAAGTCCAAAACATCGGTGCAGCCTCTGACAAATCGAACTAATTGAGATATATAGATACCATATGATGGGAGTCGAGGAACATCGCCATCCAAGTAAGGGAAATTTACAATAGGAAATCCAAAATCCTCACGTTTATCATAAATATTAGTATATATTAGGTGGTTGATAATTTTGATGTTTAAATCTAAGAAAGGGGTAGATTTATCTCAAGTATTAGCTTTATTCAATGTGAGCTCTGGTGGATAAATTTCTGATATAAATTGTTCGAATTCAGGGTTGTCGATAACCAAAATATCATCCAGATATCTACAAGTATTATTGAATTTGTCAATGAGGTCAAAACGTTTTGATTTTGAAGAGAAACCATAAAATCCCTCTCATAACAATAAAGAAATAAATCTGCTATCAGAGGCGCGCAGTTAGTACCCATAGGAATCCCAACTATTTGTTGATATATCTTGCCATCAAATTGCACAAAAATATTATTCATGAGATAATCTAGTGCTTTACATGATTCCTTGCAAGTCCAGTATTTATATGAAGTATATTGTTTGTTGGAAAAGAATCTGGAGTTATTGGAAGTACATATGTACGTTTTAGATTCTCTGTGAAAACACCATTGTATAAGAGACAGCAACTTGCTTTTAATCAAATCATGAGGCAGAGATGTATAAAGTGTAGAAAAATCAAATGTAGAAATTTGAGTCGCTTTGAAATTTAGCGAAAGAAGTTTGTCTATAACTTCATGAGAATTTTTAATCGACCAAAAGTAATTGATGTTACTATTATGAAATGCGACATCACAATATTTGATAATATGATCTTTTATAGCAGTTAGAGCAGACGTAATATGCTTCGATAGTACCGTAGTAGAGCAGTGGCTAGAATTAGATATGAAACGTGATTTATATGGACTTTTATGTAGTTTTGGGAGCCAATATATGGTTGGTAGATCAGATTTATCAGTTTTAATTTTGAAGTCGGACATGGTCATGAGGTGATCGTGCAAGGTGCTGTCTATTGAGGTAGGGCTTTCCACATATGTATGAGTGAAGTTTAATTCGTTTTTAAGTACTTCAATATAATATAGTTTTCAAACAACTATTATGTGATTACCTGCTTTATCAGCAGGAACAAAGACATATTTAGCATGTAAGTCAGCTATCTTCTTTTTAATAGAAATGCCGTCAATGTATTAGGCTGTTGAAATAAATGCGGATTTTCCGTAAAGTTCTTAATACGGATATCGACAATTCTTAAAATCTCGTATTTCCAATCATTAAGAGCATGAACCTTTACCTGTTCTTTTTTTACACCAACGTTTACAATATGTAGTTAAAGCATCTTCTACCAAGGTTCCAAGGTTCGAAATATTAATTGATAATATTAAACAGTGGCAAACCCTAGATAGGATCAAATACAAAGTTTGCCAATTATTTAAAAACTAACGAGTATCTCCCTCATGCATAGCTCTGTCCTTAGATGGGCTATTTGGCTCTTACTTTTAGGTCAATTTGGTAATGACATTACTCTTCAAATATCTACATTTTCGATTCCACAGTTTAAGTCTTGGCAACACAGAAGAAATTTAATTTGTCGAAATGCGCATATGGTGCAACAGAATTTGTGCATATATGTTCTGATATTTATTATGTAAAGTGGATCACGTGTCATGATCATTCCCTGTTGGCCGATCATGTCATAAAGACATTTCGATTTAGCTGAAGAAAAGCAGATTTCTTTTATGACCGGCTGCAATAATGAAATTCAGAGAAGTAAAAAACGAATAAGTACTGAAGGGTAAATCATATCTCTTAGTACATGGAATAAAAGGACAATATCGTGTATAGTGTCATGCATATTTAATTTGGTCACCATATGCGCATTTAGACAATCTATGACTCTCCGGTAATGCTGCTCAAAGCTGAAAGCGTGGAAATTGGAAAATATGAATATTTGAAGAGCGAAGTCATTGCCAAATTGACTTGAAAGTAAGAACTAAAAACCCGCGTCGGTACAGAGTCATGCATGAGGGTGATACTTCATAGTTTTAGAATGATTTAAAAACTGTTTTACAGTCAGTTTGTATATTTATATATATTTCGGGTCAGTACGAATTCGTAACACGATTTATTAACTGAACCATTTTTCTATTATCATATAATCAGTCTATATCTATATCTATATATACAGGATTTAGAAGCCGTTGTGAAGAAAACTGCATCTTTCCTAGGTCACAATTATTCCGATGAGTTTTACAAAGATATTGTAAGAGCATGTAATATAGACAAGATGAGAAAAGGCAAGACAGACGGGCCACAACCTGATGACGTCAGGACTCACATGCCTCGGACTGGATACGAAATATTTTATAGAAAAGGTATGAATAACATTTATACAAATATAAGTCTGAAGTATTGAATTTTTCATTCAGAGAATACTCATGACTCACATTTAGATGCGTAGATTATTTTCTGATTCTAAATTACCATTAATAACTTTTTTATATCAGATGACAGTTAAAATGCAAAAGTTTTCTCGGCAATTTAATTCGTCAAAACAGTCACATTTTTCGTGAATTATGCAGTTTTTCAGCAAATCGTTGGCATTCCTATGGGTACCAATTGCGCCCCCCTTCCTGCTGACATTTTCTTATATTCATACGAAGCGAAGTTTATTCAGACATCGCTCCCATTAAGAAGAAAACACCTTGCATCTCAGTTTAATTTTACTTACACATACATAGATGATGTGTTGTCAATTAAAAATCCTAACTTTAAGGATTATCTACACGAAATTTATCCCCACGATCTGGAGATCAAAGAGATTGCTGAGGATAAAAGAAATGATTTTTACTTAGAAATAGTTTTATCTTTTGAGAAATAGTTTTATCTTTTGATGATAACGGTCACTTGATCACTTCCCTGTATGACAAGCGTAACGCTTTCAAATTCCTTATCTTGATTAGCAACATTCCTTCCTCTCCTGCTTTTGGCGCTTTTGTATCTCAGCTTATAAGGTGGTTTTGTCATAATGGTTAAATGGCTGACCCATTAGTTCAGGGTAACGTTACAGAATGCCTGAAATCGTCACTGAGGAAGTTCGACGGTCAAGAATATGAGGTCCCGCTTTGCAGAATGATTCATGACGTTCTGGTGTGTGACTGAATGACAAATGCCTATTATGACGTAACCTTCACCATTTATGTACTTTCCTGTTTGCACTGGGACTTTCACGGAATTTGAAGTTTTTATATTACTTTTGCGATGGGTGTTGCATGCAAACAGGAGACACTTACTCTCCCAGGGCACCTGGTTTCACTCCAAAATGTTGTATTTTCCGGGGTTCGCAACGGTATGTATGGAATAATTTCATAACTTAGCCTCTCCTCTAAGACTTCAACACCGAATAGACGATCGGTACTTCTTGGTTGTTTATCACTGCATGATATCTACTTTAGATAATGTAAATTCTATTTCATATGAAAAGATGTATTGTAGTTATTGGCAAGAATATTCACTGCATAAGTTACTTTCGTATTTTCACTCTTACATAAGCATTCAAGGGGACCTGGTCCGAAACTGGAAAGTTATAGCATGAAAACGATAAATTACGACAATATCTTATTTTTCCTGTATTACATAAATTATAAACTTTGTGTTAATTGCAAAATTTAAAACTAAAAATTCTCTCCATGTTTTCGTAGCATAAAGATAATTGATTCGAATTAAATTCGGTTGGTTTCAATTCTCCAAATAAAGGGATGCTCCGCCCATAATCATGCGCTTGTGTGGATATTCACAGTAGAAAACAGCAATGGTTCACATGGAGGAATACCAGCACGGGAAAAGCAAAAGTTTGGTAGAAAAAAAGCTATACACAGACTCTGAGGCCAAAAAAGAAAAGTGAAACAAATGTTAGAACCGGGTAAAGCTGGAGTTTAATTGTCACGTGATTTCCTCTGACCGTTCTCATCAATTTTCAGAGGGTTGGCGTGGTTATGTTGCAAATTTTAAACGGGCATAACTCGTTAACGACATCGACTTTGGTAATGATACTATTTAGACATTTTAGACAATATACTAACAATCGATTGCCGTTTAAGAAATCTGTTTACATTTTTTTCTATACATTTTCCGACTTCATTCGGACTATGCTCCTATTCTGATAAATTTTGGTACATGCATTTTAAAACTTCAATGAATTTGCTCTTTTGCATTTTCTCCAGGCACCAGTGATGAATGGAAGAATACATTTACTGTTCATCAGGATGAACAATTTTCAAAATGGATGAGAGTTTGTGTGACCGATGACAACACGGAGTTTCCCTCATATGTAGAGTAACAGGAATACTTCATTCTCTTTACGATAAATATTAAAGATAATTGATTTTAAATTAGATTAAAATTTGAATATTTAATTATGTAGTATATAAAATGTTGTATTACTCATTTTATATCCTGTATGTAATTACTACTAGCTATCCTTTACTTCGGCAAATATGGTATAACCAGATAACTTAAAATACATAAAATTATCAACAAAAATACATTGCAACCTTTGTTGATACGAACTAAACTTAAGAAGTAACCCACTAAGCGATAAGATGTATTGCGACTCCACAAGTAAACTGCATCATTAATATATCTGGTGACATTACCATGTGGACCATATATGCAAATATCTGGTGACAAACCGATTGAATAAACAGTCAAAGATTATAGATATTTGGTCAAACTATTAGTCATGTAGATATCAAGGGTAGCATAATATATTCGTTATTCCAGAGCATGTTCAAATTACAATAACTTTGTTCTGAGGGCTAGGCGACTTTCAGTAAAGCTGCTCAACCAGGGTTATATATGTGCTAGACTAGCATCGTCACTGAGGAAGTTCTACGGTCGTTACGAGACTCTTATTACTCCATATGATATCTCGTTATCCAGACTTTTAAATGATATTCTGGACTGAGACCGATTCCGATCACTTTACACAGATTTGACACCTTCTATACTAGAAGGTTACCTACTTCGACTTCTCCATATATTAATACATATGGAATTCACACGATTTGACTTTTTTTACGGGGTATATGTGACGGGTGTTGCTAGCAAGCAGGAGATGCTCACTCTCCCCGGGCACCTGATCTCACTCCATCACAGGGGTTCACATATGCTCTTCAAGTAGACATATTTTGTTATTTTCCATTTGTTTTTCATTTTCACTGATTTTGTATGTCCTATGGTTTCATGATTTTTGGACTTGTGGTTTGGATTTATCCATCATCTTGACATAATAAAATGAGAATCTCGCTCAAATACTTTGTGTTTGTTTGTTTGTTTTATATCACGCTAAGGTCATTGTTCTTACACTATGGCGGTATCAGCCTGATGTAATGTACAGATATCTAGATACTTGCAACTGACCCACCAAAACAGTAAGATTTTTACGATGTACGGGACCTCAACTTTTACTCTCTCATCTGAACAAATGGACACCGATGAGTCATTGGCACGACTAGAACCCGCGACCACTTCACCAATTGAGATACCCCGGTTACTAAAATATGGACAGGTCAAACAATTATAAAATAACGTAAAAAGAGTTGTCATGATTCACAGTATTTTCACACTTATTTCATTTACATGTTCATATTCAACCGCTTAAGATTTTTAGGGATATAAATCTTACTTTATTTACTTTATTACTGGGTTCGCAAAGGTTTGTATTGGAGAATTCCATAATTTTGCTTCCAATCTTAGACCTCGACATTGGATAAATGCTTTTTAAGATATAAACCAACTGAAATTGACATTCATGCAATTCCACGTTTCCGTGCGATAATTTTTGGCATTTAAGACTATTTGTATGAAATATCAACATTTACCAATTTCTTTTAAAAATGTAGAGTCTGTCGGAATGGCAACGAGGATAAATACAGAAAATGTTTTGATATCGCATATCGCAAAACTTAAAAATTTGGCCAGTCAAACTTTAAATCAAGTTACGAGTTGGTATTCTTTCAATATATCTAAAGAAACTCTACAAATTAAGAAAATTTAAGATAGAAATAATTTGAAGTAATGAATACTTTTCTGCACCTTCTTGTCACAAGTTTTCATTATAATATACCTATTGTTCTCATGCATTACTGTTTTTGAATATTGGCCATTGCATGCACACTGTATGTGCTGCAGATCAATAACCATGTTCAATGGAATACATACACTTCCATCAACAAAACTGAATCATACAAGAAGACTTTGGAGACAGATTATGCTCAACAAAATTGAATTTAATCACAAAAATATTAGTATATACGGGGTTGCCTCCGTGGTTTGACATTATGTGCTGCATGCTTTCAATGCTAGGCGAAATGCCGAACGGATCTTAAATGCTGCATGCTTATTATATGTGATATACCCACTTCGGAATAAAGTAAATATACCAATTTCAAATAATAACAAGAAGTCCATGGCCCTTAACCTGCCCGACATAATATTCAATGTACCTTGATATGAGCTGCAAGAGGATATATAGTTTGAAGGTGGGGATCACAACCATTTTCAAGTTTTAAGACCATTTATAAAACATTTCATGACTATAATCTATCAATTATAAAACAGTCTCTCTCTAAGCAAAAAAGTAAAAATTTCTTCTTGACATTTTAAGAAACTGAACTCAGTCAAGACTGAAGGTATCGAGTGTTTCATCAAATGAGGCGTGTGGATCTGAATTTTTCTTATAATGGAACCGATTGACTCAGGTGATCTAAAAAGGTAACTGTGCTCTGAAAAAAAAAGATATGTTTAAACTTTAATAAAGGGCAACAAAACTTATACATTAAGCCCCTAACCGACTTTTTCAGTCTTTATGAGAAACCAAATATTTTTTACCTTGACTATCAGGTATGATACTGAATGATTTTTAGCAAAAGACTTAGATCTTTAGAAACTATGATATGTGTAAGATATGATGAAAAATTCAAATGTTAATGAGAAATGAGAATTTTAATTCTTCAACCTTGACCTTTCAGGATAGATCTTTAACCAACAGACTTTGACCTATCGAATAATTGTGTGACAGATCATCAAATTAAAATGAATGGCTCATGAGATATGAACTCACATGAATGGACAGACAGACACAGATGTTCATGATTACTGGGGTTTTTCCCTTCAAATCAGGTCCGTTATAAAGACTTTTCCCATGATAATTTCATTGTTTTTTCTAAAACTTTGCCTACATTTTCCCCAAACACTGATCTTTTAGCATTATGCAAATAGGACAAAAACAAATATCAAAATGCAAAGGTACAGGCACCCCCCCCCCCAAAAAAAAATAAATAAATAAAAAAAAAAACATAAAGAAAATAAAGAAAAAACAAAACACACTGATGATGTCAACTATATACATCCCAAGATTTTTTTAAAGAAACATAAAAAAGGGGTACCTAATCAGCAGGGAACATAAATTGTAGCACATGAACTATTAATGACACTGTCTTTAGTGACTAGTCTGCATCATTATGGTAATACATTATAATATTGCATTATGATATTACAAATTCTCTGGGATTATCACAACAATCAAGTATGAATGAATTCACTGTGGTATTGTGCAACGAGAGATGTTGTCAATCATTTCATATATATGAAAAGACGAAAATAAACGAAGCATTTTTATTCATATCATATTGTTTTGTATCTAATTTAAGAGAAGAAGCGCTACATGTAATAATAATTCAAATCATAAAAGTACATGTACACTTTCATGAAAAAGAAATATTTGGTGGAAAAGCATAGAAGTTCTTGGATATCAAATACTGAAGCATATTGATACAAATCAGATATTATATGTAGATAGGGTTGTTACTGAGATTATTCCGTCTATGCACTAAATATCGTAAAAATATAAATCATGTTAATGAGTACTAAACTTGAGTTCGTTTTTAACCCAATCCCTCCCCGATTTTAGCCTTTAATGGATTATTACGGACGGAGTCGTCTATTTCATACCGAATTAAAGTTGTATATGATGACGTACTGTATGATTTATAGTATATTTTAATTTCATTTCATTGTGTATTGATAGATATAGTTTCCAATCATCCAAGTTGCGACTAAAACGGTCGCACTGTGACTTAAATATCGATTTTACGAACCAGAAATAGCTCGAACTCGCAGAATGCGACCAATTCTCAGTCAGATGCTGTATTTTGCTATTTGCTAAAGGGAGCGACACTGAGTTACTTTGACACCAACAATCATATTTGGCTGGCTTTGTGCAACGATATCAGGTAACTGCATTTTTAATTCTCATTTTCCGTTTTATATAATTTTATTACGTTTCCCAAGACATCTTGCTCACAAATAATCAGACAAACAAAAAAGTTGGAATCAAATTTAACGTCTACTGAATCAACAGGATCCAAGAAGATAATGATACAACATCTGAGATTGAGTCAGTAGAACCAAAACCTGACCTGATTGTAGAACCAGATTCCTCACATTCAATTATGGTTCCAGTCGTGGCTATATTAAGCACAAGCCTCTTTTTCTTATTTATGGTTGTATTTATACAATCTGTATATATCAAGCAATAAAATAAACAGCTATGAAGGCATAGTTGTTATGTATAATAGTATTATATTTAATGGATCGAATATAGTGTACTGTGCACAAATTCTCCGGTATACATCTCGCATAAGCAGAGCTGTTCAATATATGAAAAAACATGAAAATACTACAAAATGTTTTCAGAGAAATGTATGGAAAAATATAAAAAGTGTATATACAAATCTTCAAATTATGGACAAATAAATTCATGTAAGTAAGGTTCTAGGACATATTTTTATATCGTCCGAGAAGAAATCAAATAATATTTCTACTCACGGTGCAATCAACACTTTAAAATAGCTAGACTACACCACAAAATAAAAAAAACTCTTTTTTTCATTTCTTTTTGTTTCTTATTAGTGTTTACATCAGTAATATCTAAAGGTACAACAAAGAGTCAAAGTCAGTATAAGCGGGAAACCTTGAATCAGCATGGTTTTGACGTGTTGTATCTGTGTGTTTCAAAATTATTTTATGTATTTTATAGATAGATATAACAGAACAAGTAATTGCTAGTTTTGGTTTTCCTAATGCTTTATAAATTTCCCTGCGATTAAACAAATCAAGTCACAACCGACAGTTCTGTCTCAAATGATGAATATATTTTAGAATGAAGAGGGTAGAATGTACCGCTCATTAGTATAATGGAATTCTAGAGTAAAAGAAATATCACACAACAGACACTATCCTATCTAGACAACAGAATATCACTACCAGACGTCACTGCTTCTTTAGTAAAGCTATATATCATGGAATAAACCTGTAGTATTATATGACTATCACTAAACTGTCCTCACTGCCGCTGAGGATTCACACCCGGATAACAATTAAAGCGGTTGATATAGGTCAAAGCATAGTAATTATTTTTCCCATAGGGTCCCATGTTAAATAGGCCAACTTCAATACATGATTAAACAACTTCCTACATCTTAGCTAAGCATAAAATACATACCAAAATGTTTGTCAGTCCCTCCTCTGCCTGAATTGTATAACTTTACCATAGGTAATCCACCTTATTTTTTTGTAAACATTGTCTGAACTAGGTCACCCTCAGATTCGCACAAAATTTGTTCTATTTTTGGTGTTTCACAACACATATTTATCTGGTTATAAAATTATTTTTATCAGGTTTGACACAAATTTTTTATAATTTAATAGCAGTGCAAATGTTTATCTATTGATTAAAGCAGTTTTCCAAGTATTTCATCCAATCAGAATGCCCCTTACATTAAAAATAGTAGTCCCTCTCTCCCTACACCCGATTAGCCAGTAGAAATTCACGTATAATTACTGTTCTTTGACCTATAGAGAAACAGAAATATTAACACTATGTGGTCACCATGATAAATCAATAATTTATATATATCTAAACATTTGTATACCAAGTTTCATGGACCAATATTCAAAAATAGAGTCAAATAAAAAATGTTGCGGCCAAATGCCAAAGTTGCAAGTTTAACATGAAAATTTGGCTATTTTAGTTCCTGGTTTTTAAGGGCGCTATAGATAATTTATTGCTCTATCAATAAACTTTCTAATGCATTATTCTAGTAAATAAAACACTAAGCAATGAAATACAAGTTAAAATATTACTATAAATAGTATTTTTATTTTTATATTTTGATTTGAAGTACCAGACCCCCTCAAAATTTCAATGAAATATAGTGCTTGCTGGGTCATAAATACTGTAATATGATTAATTTTATGAAAATTAAAAATTCAAATTGACACTTAATAGAAGTCTACATTTATTACCCCATGTACCTGACAATCAGCACGGACCCCCTGCTATGCCATATATTTTCTACTGGACAGGAAGTACCTGACACCCTGCAGGGACCCTGCTATCTACCAGGTATGAAATATATTGTGTTATTCCTTATCAGACCACTGATGCTACAACTTGAACATTTATTTTCCCTTGTTTTTTACTGAGCAACAGGATTATTATTACTTTTCAATCTTGATATCTGTATTCTTACAATTTATCAACATGAAAGGCAATAGAAAGAAGTTTAACAGCAGATTCAAGAGAGGCCATACTCCTTATCTACTGTCTAATAATACATCTTATAAGCAACCAATTAAAACATGACATTCTTCCTTTTCAGAGGCTGACACCATCAGAGATTGGACTAGTACAGAACAGGCCTTTCACTGTCACCAGTACCATGGAAGAATCCCTCCAGGAAGGTAACCCCTCTGGATCCAGGATGCTGCGGCCAAAGAAGGAACCTCTCCTGAAAGTTGAAGAAAATGCTAAAATACCAAGCCAGCCAAGGTAAAATTGTTATGAATAACCTCTAAACATGTTATATTTGTACAAATCATTAAAATAATGACAGTTTTTTCTGTTTTGTTAGGAATTTTTAAAGAAAAATTAAGAAAATTTAACAAATTTTTGTTTAATACCAAAATGTTTGTCAGTCCCTCCTCTGCCTGAATTGTATAACTTTACCATAGGTAATCCACCTTATTTTTTTGTAAACATTGTCTGAACTAGGTCACCCTCAGATTCGCACAAAATTTGTTCTATTTTTGGTGTTTCACGACACATATTTATCTGGTTATAAAATTATTTTTATCAGGTTTGACACAATTTTTTTATAATTTAATAGCAGTGCAAATGTTTATCTATTGATTAAAGCAGTTTTCCAAGTATTTCATCCAATCAGAATGCCCCTTACATTAAAAATAGTAGTCCCTCTCTCCCTACATCCGATTAGCCAGTAGAAATTCACGTATAATTACTGTTCTTTGACCTTATACAAAAATTAAACTTATCTGATAATGTAATACTCTCTTATATTAATGCTGACTCCGGCTGTGCATAATTCATACCATTTTTAGATACCTTTAAATTGACATATTTATAATTTCTCATTTGATTTTAGAGCACTGAGGTCCTGCACATTTGGAAAGAAAAGCTAGAAATGTTCAAATTGTGTACACTGTTGAAAAAACCGAAATTTCATCTTGATGCGACTGAAAAACTTTTTAGGAGCTTATTTTAATATTACTGTTCTTGAAAAACAAACACCCCACACAATGCACCGGAGGACAGAATATGTTGAAAGTTCTATTAAACCTAATACAGAGACTGACCGACTATCCAAGGATTATGTAGTAGGTGGATTTGATTACCCGGTAAAGGATCAACATGCGATATGTGAAAGATTCCCTCACAAATCATTTTCACCAATGTCCGATATAAATCACCCTCTTCAATACCTAACAACCTATACTCCATTATCTCTACACCACAGTTCTCTTTACAACAAACTGGTGAAGTCGAAAAAGAATATGCTAGATAGAGCTATATTGTTAGCAATAAAATTTTACGAGGTAAACATGTTGAAAAGTTTCAGGCTATAATGAAAATCCAAAACTGTTCTCAGAAAAACCAGAGAAGTTAGAGAATATTCTTGAAAATTGCGTCTCCCATCTTGAAGTCCTTCTACCAGATTCTGAGTGACATGTGACTCCAAATTATGCACCAAACGATCATGTCATATATATGTATATTAACCACTGTCTGATACGGGATTCCAACTCATCCATATTGGCCATGCAAAGACAAATACAATGTCTTCACGAGAAATATCAAATCCACTACAATGCCTTCTGTGATGAACATATGGGATACAATGGCAATAGATACATGGACTCTACGAGTATAAGCATAAATAGCGGTAAAAGTCTGCAATTTAAACATGCAAAACTTCTATGTACATGTTTGTGACAAATAAATATTTGAAATACTCCATAATGATAAGCAGTCTGTAGCCTGTCAGTGGATATGTACATAAAATGTACTTCATTACCTTATAAAGATTTCATATTCTCCTAGATGTAATTCATTTAATTGCTGATATTGTAAAAAAGTCACAAACTTTATTTTAAAGAATTATGTTACCATTATACCACTTTAGTCAGTCAATCCCGGTATGATCTTGTAATATTCAATATGACCTAAAGATTAATACTTAAATAGTATGATGACTTATTTTACATTCTTTTATTGATTTATTGATTATTGTTTTACGTCACTCCACGATAATTTCACGTATATGATTACTGCATTTGCCTGTTGCATTGCACAGAAATTTATACATTATCTTTACACCTTGCAACGGACCCAGCTGAAGCAGTGAAGTACGTGCCACGCCTACCATGACACGGGACCTCGGTTTTACTGTCATATCCGGGCGGGAGAATAAGCCGGGACATTTCGGTCATAAATCGAGCACCTCATCCCCTGAGCCACACCGGCTTATTTTTTAAATTCTACTTTAAATATCATAAAGCCAGTTTTAAAGGAAAACTTCCGTCTTTTTTAACACAATGTTATGTTTGCAAATTAGTGATGTGGCCAAAATAAAGGGTCAAACTGGAACCTTATTTACCATTAGAGTGTCAAAGTTTATTCAATTTTTTGTCATGGAAGAAATCAAAAATAGTTTTTTTTTGAAAATAAAACCAATTAAGTTTCTCGTAATTATCATTTCTTCAAACAAGTTTACTTCAAACAGGGGCTTTTGTCTGAAATACGTCGTGAAGAAAGTATTTTGATCAGATTGACAAGCTGACTAGGTTTACATCTAAAGATACGTTTAATCTATTTTGTTGTAAGTTATTAAAGAAACCTTTTCGGTGAGTTCTTCATTACACTCAATGATCAAA
Organism: Pteria penguin; assembly: GCA_035048485.1. Lineage (NCBI taxonomy): Eukaryota > Metazoa > Mollusca > Bivalvia > Pterioida > Pteriidae > Pteria > Pteria penguin. Next base: position 37,267,905 of record CM068588.1, on the reverse strand, counting down.
ACATTGGTGTAAGTTTGTGGAGTTTTATCAGATAATATTTATTCAACAATATGTACATTATAATATGTAATATGTAATAATATATATAAGAGTACATTTTAAATGAAGGATTTAACCAGAAGACACCATCTTATATAAAGTGTTCTCCTTTTTAACAAAGCTTGTTTACATGTTAATAAAGGTAAAATATAGCATTATTAAACCATATATATAGAAAACAATGAGAGATGAGACAATGGTGAATAGTTGTGAATTATAATTAGTCAATCCATTTGCTGTTTATATACCGATCGTAAAGGGACGTTTTATTGTATCGCGTTGTGTGTCTGTCCGCACCTTGTATACAAGAAACAGACAATACAGTTTAGGTTAGATTTTCAAACTTGGTAAATTAATTTCTTGTGGAAAAAGTTTAAAGGAAAACTTCCGTCTTTTTTAACACAATGTTATGTTTGCAAATTAGTGATGTGGCCAAAATAAAGGGTCAAACTGGAACCTTATTTACCATTAGAGTGTCAAAGTTTATTCAATTTTTTGTCATGGAAGAAATCAAAAATAGGTTTTTTTTTTAAAATAAAACCAATTAAGTTTCTCGTAATTATCATTTCTTCAAACAAGTTTACTTCAAACAGGGGCTTTTGTCTGAAATACGTCGTGAAGAAAGTATTTTGATCAGATTGACAAGCTGACTAGGTTTACATCTAAAGATACGTTTAATCTATTTTGTTGTAAGTTATTAAAGAAACCTTTTCGGTGAGTTCTTCATTACACTCAATGATCAAAACATTGGTGTAAGTTTGTGGAGTTTTATCAGATAATATTTATTCAACAATATGTACATTATAATATGTAATATGTAATAATATATATAAGAGTACATTTTAAATGAAGGATTTAACCAGAAGACACCATCTTATATAAAGTGTTCTCCTTTTTAACAAAGCTTGTTTACATGTTAATAAAGGTAAAATATAGCATTATTAAACCATATATATAGAAAACAATGAGAGATGAGACAATGGTGAATAGTTGTGAATTATAATTAGTCAATCCCTTTGCTGTTTATATACCGATCGTAAAGGGACGTTTTATTGTATCGCGTTGTGTGTCTGTCCGCACCTTGTATACAAGAAACAGACAATACAGTTTAGGTTAGATTTTCAAACTTGGTAAATTAATTTCTTGTGGCATGAGGGCGAACCCAATTGATTTTCAATGGCAAGGTCAAAGGTCAAGGTCATTTTGGGGGCAAAAAGATTTAGAAAGCACCTTGTAAACAACATACAGACCAAACTGGTCATGCTACAACTTTTAAACTTTGTATACGTATTCCTTTATTCCCTGTTGATTTTCAAGGTCATATCTGCAAAGTTAAGTTCACGGTGCTTATGACACTTATATTGTTGTCCGGCTCATACTCTTTCATCACATGCATGGATTTGAACAACATTTCACAAAATTGTTGCCCAGGATCCAAGGATGTATCATATCATTGAACTAAAGTCATATCAGCAATCTCAAGATCACAGTGCATATGATGATAAATCTTTCCCTGGGCAATATTTTTCACCTACTGCATGGATATGAATAAAAATTTTTAGAATTCTGCCCAGGACCCAATGTTTGCTGAAGGTCACGATGCATATAATGGGTAATTCCTTGACTGAGCCATAACCCTTTACCCCTTCTGTAGATTTGAATAATATTTCAAATAAATGTTGTCCTGGTCCACAGGTTGCTTCATGACTTGAATGAAGTTTATATCTGAAAGATCAGACTCACAGTGCTTATGAAAGTTAAATCATTGTCCGAGCCATAACTTTCACTGCTTGTATGGATTTTAATAATATTTTACTATATGGCTGCCATGGACACAAAAGTGTAACATGACTTAGAACCAAATGTTTATTATACTTTATTTTCTGTTTTTCTTTTCGTTGGAGAGAGACGATATTTTCTTGGTGATATTTTGGTAATATCAGCAGGTAAAGGATCTGGAAATTCTTGTTCTGATTTTAGATTAACATGTATTACTAAAATAATCACAGCAAAGTTTGATTTAGAACAGTAGTTCTGACTACTAGCAAAAACTACACAGTAATTTCCAAAACAAGAATTGTAAAAATAATAGATATAGAACATATATACCTTTTAATTACATATATGAAACACTGCATTGGTGTATAATATTAATAATATTGATGCCAATGCAATACTCTCTCTCTCTCTCTCACTCTAAAGCCCCTCCCCCTTTATATTTCACTGAAATTGTATTTGAATGATACATAGATTGCAAGATCCCTTGTCAATTTACAAAAAAATAGCGATAACCCTTCTTTCCCTGTCTGCTATATGACAAGATTTTTTGTATAAAGAATATTTAATAATTGATATTTTCTGTCAAAACTACCTTATATGTCAAACTCATTTGAAATACCAAAGTTTTTCGAGCGAAAGATGTCTTGCCTTCGCCCATCCCCCTTTTTACTATTATGTTATTGATACTAGATATTCTATAGTATTTCGTATCATTACTCACCTTTGTACAAACATGAGTGTTCGCTGATCCAGGAAACATTGATTTGTGACCGTCCATATAATTTGCTTCAGGGTAAACATTTTTCGTAGTTTGTTTTTGATTTTGGAAACGGTAAAAGGTATATATGTTCTATATTTATTATAACCACTAGGCCGGTGTCACTGCTGGTCGACTGAAAGTCCCCGAGGGCATCATAAGTCAAGTTTTCAGTGCTTTTGTACTGACATGAAATATATACTTCAAATTTTCAATCGTCAAATTAAGTAAATCACTCTAAAACTAAGGAGTATCGCACTCATGCATAGCTCTGCCCTTAGATTGATTCTCTGGTTAACTTTTCGGTCATTTTGGTATCAACACTGCTCTTCAAAATTTTATCTATTTTGAGAGCTCCAATCATTTGGCCACGAGCATCACTGAAGAGACATAACTTGTCGAAATGCGCATATGATGCACAAAATTAAAAGGTATATATGCTCTATATTTATACGAACTTTACACCACATTTCAACCTTTCTGGGTATCGCGTAACACGATAATAGACCCCATGAATGCATCTTTTTACCATTTAAGTAGCGTATAATGCACTACATTTATGTCAGCGTATTCGGTGACTTAAACTCCGTTTTACATTACACGAAGAACGTAACTAAGCGAAAGCATGACGCGGGTTATGGCTGCCGAGGCATCACTAAGGGAAGCATCTCTACTGTGCAATATAACCGCTAGATTCATTGGTAACAGATAATGCTAATCAAATTCTGCGGAGGTGAGGTCAATTACCAAACTGATTTAATAGTAGAAGCCAAAGATCCAATCTAAGGACAGGGCGATGCATAATTTATTATTAATTAAGATTGTTATAGTAAAATGTATGCATGTTATATGTTGTAAGTTTTAGTGTAACAACTACAGAAGCACTATGGAAATGAGTATCATTGCGTATCATATTTAGAAACAAAGCCGCAATGACCTTTAACCGGAGTCCGCAGCAAATCTCCTAGCAATGCATCATTCGTATTCTCTCGGGACATACCGTTTAGAAAGAAATAATCGAATCAGACGATATACAGTAAAATCTGCGGGAAAATGACAGCGATCTTGAGAAGAGCAGACGAGGGCCATAATTTATTGATTACTGGTACACCAGGGACGGGAAAAACGTATATCTTTCGACTCGATTACTTTCTTGATGGTATGTCCCGAGAGAACACGAACGATGCATTGCTAGGAGATTTGTTGCGGACTCCGGTTAAACGTCATTGCGGCTTTATTTATAGCACGGTGTATCCATTAATCGTCCGTTTGGAGGCAAAGTGAAATAATCGTGCAACAAAGGATGGATTATATGGGTAAACAGTAACAAAGTGTATATATATACAAAGAGAAGTGTCTCTCCCCGATCGATCGGTACCGAGGTTTTTGTCAAAGCGTGCAAAATTAGCGGAGATATCGAGGTTTGATGTTGGTAACCCTGTGATACGAGTCTTCCCTTTTACCTATTGACGTATTACTAGTCTATTATGGATTAGGTCTTGGGAATTTCTCAATGTAAGGTCACCCCTGTGAATTAATTAAACAAAGCTCACCGGTAGATTTATTAAAATTGCCATTGCAGTCGGACGCCATTAATAAATCTGTATGTTTCTTATATTCCTGTTTTGCTTATATTTTTACAGGTAGCTTATTGAATGTCAGGTAAAAAATAATACATAATTCAAATGTTTAAATTTCATTCAACAGTTTAGACAATGGATGCTTTCTCGCCTTAGAAAGTCAAACTGCTCGTAGTCTTTGTTTTCCAACAAACATTTAAACAAAGACGGATTAAAACCTTTTATTTTACCTCGGACTTGTTTGATCCAATACCATTGCTAAAATTTGATCACGTGATTCATTTCCAAATTTTTGTGGGCCATCAGTAGCGATTTGTTGGTCGGAAATGTCGATTTTAAAGCAGAAAAAAGAAACCATCTACTTATGTCCACTGTCTGTTTATCATTCATGCCTTTGATATTGATCCTCGACAAAATAAAAGTTCTTAAGTTTGTTACTGACTATTCTCGGAAATTTGTCTGGTTGATCAATACTATAGAGGCGAATTAACTTATAATGGACCCCGTTCTTCTTTAGATTTTCTAGTTGATTTGATAAAACAAGTTATATAATGATATTCGTTTGCATGACAGTGAGAAAGCAATGGAATGCGTCGTCACTTCTGGAGTGCAATATGGCAAATGTTATTTATTTTAATTATGAATTAATAATCTTACAAGGGATTTACTTTCACGGACACAAAGATGAATAGATATACTTTACACGCATATAACCATCACAATCTTTATTCACGCATAATCATTATGCTAGTGCCAAACACGTACGTTGCAAAAGCGAACATAGCGGCCTCATGCATTTTCTATATGTATAATAATTAGATTTTAAAGCAAATTGCAAGGTAACGTTTTTCAATTGGAAGGTCGTTTCATTCATTGTGAGTGAAAAATAGAAGAAAACTAATTTGTGCCCGTGTGTTCCTTTCAAACTAGAAAATTAACTTACAGTAGTTCACCAATTGATATTTACTATCATAGTCTTATATATTATACTATATTATATGATATTGTAATGTAGAATTAATAGATCGTATTTTATCCGATGTTAGACAAACGTCATTTTACTTAATTGGATCACGTTAATGTAATTATTGCAATTCTCTGAATGTTATATTCTTTCACAGTATATTGCTTTTGCTGTATGCTTCCAGCTTTTTAAGAATTCAAAATTATATATTTGAAGAGTAAATTTCATATAAATACCACAGATTAAGCTTTATGCATGACAGCATATATAACTTTTGTATATTCTTTGTGTCTACCACGATCCAAGTTGTATATAATTTTATGTAGTAGATATATCTATACTCGTTATGTAGTTAAAATAACACCTCATTGGCGGTAAATAAGGTATTTGATTAACCCTTCTGTACTTAACGCCGTGATACGTTTGTCAAATAGGAAGTACACAACCTGATGATCTAGTACAAATATTCTCAAGGGTTTGACGTGCATTCTAGTTTCAAGTATGTGTTGCTGTTGTATGGCTATAATACCTTTTATGGGAGTTAGTCCGCATCTAGTGTATAGAATTGCGATAGTTTTGCGTCCTTTTGAATTTGACGTATCGGTGACCTACTTACTAGATTGTGTAATCTGCTACTGGCCTACCTTACTGAATTTTAAGTGGATTCACGAGTCATTGAAAAGCCTTGGAATTTGCACGCCCTGCAAAAGGAGTTTACAGATTTTCTAGAAGTCCAATATGGTAAGTGTAAACTTAATTTTTATAAAAAAATTTCAGTACATTAGTCTACAAGTGTGTCTGCATTACATGAATACAAAAGATATTTACAAGGGCATATTTGCTCGACACGTAAAAGCATCAAACATAAAAAAAATTGATCAAATGTTTATACTGGAAATTTCTCTTGTTCGATGCCAGTTATTGTGGACATTCACGGCATGTATAAATGAATTATGAGCATAGTTTATCTTAATATAAATAATTATAGGTGAAAAGTTTTAACCTTTCATTGGCATGTTATGGCCGCAGTGAAATTAATGAAATTAGATACAAATACATATATAATCTAATACATTTATATAATTATACACTTTTTCGGCATCAAGTGTTCTAATGGTGAATATCAGCACAATTTGAATGTAATCCTGATCTAAACAAATTTCAATTTCAAATGTTCAACTTCACAACTTCAAAGTTCAACTGTACTTGTAAACAACTTCAAATATGTAGTCAAAATACCCCAAATGTACATTATCAACAGGTATTCACAGCAACATCGGGTGATTTTCTATGTGTGCTGGAACCCAGCTTTGTGATAAAAAAAATATGCAAAACTATGATAAGTAAACAGTATAGAGTGGTTATCGACCATATGATGTATGATCATGCCAGCATTATCCCAGTAGCTGGTGAACCACTCGATAACAAATAGATACCATCGCGACTGCCTTTGGGTAAACAATGCCAAACTGGTAGCGATGGGAAGGAGAGGGGCAGTTTTATGGCTATGTTGGATTTACTTTGGTTAGTCTACCTTGACTAGGTGAGGAAAGGCAATTATATTGGTTTGTCACTCAGAGGAGATAAGGAGCGACTTTTCCCTTGGTTTTTTGAAGCCACAAATATTGGTAAGAAACTTTAGCCACATTCTAAGATAATTCTAAGAGCATTTTTAAGCTGTGTAGTCAAATGAGGTAGGTGATGGGGTTCTTTGATGCCTGACATAGCATTGGAAAAACGAAAAATAAGGGCTCAACTCCTCTGATTACACGAAGAAAGAAGCATAATATGCTGTTAAGGATTGGAGTTGTTTAGGTGTGACATTTCTTTTCCCTAGTATTGCTCTATTAAGGTGGTGATTTAATGGACTTTGTCCATAGGGATAGATAAAATTTGGGCCATAGTATTAATCACCAAGCCTAGATATTTCAGCTCAAAGGGATACCAACTTCGTCACACGACATTTCGGAATGTAGCATAATTTATTTCACTTGATCCTCTATGCTTGATATAAATATCAAATCATCCAGGTAATAGTGAATGCCAGATCTGTTGCGGATAGCTCATTCTTAACAAATGCATGTTATAGAACAGCCAAATGGGAGGCATTAATCAATGAGGTTACTCTTTTCAAAATTAATTCCTAGAAGGTGAAATTCATCTAAACTTGAACGAAGCAGTCTGAAGGCACTGTTCAAATCCATTTGTCCTAAAAAGACATCAGGTTGTAAGGAATATCTTGGACAACATAGTCAAAAGATTATATTCCACAGATGCATTTTCGGGACTGAAATTGGGAATTAATACTTGCGTTTGGGGGGAAAGTTCAGTTAGCTCGAGGGTGTGAGTTTTTGCTGAGGAAATGTTAGATTGGGGGGGATTCTTATCTTTCATCACTGTAATGGAGGAAAAAAGAATTTTGCAGGCCAAGTTTTATATTGTTTACTGTTTCCGAATCAGGATGAAATTCAAATACAGCAAGGATGTTACTTATGTTGATTAGTGAAGACCGTGGGTCCCATACGTTTAAGATCACAAGTTTTCGAAAGCGGGGACGAAAATTATTTATTCGCTGGCACTTCTTTTACATGCTGTTGGCTATATTTTGGCACTGTATTGCAGGGTGGAGTCTATTACAAGCACAGGAGGGGGGGGGGGGGGGGGGGAGGGCGGTATAGGAGGCATACTTAAACCAAAGCTCTGTATCTACCTGATCATATGCAAGACTTTGATGCGAAATTGCTCATCATTTTACAAAACATTAACACCCTTTCTCGCTAATGTGCGAGTATCGTTCATATATTTGTGGAACTCTTGATATTCTTTTTTTAAGACACTGATAGTCCCCGAGGATATCAAAAGTCCAGTTTTCAGTGCTTTTGTACTGACATGATATATATATACTTCAAATTTTCAGTCATAAAATTCAGTAAATCACTCTAAAACTAATGAGTATCTCCCTCATGCATAACTCTGTCGTTAGATAGATTCTTTGGTTTACTTTTCGGTCATTTTGGCTTCAATATTGCTATTCAAATATCTATATATTATGAGAATTCCAATCATTCGGCCACCAGCATCACTGAAGAGACATAACTTATCGAAATGCGCATATGGTGCACAAAATTAAAAGGTATATATGTTCTATATCTATTATAACCACTAGGCCGGTGTCACTGCTGGTGGACTGATAGTTCCCGAGGGCATCAAAAGTCTAGTTTTCAGTGCTTATGTACTGACATGATATATATACTTCAAATTTTCAGTCATAAAATTCAGAAAAATCACTCTAAAACTAATGAGTATCTCCCTCATGCATAGCTCTGTCGTTGGATAGATTCTTTGGTTCACTTTTCGGTCATTTTATCTTCAATATTGCTATTCAAATATTTATATATTATGAGAATTCCAATCATTCGGCCACGAGCATCACTGAAGAGACATAACTTGTCGAAATGCGCATATGGTGCACAAAATTAAAAGGTATATATGTTCTATATCTATCAAGATATATGCTAGCGTTTATGGTGAAAGCATCCAGTGCACTGCTCCATGGAGTGTATTTTTGAAGGTTTCTTTGGGCTTTAAAATCAGTTCACCTTCTTGATTTATATGAAAAATATTTTAATGATCATGTGTCTTGTTTCAGTGGCACGCTAAAACTAATAAGTGTACCCTGTACTATTTTGGCTCTAATATTTGCTTCAACATTACATCTAAGTTTGGAAGATTTTCTTTGCAATATCTGTGGTGAAGGTAGACAAAAATTAGATAGTAAAAGAATACCTGGATGATTTGACCAAGTGCTGTTACTGAGTGGAGATCTGAAAGATAAAATAGGCACTGATTGATCTGGTACATGGGGCATAGCTATAGCTCCGGAAGTGGTGGACGCGGTGATAGAGTCCACTGATCTGGGCAAGGCGAGATGAAGAAGGTACATGTAAAGCTGGCACAGGGAAGGGGGACGTTGTTAAGGTTTAGGGGATCCGGCTCCGTGGCAGATAGATACTTTATGCTCTCAAATAAGGCGTCCATTTACTTGTCTTTGCTTTACTAGCTTCTTTTAGTGGTGATTCAGCATGAAAAGTGGCCGGATGTTCCCCGGAGTAGCTTCCAATTGGCGGTTTATATTGTAACAAAAACAAGAGTTGTCAGAAGACAACACAGCTCGCCGGTGCAAGTGATAATCATTTCATGGACATTGAAAGCTAAGTCTGTAATGTATTTTGATAAGAAAGTTAAATTTCAAGGTCAAGGTCACGAGGTCAAAGGAGATGTTATCAAATGAAAGCTTTGGTCATAAGGAACCTACACAAGAAATATCAAAACCCGAACTCTGACATTTCAAACGATAAAGACCAGAATAATGTTTTTGAACAGTAGGACAAGGTCAAAAGAGATGACCACACAAAAATACATCTCATGGATCAAACAATTAAATTCAGAGTTTTCTGAAAAGTAGGTCAAATTCCAAGGTGAAAAGTAATAGCACCAAATGAAAGTTCTTGTCCTAAGGAATTTACATGGGAAACATCAAAACGGGTCTCTTATGGTTGAAAAGATAAAACCAAAGTTAAAGCTTTTAAAAAAGTAGGTCAAAGTCCAATGTCATGGTGACCAAATTGATGACGACAAATGAACATTCTTGTTATAGAAAGTGTACATGTGAAATATCAAATTCCTATCTGTAATGGTGTAAAAGATAAGCCCAGGTTAGAGATTTTGAAAAGTAAGCAAAGTGCAAGGTCAAGGTCACGAGGACAAAAAATATGGTAACAAGTGTAAGTTCTGCTCATAAGGAATCTACATATGAAATATCAAAATCCTATTTCTAAGAGTTCAAAAGATATCGCCCATGCAGTGTAAAGTTTTTGAAATATTGGTAAATTCCAATCTCAATATCATGATGTCCAAAGTAATAGCGGCAAATGAAAGCTCTGGTTATGAGCAATCTACTCGTGAAATGACTAAGAGTATAAATCTAAAGCACCTTATGAACATTTCGGCAACTTATGTCTCTTCAGTGTTGCTCAAGGTCGCAGCTGTGAAAATACAAAGTCGTAATTCTTTCAATTCAATGTTTTGGAACCTATAAATACCTGCAACATAGTTTGAGAGTTATTCAAATCCTCAATTTCTTCTTATAAGAAATAATAATAATATTGAAAATAATTCATGCCATGTCGGTTTGATCATCACAACAATGAAGCATGTGTCGTTTCGGGAATTTCGTTCTTCAGTTTTTTGACACATTCCACTTGTTTTATTTTTTAACATATATCGTTTGCACACAATATTTAAAGGTTACAGGAAATATTAAAATTAAAAATCAATTTTAGCATCTAAAATTGTTCATCTCTTAAACCAAACGAGAATCGTCTCACTCCAATGTCCGATACGTCGTTGTACTTCTTCCTTAACGAGAACTAATTTATAGTATTCTTCGGTAATATTCGCAAATCTCCGTATTTATTCAGCGCGTGACGTCATTTCTGTCATTGTTTAAATGAAAGTAGAGGAAACTATAGACGCTGTGCACTTGTTGACAATAATTAAATAAAATCTTTGAGTGGGGACATGGTCCACTGTGTAGTATTGGATGTAACAATACTAGTATGAACTCAGACGTAAGTGTCTTCCAATTTCCGAAATTTTGAAGAACATGGAGGGGGGAAAGAGAAAAGGTTCATATGGACTGGGTTGTTCACGTCATTACTACAGATGCAAGTTGCACTAGGATGGACAAGCTATAAATGTCACAAAGGTCCTCACATATATGTTCAGATCATTTCACACCTGACTGATTTGCAAGAAATCCAATTTTTTGTTAAAGCTGCAGGATTCAAGCAGCTGAAACTTAAAGATGGTACTGTAATATGACCCCTTTCGTTTTCCCATCTCATCGGCATCTTGATGAATAAAAAGATAAAGAACAGGCCGAATTATCACGGTCAGCTTTTACAAAAAGACAACAGTTGAAATTAAGTATTATTTTATTAAGATATGGCCACAAACACTTAAAATATTTTAAAATTTATTTTTACCATACATGATGTTAGGCATCAACACACACACATACACACACACACACACGTATAAATATATACGTATATATATATATAAGAAAGCAACAAACAACACTTAAATAAAGAAAAGATATTTCCTACTTGTGCTTATATATAAATATATACATAATCATATAATACAGCTTACAAGGCACCCAATAATTCCTCATATATTGGTTCCTGTCTTGTCCTGTCCTGTCTTGTCATGAGTATTATGATATATGTATAAAAGAAAAAAGACGAGTTACCGGCTCAGTTATGTGGCAGAAGTCACCATGGAGCTATACAATACATGAATATAAATAATATAATAGAACATTTAACACATTACAAAAATATTTGATTGTAGTGCAATTACGATAATTTGACAAAAGCCAAACAAATGGTGTGGTTAACCGGTTTACGGGCCCACCTTCCCACTCACCGTAACAGAAGAACAATCAAAAGACGTACATTTAAAAATTTATAAATAATCCTCCATGTAAAGAACAAGGGTCAACAGGTATCGCATATTGAGAGGTCATAAAAATATAAACACGTAAGGTATTGTAAAACACATAATGGTATAAAAATATATGCGACACCAACATGATAAACCGTGCTCTGCCAGTCTGAAAGCAAGCTAAGACCCTAGACCTGCAGGAGTCCCGCCTAACAGTCAGAGGGGACCTTCGAAAATTAATTGATCATGGTGTTTGTAACTGCAAGAGCACCTACAAAACACTATAAGTCTGTATGTAAGTTCAGGGTTAATATTCATATTTATATACATCATGTCTTGTCTAAAATTGTCTGAGGATAAGTTGTCGAAATGTAAATTGTCGCATATGGTGCACTAAATTAAAAAGTATATATATGTTCTATATTTATTATAGCTATCTCCCAGCTCTGGTTATCAAACATAAGACATAATAATATCAAATGAGATTCTTTATAAACTATATTAATATTTCAACAACAAAAACACTACCTGAGAAATTTTTATTGTTTTTTTTTTTATCTACATCTTCAGTTTTGTCATTATTGATCTTCCATACGGTGCGATGTAATAGCACTGTTTTAACACACACTAGGATATTTTGAGTTAATTCATTAATTGACACTAAGATGAAGATCCTTACATTTATTCTATGATTTCAGAATGCGTACATGTACTTAGTACATTGACAAAATAACCTCAAAGCCATTCTTGAGGATTATAAATTTTATGATTGTGATTGTAGTATCATAAATCAATGGACCTGAATTAGGTAAAAATACCCATTTGGCAACAAATTTGAAAAAGTCCAAGAATCTAATAAAAAATTCAATATTTAATAATTGAGTAATGGACAAAATTGTTACTCAGTTACAATCCTCACCATATCTGTAATTAAACCCAAACTAACGCATCAAAGGAGATCAAATATTAAAGGAAATATAAAAGCTCTTTCCTGCATCGAAACTTTAAATTCTAATAAAAAACAACAACAAATTTGTTTTCAGATTTGAACCTAAAACAACATGTCTTCACATATCCCTCTAGATCATGTTCAGTAATACAATGAAGTCCTGCTGCTTCCGTCAACTGCACACATGGAGCAAACTGTTTGCGGCAACAACACTCTAATTGTGTGGGCATTATCTTACCATGACCACAGGAGTACCTTTAGTATGGAAAGAGAATTACAATTTGTAAACTCTCTAATTTTGAAGCGATGGGGCAGAGTTGGTGAATATGTAGTAGTGAAGCACTTAGATTGCAGTGCAGAAAGTATGTTGTTCAATTCACAGGTTGCACCTCTTTGTTGTTAATCCTCCCACTTCCATGTCGCAATGTAATTGAAGAAATTGTTGAAAGTAATGGTAAGCCCTAATCAGCCAAGGTTGAAGGAATGTAGTGGATCTAGCTCTTCGAACTTTGCATTGATATGGTTAGTTGTCAGGAAAATATCTATTCGTATACAGTAAAAAGAAAAAGAAAAACCCCAAAAACGTACCAAAACAACAATGACAAAGATGAAGAAAAAAAAAGAAAGCACTGATAATTCCATATGGTAGAGGGGGGTAAAAATACCCTCGGGAGTCAGATGTCAAAAACAAGGGGGGAGGGGGCTCTGGGGGCTACCGCCCCCCCCCCCCCCCAATAATTTTCAAACTATATGATAAAGAAAATTATGAACACTGATATATCACATCAGAGACCTATATACATATCTTACATGTATATATGTCACTGAATACATGTAATACTATATGTAAACCGATAAGTCTATATCTAACCTGCACATTATACTCGTAAGAGGGGATGGATGGATGGATGGATGGATGGATGGATGGATGGATGGATGGATGGATGGATGGATGGATGGATGGATGGATGGATGGATGGATGGATGGATGGATGGATGGATGGATGGATGGATGGATGGATGGATGGATGGATGGATGGATGGATGGATGGATGGATGGATGGATGGATGGATGGATGGATGGATGGATGGATGGATGGATGGATGGATGGATGGATGGATGGATGGATGGATGGATGGATGGATGGATGGATGGATGGATGGATGGATGGATGGATGGATGGATGGATGGATGGATGGATGGATGGATGGATGGATGGATGGATGGATGGATGGATGGATGGATGGATGGATGGATGGATGGATGGATGGATGGATGGATGGATGGATGGATGGATGGATGGATGGATGGATGGATGGATGGATGGATGGATGGATGGATGGATGGATGGATGGATGGATGGATGGATGGAGGGATGGATGGATGGATGGATGGATGGATGGATGGATGGATGGATGGATGGATGGATGGATGGATGGATGGATGGATGGATGGATGGATGGATGGATGGATGGATGGATGGATGGATGGATGGATGGATGGATGGATGGATGGATGGATGGATGGATGGATGGATGGATGGATGGATGGATGGATGGATGGATGGATGGATGGATGGATGGATGGATGGATGGATGGATGGATGGATGGATGGATGGATGGATGGATGGATGGATGGATGGATGGATGGATGGATGGATGGATGGATGGATGGATGGATGGATGGATGGATGGATGGATGGATGGATGGATGGATGGATGGATGGATGGATGGATGGATGGATGGATGGATGGATGGATGGATGGATGGATGGATGGATGGATGGATGGATGGATGGATGGATGGATGGATGGATGGATGGATGGATGGATGGATGGATGGATGGATATTATAACATTGGCTTACGTACCACTCATCTAGATCTAAACTAAAGCAATGGGGGTTTTCAACATCGCTATGAGTATGACCATGTCTCGAACTGTCAGATGCAGATTCCTCCGTATCACGGCTCATATTCCTGCTCCTCCAACATTTGAAACTAGTCAGGCTCAAACTGGTATGGTTTCACAACATACTCCATGTCGTCATAATCCATTTTCTCCGATTTAAGTAGGTGTTACCAACGTAATATTTACAATTTAAGTGATTAGTTTCTCCTTCGAGTTTGGCAGAAATGACGTCATTTCCTTTTTATCCAATGAAATTGCTTGAATCGTGTAAGAACGATAACTCTTTTAAGAGTCGATTAAAAGGTAAAGCAATACTCAGCCGAATGTGATGAGAATGAGGAAAGAAATGATTTCAATTGTTGAGATGTGAAAATGATGGATAAATCCAAACCATTAGTCTAAAAATCATGAAACCAGAGGACATACAAAATCAGTGAAAATGAAAAACAAGTGGAAAATAACAAAATATGTCTACTTGAAGAGCATATGTGAACCCCTGTGATGGAGTGAGATCAGGTGCCCGGGGAGAGTGAGCATCTACTGCTTGCTAGCAACACCCGTCAACACCCGTCTCATATACCCAGTAGAAAGAGTCAAATCTTGTAAATTCCATATGTATTTATGGAGAAGTCAAAGTAGGTAACCTTCTAGTATAGAAGGTGTCAAATCTGTGTAAAGGGATCGGAATCGGTCTCATTCCAGAATATCATTTAAAAGTCTGGATAACGAGATAACGAGATATCATATGGAGTAATAAGAGTCTACATACAACAAAACAAAGAGAGAAAAAAGTTTTTTTCCCGTGACTTTCAACTTTTTTCTGGTTTTTATATTTTGAGCATTCGTGGCGGCTCTTCAGACAGGAGATGGTTATTCCTTTTTGTTTTTTCTTTGGTTTCCTTACCGGTTCATAAATGTCCACATTTGTGCTTTTTATGACTGCAAAAAAAAAATTGCATTAGTTGACTCCTTAATCGACAATGATATATACTCAATATAGTCAGTGTCCTTTTTTAATCAACAGATATTTCGGAAATGCGGTACATTTTTTACGCTTTTTGATGGAGCAACTCTTCCAATTCCAGCTTCTAATTTTATGTGTGTAATACGTTAGAATATGCAGGGAGACATAGTGGTTCTTTCATTTTCATTATTCAGAACTTAGTGACTTATAGAGTACTTTAATCATCCTACAGTGATGAGTACATATTTCCTACAGCTGTATTGGTAGAGACAATATGGTATCTACTTCTGTAATTCGAATATTATTCTATTAGTTTGAGGGTTTAACTCATCATTAATTCAGTTAACATATAGTTCGCTGTCTAAATATAAAATGACCAGGCCTTTATCCGATATCGTGGGCAATAGGGGAATAGGACGACACCTACGTGTTGCGATTTGCCTTGAACCATTCATGTAGTAATATGACTAAGTGAAATAAGAGAATGCTGAGAGATGAAAGTAGAAGGAGAAAGGATAAAATGGATGAGAAGACACAGAGAAAATAAATAAATAAATTGAAAAAGGGGGAGGGGGAGTGTAAACACAAATTCAACAGGACAGCTGTTCAATATGTTTTGTTCATTTGGTAGACATCCATCAGTTTAAGACCGTTAGGTTCTACTGTCTTAAGCGCAAGCTGCCAAAAGTTTTCTTTGGCAACTCTTTCTTCCGTCGTCCACATAATGTTATGGTCTATGGCCCCAACATCATATCCTCCTAACAGTGGTCAACCTTGTTAAAATGCTTACCCACAGGTAAATGCATTTTTTTTATTAGTGGACGACCTGTGGTTATTTACCCGCATGTTGAGCGCATCCTCAGTTTCCCCGACATATTGTTTCTTACACACTCTGCATGTGATTAAGTACACCACATTTTTGGATTTGCAAGACGGCTTTTCCAAAATTTTGTACTCGTGTCCTGTAATGGAACTTCTGAAGGTAGAGGTGGTTAGTGACTAGGACAAAGTTTGCAAAGTTAATGCAGCTTGTGAATGAACCAACTACCAGTAGTTTGACTATATATATATATATTTTTTAGTATCGTTTGTCGCTTTCTTGTGCTTGTATATTTGACCTCTTTTATTCTTTAGCGACTTGCATTGACCCACCGTAGATCCGACATTTTTGAATAGTGAACGTTGTTGTTAAATTTCCTACTTGTGCTTTTATATATATATATATATATATATATATATATATATATATATATATATATATATATATATATATATATATATATGACTTATATTATACAGTTGTAGTATAATGGATGAGAATTCATGCCAGATCCTATTACTTTCTCACTGACAACGATGCCTTGTAGACACGTTCAGTCTAAACATCATTTAATGAGACTCTTTAAACTTGAGTTAAAATTAATGATATACATGTAGACCGTGAATCCCTGAATTCGTGCAGCAATCTCTAATCCCTAAGCCGAAATGATATTAAGAAAAAGGTTAAGCCAATAACTAGTTAGTTATGAATAGTAAAAAAAACGAAGTACCGAAGGGTAAACCGGATCTCATAGTTCATGGGATTAAAGGACATTATGTTCTAATTCGTTTCACTCGAACGAACATAAATCATTTATAAAATAAACAAACACACTGTTGGAGGATGAAGCGCTCTGAAAAGTGCAGTCATTTTATTTAATTAATACATCTATTTACATAACTACATAATACGCGTTCTGTGGCTGTAAGTGCCAGGAGTCTGTAAAATACAAACATTTCTATTTAATATATATACAAGACAAAAATGTAAGTATAAAAGTACAGACAAACATGTCTTAAAGACCTGTATTCGAGAATACGTGTTCGATATGACCATTGATTGACTCTTTAATTATTTTCAAAATATAATCAATCATAACATATTTACAGGGTGGGCGGGCGGGGATAATAGTGAGTTGACTGCACTGAGGTTAGCCTTCGAATAACCAAATACCCTCACTAACTTCAAAACATTACCTTCCTATCATATAATTTTCGTGCTGAGTACATTTAAATACCTGTATCACAGGTGAGTACTAAAATACTGACCAATAGAATTAAAGTACTTTATAAATATAAACAAATACACGTGTACCGTGTTATAGTAACTATAATAAATACATATATCGTGTATAGTGTCATAACCAGACAAATGCGAACCCCAATAAAATCGAGGTGAGACCAGGTGTCCGGGAGGAGTAAAATAAAGTATAGTCAAAGGGGTAAGATGGTCAGGTATCTAAATATCGATTAATATTCCTGAAAGAGGGATCTGAAATTGCAATAGATTCCTATATCGACCATAGGACTTCCTC
This sequence comes from Pteria penguin, assembly GCA_035048485.1. NCBI lineage: Eukaryota > Metazoa > Mollusca > Bivalvia > Pterioida > Pteriidae > Pteria > Pteria penguin. The sequence goes on along the minus strand of CM068588.1, from coordinate 37,250,097 downwards.
AGTGAAAATTTTAAACGTTCCGGAACAATACATTGAACAGTACATATAACCATTCATCTTTAAAATAATCAAATGTGGTGAATACCATTGAATTGACATATCCGTAATTCTTAGTTTCATGTGACTTCACACAGGTTTTTTTTGCCGATCGAGATCACTTAATATTCAATAAATCGAAAATTAGGTGCAATAGAAACGGAAACGAAGTATTAATGTAGTATCCCATTACCTTACAACAGCATCCATATAAAAGTATTCTACTTCTTTCCGTTTCCTATGAATGGAAAAATCTAAATTTCATTTTGATAATTCTCAATTTTTTTTATTTTCAATATAAAAGTAAAATACGAAAGTAACTGGTGTCACATGACTATGGCACTAACAATAATGTACCACAGTAGACATTTACGGACCCCTGAAATTCAAGGGTGAGACCAGGTGCCCGGGAGGAGCGAGCGTCTCAAAAAAGAAATGAGAGCTCTGAATCCGGATAAATGATCGACGATGATGCTATAAATTTATTGATATGTTTCATAAAGACTTCGATATTGAGCAAATGAACATTTTCTTGCCCTTAAGTACCAAAGGCTAAAAATGTGACAAGTAAACAGTATAGAATGGTAATCGGCTACATGATTTATGATCACGCCAACATTACCCCCTATAGCTGGTGAACCATCAATAACTAACAGTATAGAATGGTAATCGGCTACACGCCTTATGATCACGCCAATATTACCCCCTATAGCTGGTGAACCATCAATAACTAACAGTATAGAGTGGTAATCGGCTACATGATTTATGATCACGCCAATATTACCCCCTATAGCTGGTGAACCATCAATAACTAACAGTATAGAATGGTAATCGGCTACACGATTTATGATCACGCCAATATTACCCCCTATAGCTGGTGAACCATCAGTAACTAACAGTTTAGAATGGTAATCCGCTACACGATTTATGATCACGCCAATATTACCCCCTATAGCTGGTGAACCATCAGTAACTAACAGTATAGAGTTTTATGACCATGCCAACATTACTCCCAATAGCTGGTGAACCATCAATAATCAACAGATTCCTTAGGGTAAACAATGCCAAACTGGTAGCGATGGGATGGAGGGAAGGACAGTTTTATGGCTATGTTGGATTTACTTTGGCTTGGCTAGGTGTGTATTGGCAATTATATTGATGATTATTACTGATATATTAATTCAGGAGCGATTCCCGTGCTAGCGCAGGGCTCAACAGAATTGCTAGCCATTAAATTGTCCCCCCCCCCTAAAAAAACCCCCAAAATTAGGGGGGGGGGGGGGCAGAAGGGACCCAGAATAGCGAGTTTGATTTCCAGAAATTCTCAGATTCTCTTTACAAAACACGCAATTCCTTTGGTCAATTTGATGACCTAATATTTATTATCGCACTTGTTTGAAATATACTAGCATCGGCCCAAGATATAATCGAGTCGATGAGACACGGTTAGCTACTGTAAATCCCTATCCTAAGGAATGCATGGAAACCAAGGGAACATCCTGCGGAAAAAGAATTCCCTCGAAACGATTCTTACATATCACTGGGAAAATGTTAATGAGTTTTTCCAGGATTTAATGGTTACGAGGACTGATTGATATATTGTAAGCCTCATATGTAAGGGTTGGAATTTTGACGTACATATTGTATTATTTTTATATAATCCGCTTCAGTATCTATACACCAGCGATGTTTAAGGGCCTCAATGCCTTTTTTAAAGAAGTTTTTTTCTTGACAGTTCAGAAAGTCATCTAATGCATGTATGACGTCATCATCTGACTGACAGTGGGTATCAGAAATGGACGAATAAGGCGGATGCTCATTCAATTTGAAGCCATAATCCTTAATTGCAGCCAAGGCAATTACAGACTTGTGAACAGGGGCATTGCCCTGGTGGAACAACTCACTTTTACTGAGTTTTCCGTGGCGCTTGAGTTTAATATTTAGAAGCAATTATACCTACAGTTAGGTGCAGTCCTAACCTTACATAAAGTGCACTTCGAGTTAACTTTATGACTGCTTTTCAAGTTTACTTGGCGACAACAGAGTAAACTTGGAATCAAGATTAGTAGTAAACTTGATTCCAAGTTTAGTACTAAACTTGATTCCAAGTTTACTCCAAGCGCACTTTAAGTTTAGTTTACTTTTTAAATACATGTAAATTTACTATATTCTCCTATTAAATCAATCTTTTTATATAAAATATGCAATTGTAAATAATAAGACAATTATTTCTATCATGTTATATGAAACTGGATAATTGTAATAAACAAACGCAAAAAGTAAACTTTGTGTCACGTGATAGTAAACTTAAAGACGGAATTACTTTAAACTAAACTTGTTATCAAGTGCACTTGACTAAACGTTATGACTGGTTTTCAGGACGAAAAACTAAACTTGAAGTGCACTTGTCAAGTGCACTTGAATGTAAGGTTAGGACTGCACCCAACTGTAATAGGTGCAAGAAATCCCTTGCTTGATTGTGACCTTTTTTGTACTGCCAATACTTCCTGTTGTAACTTTAACATGCACTCGTCTGTTGGTCTGACGAAGCCTACATCTAGAAGGAAGCATGTTCCTAGATACATTATTGTTTGACATGGTTCTAAAGCTGATTTTTCTACATTTATGATTATCCCTAATGATAGGAGAAAACTTATACAGTTTTCTCTGTCTTTTAAAAGCGGAAACGCAGGTGAACAAATATCTGTATATACATGTATACACGTATTATGTCAAATCAAGTATAGTCAAAAAGTTAAGATGGTTATTTTGTATGGTCAGGTCCCAAAATATCGGTTAACATTCCTGAAAGAGGAATCTAAAATTGCAATAGATCCAATAACGACCATAGAACTTCCTCAGTGACAATTTCAAACGTCCCTCAATATATCTTTGTGAGAGTAGTAGTAGTAGTAGTAGTAGTAATAGTAATAATAATAATAATAATAATAATAATAATAATAATAATAATAATAATAATAATAATTAATGATGATGATGATGATGATGATGATGTTAATAAAAATAATAACAATAATATGGTTGTTATTTAACTTATATCATTTGCACACAATGCTACACATTTTCATGGTTTGGATATTTGAGTATTCATGGTGGCTCAACAAACAGAAAACGGTTATTCCTCTTTGTTTCACCTTTAGTTTCCATCGAGTTATACATATCCACATTTGTGCGTTATTCAATGCAGTCAATGTCTTTTATCAATCAGCATATATATCTTAAGAAAAGTTACAACAAATTATTAATAAAGCAACTCTTCCAATAAATGTTTCATACTTCATGTGTAAAATTTCTGAATAAGCAGAAAAAAGAGGAGTTACTGGCTCAGTTATGTGGCAGAAGTCACCATGGAGCTATAGAATAATTGAATATAAATAATATACTAGCACATATAACACATTACAAAAATATTTGATTGTAGTACAATTACGATACCGACTTAGGACGGTCATTTAATTTGACAAAAGCCAAACAAATGGTGTAGTTAAAGACATTGTGCAGGAAGACATTGTGGTTCTATAATTTTCCTTATTGGTACTTTCATAACTTATAGGGTACTTTTTTATCAGAAATTTTCTACTAATCATAATTCGCTTATGAGTAATCTTTTCGTACAGCTGTATCGGTAGAGACAATTTGGTATCTACTTCTGTAATCCGAATATTAATCTATTAGTATGAGGTTTTAAATCATCATTCAAAGTCAATTTATAATATACATATAGTTGTGGTGTAATGGATAAGAATTCATGATAGTTCATATGCCTTTCTCACTCGTTAACATCATTAGACTATCTTTAAACTCCAGTCAAAATTAAAGATAAAGACTATGAATTCCTGTAACAACACCTCATCAGTGATCCCTAAGTCAAAATGATATTAAGCCAAGAAAGAAGCTAGAAACAATAAACTGACATTTATCTACTCACCTTTTAAAATCAAATGTGGTGAATACTATTGAATTCGACACATAAGTTATTCTTGGTTTCAGGTGAATTCAGGGGCAGGTTGGGTGTAGTGATTAAGCGCTTGGCTTGCGGCGCCGATGATCCGGATTCGATTTCCGGGTTGCGCCACTATGTTTAAGAGGTTGGTTACCTCCTGCTTCCATGTTGCGATATAACTGTAAAAATCGTTGAAAGCGACGTAAAACACCAATCAACCAACCAACCATTCAGGTGAATTCACACTTTTCTATCCGATCGATATGACTTAATATTCAAAAACCTTAGAATTAGGTGCATTAGAACGATACAAGAAACTTTAAAGAAATTATTCTATTGCCTCACAACGGTATTCATATGAACGTTTTCCATTACTTTGTGTATCCCGTGAATGGAAAAATCCAAATTTCATCTATTGATTATCATTGTTTTATTTTCAGTATAAAAAGTTAAAACCGAGATATGGGACCGAGGAATCTGGATCAATGATCGACTATGATGGCTGTAGATTTATTAATATGTTCCACAACGATTTCGATATTGAGAAAATAGATGAACATTTTCTAGCCCTTAAGAATATGGAGATCAGAGAAGATGATGTTTTCATTATGACCTACCCCAAGAGCGGAACACATCTCATTCGGGAAGTAGTACATATGTTACAGACCGGGAAGCTTCAATATATTCCCTTAGATTTACTAGATTTCCCGGTCGCCTATCGTAAAGTCGAGGAAATGAACAACGTGGCGTCACCACGAGTTCTTCATTCACATGATCCGCTTCGAATACTACCACACCAGCTACTGGAAGGTCGAGGCAAGGTCATAGCTCTTGTTAGAAACCCGAAAGATGTTTGCGTGTCATTTTGGCATTTCAAAAACCTAGGATCGCTTTTCGATTGCACCTTTGAACAGTTCCTTGAATTGTTTATGGACGGATGGTGTAAGTTCATTTTCTAAAATTCTGAGGGCAATATGGGTAATATATCCCTCTCAGTCTTTCGCTCTTCTTTTCATTTTATTTATGTATTCATTTATTGTAAAATAGAGTGATTCACTTTGACAAGTATAATGCAAATTACCTGCAGAGTCCCATGTTTGCCTCTATAGGCCTCTAGTTCCCTGCGGACCGTTTTACTCGAGGGGTTTTTTTTCACCCCTGCTCTGCTGTTGTGTCATTGTGATTCTTTCTGTACAATATTAGTTCGATGATTTTGTGTCATGAGAGAGAGATTGAGAAAACTCTTGTTTCTCCCAAACACTTGAGTGTAAGAAAAATATATATAATGCCATGACAAAAATATTGGCATGTAATGCAGTTGTGTCATATAGTGGATCATCTCCCTAGTAGATTATCCCCCGGATGTTCTACTATATTGCAGAATATCCCCTCGGATGATCTACTATATTAGCAATTCATCCCCAGATACTTCCCTATAAATTAGATTATCCCCGGGGATAGCTTTTGTTTATAGAAGAACGCCCCCTTTTCAAAGTGAAGTATCACCGTGCGATGTTCTACTATATAGCAGAATAACCCACCCACCCCCACTATTTTTGCATTCCGGATTACGATTTCGGGTTTATGAAATCGTACTTTTTTATTTCATGTATGAAATCTCCATCCATGCCTCTTAGTTTCACGCAGAAAGATTTGAATGAAAGATGAAACGATTGATTCGAAATAAATGTTCCTGAAGATGGGAAATATAGTCAAATTTCACCAAAGTAACAAAATGACAGGTTCGAACGGCATCGAAAATTTTAGTATACGCAATGATATACTATTTTGGGTACAAACCTAAGTTCAGTCTCCAGCCAAGGATTTAAATGATATGACTACAATTACAGAGTTACTTGCACAAGACAATTATGTTCATTCTCACATTCATGTATGTATATGAAAGAGGATTTTCATAAAGACACATCAATTCTTCTACGCAGCTGTGTCGTGGTTCGTAGTCGTCTGTATCGTTTTTGAAGAGTATTGAGAAAAGTATATTTCCATTTCTCTAATTGCTCTCTGTAAACGCCTCCATTTGCTCTTAAGAAACTTACATAATTTTCAATAGTTTGTTATCTGTTAATTTGAATTCCATACATTTGCGATTTTATGTAATTCCTACCTGGAGGTAGCTTCGCAACACGGTATTGAATTAAAATAGGAATTTATTAAAGATACATAATGTCTAATTTTATAAAGTCAGAGGTACAATAAAATATAACCCTAACTAATTTTACTTACAAAATGATAATAAACTGCAGCGACCCAAAACCTAATAAGCCTCGGTTATACAGTTATTGCTGCAGCAAGTTAGAAATACGACCCTCAAATTTAACCTACTTACGTTCGTACAAGGCCGGAGAATACGCACGTGACCTTAAAATTATTCATTTGCATTCGGAGTAAAACAACAATGGTAAAGATAAGAAAGAGAAAAAGAAAAGAAATCGGCCTTCTGCACTAAGTGACTTGGAGAAGAAAAGAACGAAAGAATGAGTATGATGTAAAGCATGCGAGAAGTAGAACTTGTATCACGTGCAATGCATACATTATGCAAATGAATATTTCCGAGGTCGACCGAGATGAATAAAACTGATGAGGAAAACGTGGGTTATGTAGCGTATTTGTACGCGATAGCTGCATTTAATACTGATGGAAAGTAAAAAGATACTGCACTAAACAAATTTACAATGTTACTTTAATCACAATAGTAGACGCTACAGGAGACCATATGTATCTTTAAAATGCCAGAAAATTGCAGATATTATATAATGAGTATTTAATAATGCAACTTTAGCACATAATTAATCATGGTTTAAATGATGATGAACAAAAACACCAAAGTTAGGCGTTAACAAAAACGCCAAAGCTGGGCGTTAACAAAAAGCGACAGTCTGATTAAAACCATATCTTTATTCCACTTCTTTATTTGTCCCATTATGTACATGTATGTATATGAAAGAGGATTTTCATAAAGATAAATCAATTCTTCTACACAGTTGTGTCGTGGTTCGTAGTCGTCCGTATCTTTTTTGAAGAGTATTGAGAAAAAATATATCTCCATTTTTCTTATTGCTCTCTGTAAACGCCTCCATCTGCTCTTAAGAAACTTACATAATTTTCAATAGTTTGTTTTCTGTTAATTTGAATTCCATACATTTGCGATTTTATGTAATTCCGACCTGAAGGTAGCTTCGCAACACGGTATTGAATTAAAATAGGACATTTATTAAAATGCCAGAAAATTGCAGATATTATATAATGAGAATTTAATAATGCAATAGTAGCACACAATTAATCATGTTTTAAATGATGATAAAAAAAAAAACCACCAAAGTTAGGCGTTAACAAAAACGCCAAAGCTGGACGTTAACATAAAACGCCAATCTGATTAAAACCATATCTTTATTCCGCTTCTTTATTTGTCCCATTGCGGATAAAGATTTGGCGAAATCCCGTAAGGGGTCATGTTCAGGTGAACTCTGATGACGTTTCAGTCACCGAAACCGTTATTTCCCATTGGCAATCAATGCCTTGGCTAGGCACGTGATCGTGACGCAGTATGTAACAAACCTTGTTCAAAAACTACCTAGTGTGTCACGCACGCTAAGGACGTTAATTTCATTCCTATGAATCTGTAGCTGATCCACTGATTGGCTGAAAGAAAATCAGAGTTCACCAAAAAATAACCCCTTACGGGTTTCGCCAGATCTTTATCCGCAATAGGACATATAGAGAAGCGAAATAAAGATATGGTTTTAATCAGACTGAAAAAGCGGCAGCAGACATATAATACTGATGGCATGATTCCAGTACACAATTTCAAGATGGTTTAAATGACTAATAAACTCAAAATATTAGATGCGTGCGTAAAACTTTATAAATTCATGAAATTGTACGGTTGTTGGTAACACTTATCCTACTAAATTGGAACTGGGCAACAACAAAATCGCCATATCTGTGTATAATTAACATCTGAATCATTTTGATTGGTAATACTTTAGCGTTGTATACTTTACATATTCGAGGATTAGAGATTATGAGATCGCATTACATAAATACATTTATGTGAACATAAATAACACTTATGATTTGAAATGTCTCCATTATTACTCTTTGGAACATTCATCATACAGGATATACTACAAGACATCGAATAAATAAAACTAAGGTAGCATTTAAAAAAGCACCAAATGGGGTGTTCTACAATATAGCAAAACGACTCCCTCCCTTTTCTTGTAAACACGGAAATTCAAACCCGTTATCACTTATACTATTAGGATTAAAAATATTATGTTTCCTCGTGTACGTTTGCGAAACTCAATACAATCTGGCTCGAAAAGACTAAGAGGGGATGATCTGCTATATAGGGAAACATCCCTCCTGGGGGACGTTTTGCTATATAGTAGATTATTCGGGTGACGATCTGCTATATGACAACGGTATCAACTAGGGACTATTAATGCTAATAACTTTTTTAATCTTGTTTTGAAGTCACTAAGGGTATATTTGCATATTTTCACTTATTTTAATACACCTATAGTAGGCTTGAAATGCCTGCATTTGGTGAAATCTATCCTGATTGGTAATTTATTATTTGGTCCTTTGTTACGTAGTGGACCTAGGTATTTTTTATGTATCATTATTTTATCATTTATTAGCTTATAGGTTTTTAAAACCGATACTCAATCAGGGGCGGCTAAACATTATCGAACTATTTTGGATTTAATATTACCGTATATACTCGCATATAAGTCGACCCGCGTATAAGTCGGGGGGTACGCTTTGGAGCTCAAATTCTAGGATTTGCCGTTGACCCGCATATAAGTCGGTTGGAATTTTTGAGTGAACAAAGCCTGTACATGTTAACCGACATTCATTCATAGAAATGTATACAAAGGCTTCGGAGAATGATGATCGTGCGTAATCACACTACGGGAATTTAATTGACATATTCAATAGCGGGGCATTTAAAACGTGACATATAAAAGATGTATTTATTTAAAATAAAACGATCTACCTGGTGTTACTTCATAGCTTAAGTGACTACTTTTCGAATAATTTGGTAGCCGTGAAAACGGCTGTTTTTATATAATTATTTATTTGATAATTACAGCAAATACAACACGACGACGACCGTGGCTTCATTGCTTGTTTATTTATCTATTAAGTAATTAATTCATTAATGCAGTGAAACCCTATTATGAGTCGGTGATTGATACCCGACAAAGACTCTTTTACCACACCGACAAACCTACCAGTATCATTAACTTGCTTCTAGTGTCATGTATACGCCGGACCGTTATTTAATCAATGGTCATCACGTCACAGCTCACTAAACCTGTAGACGTACTCTAGCGGATTTGTTTTACCTTTTGTAATGAGTATTTCAACAGCAGATAAGCGATATATTACGACTTTAAGTACAGAATCTGTTGGTCACAAAATATACATTTTATTGTCATAAAATCGTATTTTAAAGCAGTATTGACGGGGAATTTCATCTACGTTATCTATCATGTCTAATGTCTTCATTATCTGATAATAAACGGGAAAGTTTGGCTTCAATCCAAGGTCGGATTTTTTTTCTCTCCGTCAGTATCTCGCATATTAGTCGGTAATGCTTTTTGACCACGATTTTTTACTCCCATAAAACCAACTTATATGCGAGTATATACGATACATAAAATGATATATTTAGCACGTATATATATATATATATATATATATATATATATATATATATATATATATATATATATATATATATATATATATATATATATATATATATATATATATATATATGTAGGTAGGTAGGTATATACCAAACATGTAGTTGAAGACCGTTTTACCCCAAAGAGATTAGACAGGAATATTTTAAATCCAGCCACAGAGCTTTCGCCTCGTTGGCTCCTCAAATGTATCAATATAAGGAGAAAAGATAGAAATTCTCATTAACCAAACCTTCACTATCCCGTCTACGTTCTAGAACTTGGTGTCAAATAAAAGCAGACGTGTTTATCTAAAACATCCAAAACGTTCAGTCGAACAACGAGAAGTTAATCAGGTCATGACCCATTGCTACGATGTAAAGCAACCACTCGTCGCACACTTCCTAACGTCTTATTGGTCGGTTTTAACAAACCACGAACGACCAATCAGATGCCGCGTTAGGAAGTGTATTTGTCCGAGTTTAAATAGCATCTGGATTGGGGTCACAGAGAATGGAAAACAGTTGAAGGGGATGTCAGGCGATAGGAGGGATAATTTCACATAACGCCTATAGTGAAATAATTTGGTTTATTGTTCATCTCTGGAAGCCGTTTTAAAAAATGGAAAGCGGCGAGTAGTTGCTTACACTGTAGCGATGGATCTGACCAGATTAACTTCTCGATGTCTGACTAACTTTTTGTTTTCTTATATTGGTACAATTGGAGGGACCAACGAAGCGATAGCAATATTATTTTGGCATAGTTATATGCCATCAAACACTTTTATGTTTTTTCTAATTTTAACGAAAATATATATCAGAAAATGTTACAGTATTTTTAATTAAGAAGTGTTAATCTCTAGAATCACTTCATATGAATTTAGATAATTAAAGTTAAATTTCAAATAATTGAGAGATATTTTATTTTTATCCTAAGAAATCGTAATAAGTGTTGAAAGAGTGTTGTTTAGCATATCAAATACAATACTTTCGTAAAATTATTGTCTCTTACTTAAACTCATTAGAATAAATTGCGTATTCTTATTTCTGCCTGACATCTGTGCGACAGTTTCACGTTCAAATATGTATATTTATATGTATATAATAATTATTTATAGTACCTGGGAAATCTTGGTATCATTGGCGAGATGAAATGGTTGCATTCCGGAAAACATCAAATTTACCAATCCTTGTTCTAAAATATGGAGATTGTACAAAGGTATTGAGGAACAAGAAATAAATTTATATCCCCCGATTTAGCATATAAGGAAAAAGAAAAAAATATCGGAGTTAAAGTAAATTGGGTCAGGTGCCATGGAAGTGAAATCATCCCCTGTTAGCCGGTCATGCTCGAAATAATGTCGTGTCGATTTAGCTGAGGAAAAGTGTATTAATTTGGGACACCATATGTGCATTTCGACATCCTCTCTCATTATGTTCAAAACATCAACTGTGAAATCGAAAATGTGAACATTTGAAGAGCGAACTCATTGGCAAATTGACTTGAAAGTTAGAGCCAAGAAAAAACCCATGTAAGGACAGTGTCATGCATTAGGGAGATACTCCTCAATTTTAGAATTATTTACAAACCTTGTTAAAGAAAAAAGAGGAGTTACTGGCTCAGTTATGTGGCAGAAGTCACCATGGAGCTATACAATACATGAATATAAATAATATACTAGCACATATAACACATTACAAAAATATTTGATTGTAGTGCAATTACAATACCGACTTAGGACGGTCATTTAATTTGACAAAAGCCAAACAAATGGTGTGGTTAAAGTAAATTTGAAGTATATATAGTCGGGGTCAGTACAGAAACAGAATTCATTAACCGAGCGACTCTTCTATTATCATATAGTCAATCAATATCTATCTTCTACAGGATTTGGAAGCTGTTGTGAAGAAAACTGCAACTTTCCTAGGTCACAATTATTCCGATGAGTTTTACAAAGATATTGTAAGGGCATGTAATATAGACAAGATGAGAAAAGGCAAGACAGACGGGCCACAACCTGAAGACATCAGGACTCACATGCCTCGAATTGGATATGAAATATTTTATAGAAAAGGTAGTACTGACATTTATACAAATGTAAGTTTGACATACGATTTTTCATTCCGAGAAGACTTTTATAGTTAGATGCGTAAATTACTTCTCGCGTATTAAAATCTTTCTTTTCTGCTTCTGTATGAACGTTAATAAATTGCGCACATTCAAATCTCTTGTTAGCAATCAAATTTGTCAACCAGTCTTATTGTATAATATAAGGTAATTTCTAGTTTATATGAAAGGATATAATGGTAGTTATTGGCAAATTACTCAATACATCATTTACTTTCGGATTTTCACTCACACAAAAATACAGTACTGATGGTTGGTCAAGTTGATTAAATTTGTTCTTTTGCATTTTCACCAGGCACCAGTGGTGATTGGAAGAATACATTTACTGTTCATCAGGATGAACAATTTGCAAAATGGATGAAAGTTTGTGTGACCGATGACAACACGGAGTTTCCCTCATATGTAGAGTAACCATGACTTGTTCATTATCTATACGATAATAAAGATAATAAATTTGAATTATATTAAGTTGAAACTTTAATTATACAGTACATTTATATATAATTATATATTACTCATTTTATATTCTATATCATTTAAATCAGAAACAACAAATAGGTAGCCGTGCTTTATTGTCCAGTACTTCCCCGAATCGCAAAGCGGCGAGGTGATAATTTGTTTGGTTCATGCGACGCGGGGAATTAATTGGCAATAAACCACGGTTAGGTAATTGTGATTTCTTTCCTAATTTGTTTTTCACATTCATGTATGTATGCAGTGCTGAATCATATTTGTTTCATATGTATTTAAGGACATTAAATAGCTAGTAAAACAGGAGGCGCTCTCACCTGGTCTCACCTCTGAATTTCAGGGATCCGTGAATGTCCACTGTGGTACATTTTTGTTAGTGTCATAATCATGTGACACCAGTTACTTTCGTATTTTACATTGTAGACGAGTATTGTTGCTACGTAAAAATCAATAATTCAGTTTTCAAAAAAAAAGAAAATGGCAGGGGCGTTTTGAACTCTGGTTATATAATAGGCTTGGCGTATCTTAGCGGGAAAGTGTTGGATAGTAATAACTAGGCAAGCTGTTTTGGTACAGAGGAGGAAATCTGAGGACATATTAAAATTACACTTCATAAGGTTAGGTCTTTCTTTTTTAACAAAAAACATTTCAGGGAAGTTAAAATACATAAAATTGTGAACAAAAGGATTGTTGATATTAACTAAACTTAAGACGTAACACACTAAGTAATAGAATGTGATGCGACTCCACAAGTAAACTGCATCATTAGGATGACGAGTACAAATAACCATATGGATCATACATGCAGATCTCTGATCGCAAACATAATGATTAGATATCCAAAGACTAAAACAATTCGGTCAAGCCATAGTCAAGCAGAAATCGAAGGTAGGATAATATAAAAATGAATTTCGCCAAAATAAGTTGTGTTTCTTTAATTTTAGTTTCTTTTTTACAGGAAGATAATTGCACTTATACTGTGTCGGTATTAGCCAGATGTTATTACAAATATTTAGATACATGCAACTGATACACCCAAACTGTGTTGTAAGATTTTGACGATGCACGGGCTTACACTCATTTTATCCAAAAAACAAAAACCGGACACCGATGGCTATCTGGCAGGACTCGAACCCGGGAGCATGAGTCACTTTACCAATTGAGATACCCAGACTACAATAAGTAATGTCAAACAAATACGAACTAATGTAAAAAAGAGTAGTCCTGCTTCACTTTATTATCACACTTATTCCATTTACATTCTGGTTATCTGGTATAGAGTTTTGCAAGGATATGAATTTTACTTTTTTATATCATTATCATTTGATTTTCTTTGTGTTGATGGTCTTGTGGCGAATTTGATTGGTTGAAAAATTTAGTTGATTTCTGCATCAACATAATTTTGAGTGCACATATGTCACAATCGCCAAAACGACTTTCTTCTGAAATGCGAAACCCCGTTTTGTGTATGGGACAGTGATTCCCATGGTGTTAATCAATTACATAAGATTATGTTTCTTTATATCCGACGAATTCAGAGTACAAAAAAATCACACTTCATTTTATTACCTATTAAATAAAAGATATAATTTCCAGCTATTATTCAATAAAAAAGTAAAATACAGTAGCGGATCCAGGATTTCCGAAAGTTGTCGAGCACATGTGAAAGTCAAGTATTATTACCCAATGGACGCTGATGACAGTAATTTCAACGGTATCATCCCCGACTAGGCTTTGCGCACTGATGTAGTTTTCCGTCCAAATTTTAGGTTGATTTTCTCCAATACTGAATTACCCCATACTACTCAGCAAAGTCACTCATTTCTAATTAGTGGATGTGAAGTGCTATTTTCATGAAAGCGCATTCATTTTTATCCAACAATTACTGAGTACATATCTTTTTCATACAGAAATGTAATACTTTTCCCTTAGTTTAGATGTTTAACGACACTGAAAAGAATTAGTGGCATATAACTTGAAAAAATTAACAAAGACAAAAAACTTAATGGGCATCATAAGTTTAGTTTTAGTACTTTTGTACTGACGTGAATTATATACTTAAAATTGCCAGTAAAGAAATTTTGTAAATCACTCTAAAACTAAGTAGTATTCCCTCATACATAGCTCTGTACTTAGACTGATTCTTTGGCTCAATTGTTTTGGTCTCGTATGGTATCGGTATGTGCATCAGATGCACAAAATTCTAGCGTATTTGTCTAGTAATATTTATTTTCCCAGGTATAATTTGGTATCGTCTTCAACTGAGACCTTGAGTCAAGGGTGTTATTTGGCTCACATCCATTTCCCAAATTAATTATTGGACTTAGGGTTTTCATTATCTTTATCTAATTCTGACTGCTGCAAGTACTTCAAAGTTCTGAAACAACTTGGTTACTCATGAATTGCGGATTCCTAGAGAGGTCAGTAAATTAAAAGACACTAGAAAAGAATACAAACAAGACTAGTATTAATATCTACTTTTAAATCCAAATCTCTTTTTTTCCGTAAACTATATGTAGTTTACGGTATAAAGAGGTACAGATTTTCATTAGATTGAATTTATATTGAACTGATATTTCCTTGCATAATCACTGACTGAAAAAGAGTATGCTCTCATTTTTACTAATTAACAAGGATTTAGGGCTTTGGGCCTCCCAAATTTTGTATAGTTTTATACATTGCAGTGATTTTCACCATCAGTTGGTTGATTGGTGTTTTACGTCGCTTTCAACAAAATTTTCGCTATATTGCGACATGGACGCAGGAGGTTACCAACCTCTTAAACATAGTGGCGCAACCGGGGAATCGAACCCGGATCGTCGGCGCCGTATGCCAGCGCTTAACCACTACACCAAGCCTGCTCCACACTATCAGTTGGTGTTGATGGAGAGATAATATATATCATGTGAATACCCACCCCAAACCTAAAAATCTAAAGGATAAATATTCGAAAAGCAAACTCATTGCCGAATTGACCAAAAAGTTAGAGAGCCCGTCCAAGGTCAGAACTATGCATAAGGGAGACACTCCTTAGTTTTTTAATTGTATTTACTTTCTCGACTTGCAAGTTGTTGCAGGACTTTTGCGACGGTTATTTCTGGACGGTATCGCCCACCTACTTTCACTGCTTCAGTACTGGTCCGATTTAGAAACGCCAAAGGTACTGCGATAAAAGTCATTCTTAACCTAAGGATGCTTAAACTATGGAAATCGAAAGTATAAATACTTGAAGAGCACATTCGTTACCAAATTAATATAAAAGTGGGAGTAAAAAAAACCTAAGGATAGAGCTATGCTTAATTCTTACAAGAGAGATTCCATTGCTATCGAAAAATGAAAAAAGGGAAAGTTATTGACTCAGCCGTATGACAGAAATCACCACAGAAATATACAATATTTAATGTAATTTTATGAGAAAAAACACATAAGGCCTACCAGCAAAATAATCACAGGACAGACTTTTAAAACATAAATATTCCTCCATACAAAGATCAAGGGATAACAAATGTCTCAAGATGAGAGCTCCTAAAATATGTATACACGTATGGTAATGCAGAAAAACATCAAGGTATTAAAAAATATATTAAGCGACATTAAAGTGAGGAAACAGTGTTCTGCTGGTTGGAAGCAAGCTCAGATCGTTGATCTGAAGGCGTTTCGACTAACAGTAAGAGGGGACGAGGTTCAGGACCATGTCTCCTCAGAGGGAGGTTTCAACAAACCCGTCATTTAGTCCCCACCGCCCTGTTAGTCAGTGTGCAACGTTCCAGTAAAAGTCTGTATAAGGCTGTAGAGGGGCCTAACACAAGACTTATAGTCTATTTGATTATTTCCGGATGATATTGTCTATGTCGAAGGCGTTAATTATTTTGGAACCCGACAAAATAAAGTTGTCGAAACCTTTGACCATCCTAAGTTTGTATACAAGATCATCGTAGAAATTGGGATGGAAAATTTAATTGGATATTGTTGAAAAGTGATATTTCAGAATTTAGTTCTGAATACGCTCTAAAGAATTTGCCAAATGTTTTTCTATGTTTGTGATATCTGTAACCCTGGGTTATAAATTTCAAAGTAATTGGTAAATCATTGGTATCAAAGTCCAAAACATCAGTGTCCTTGGCAATTCGAACCAAGAGAGATATATAGATATATATGCTTGAAGTTTAAGAGCAAACTGAAGACATCTGACAAAGCTGTAAGACAAAACTCACCAAGGACATAAGGGAAACTTACAGTAGTAAATCCACAGTCGTCACTTTTATCATATATATATTAGTATGAATTTTATTGTTTATTATCTTAATGTTTAAGTCTAAGAAAGGCGTGTCTGTATCACAAATATTAGCTTTGTTTCATTGAAGTACGGGTGGGTATATTTCAGGTATATATCCTTCACCTCAGGGCTATCGATAACTAATATGTCTAGATGTGTCATTGAATTTATCAATCAGATCAACACGTTCAGAGCTTAAATAGAGTGCATAACGTCCCTCTCATAACAAATTACAAAACAAAATCTACTATAAGAGGTGCACAGCTAGTACCCATAGGAATCCCAACGATTTGCTAATAAATCTTGCCATTAAATTCTACGTGATACTACCCATCAAAACCTCTACGGCTTTACATAACTCAGTACAAGTGCAGTATTTATATGAAGTATAGTTTTTGTTCGAAAAGAATCCAGAATTACTGGAAGTAGAGAGATATGTTTTAGATTCTCTGTTAAAACAACCAATATATGAGTGTCTATTTCAATTCTTTATACCCATTCAGCCATATTTCCATATCAAAGATTTTTATAAATGGTCTCTATTGACTGCTAACATTTTTCATTTCAATTTTCATTTCGGAATTTGTACATATGATCAGTTACTTTCAAATATACATTTGTAAAGGAACACGTGACTTTTGGTCTTAGCAAATGTTTGATTAGTTTTTTTCCTAATATTTATGAAACTGGACTTGAGTGATGATTAGAAGGATACATGTACAGGTCGTCAGAATGAACATATTTCAAAATTCACCTCTACTAAGAGTAAACGGAAAAGTGCTTTATCATATATGGCACTTTAATGTAAAGATGATGGATAAATCCAAACCACAAGTCCAAAAATCATGAAACCATAGGACATACAAAATCAGTGAAAATGAAAAATAAATGGAAAATAACAAAATATGTCTACTTGAAGAGCATATGTGAACCCCTGTGATGGAGTGAGATCAGGTGCCCGGGGAGAGTGAGCATCTCCTGCTTGCTAGCAACACCCGTCACATATACCCCGTAGAAAGAGTCAAATCGTGTGAATTCCATATGTATCTATATATGGAGAAGTCGAAGTAGGTAGCCTTCTAGTAAAGAAGGTGTCAAATCTGTGTAAAGTGATCGGAATCGGTCTCAGTCCAGAATATCATTTAAAAGTCTGGATAACGAGATATCATATGGAGTAATAAGAGTCTCGTAACGACCGTAGAACTTCCTCAGTGACGATGCTAGTCTAGCACATATATAACCCTGGTTGAGCAGCTTAACTGAAAGTCGCCTAGCCCTCAGAACAAAGTCATTGTAATTTGAACATGCTCTGGAATAACGTATTAACTGAGATATGAATACGCCGTATGCGGGCGATGATGGAATGTTGCTACTTATGAAAGGAAAGTTTGTGATAGCGAAATTGAAATCGTCACGTTTGTCATAGAGTGAGGTGTTCAATTGACCATTAATGTCGAACGACAACATAATATCTAAATACGAAGTAGAATTACTAGTTTCTGTGGTTTCTTTGACCTCCAGTTCACTTGGATAGATGATGCTAAGGTAATCCGCGAATGAAGGATTATTAATTGAAAGCAAGTCATCTATATATCTGTAAGTAAAATTGAAGCCAAGAGCCAATTGTTTTTTTTCCTTGCGAAAGCAAAGACTGAATGAACTCAGCTTCGTATGAATAAAGGAATATGTCAGCCAGAAGCGGAGCACAGTTAGTGCCCATTGGAATGCCGACAATTTGTTGAAAAACCTTACCTCCAAACACCACAAAAATGTTATCGATAAGAAAGTTCAACATCTGAATGACAGCTGTTTCAGTGTATTTATTTTTGGAATCAGAATTTTCCCTAACAAAGTAAGTTTTATCGTGGCCTATTACTATATATTTGAATTTGCGGCTTCCGTTTTTACTAGTAAATGCATTTTGAATAATTTCCGCTAATCTGTCTTTTAATTTCTGATGAGGGATCGTTGTGTACAGAGTCGAAAAGTCAAAAGACTTGATGGAGTGAATTTTAGTAAAACTTTTTGATTTTAGATGTTCTAACAACTCTTTTGAATTTTTAAGGATCCACATTTGATTAATTCCACTTCTGGAATATACTGTTTCGCAATATCTATGAAGGCCAGATTTAATTTCTGATAATATAATGTATTTTAATCGTATTGAAATTGGCTACTATACAAATTATAGTGAATGAAGGTAAAAGTAAATCATGTTGCATTTATTTGAAAAATATAAGACAACCAGCATAAACAATATCGTTCTTCTTAGGAAGAGTCACTTTTATAAATGTAATTATCATCATTTTTTCCCTCAATGATTATCAAAAAATCATACTATAAGAGGCCGTATCTAACGGTTGACATTCTCGTGCAAGATATCTCTGATTTCTAGTGGCGTCTAGAAAAGAAAGCAGAAGATATCAGACAAAGCTGTATGACACAAATCACCAAGGACCTGCATACAAAAAATGATAATAGTAGAATATACGCGGAACGATATTACAAAGATATTTGACTGTGCTGCGGTTATGATAGGACGGTCATTTGAGGTAACAAACGTCACTCAATTTGTGTGGTTAACCGGTTTACGGGCATCCAACTTCCCACTCACCGCAAAAGCGGCACAATCAAAGGACGCACGTTTACAAATTTACAAATAATCCTCCATATAGAGAACGATCAACAGGTTTCTCAAAAAGAGAGGTCATAAAAATTTATCACACACGAAAAATTTATAGAATAATATGTTGCAATCAAAAGTATGTAAGGAGACATCACCATAAGTAAACCGTGCTCTGTCCGTCTGTAAACAAGCGTAGATCCTTGATCAATAGGAGTCCCGACTAACAGTCAGAGGGCACGAGGATCAGGACCTTGCATTGTCTCCTCTGAAAAGGTTTGGACAAGGCCCGTCATAGAGTCCGCACCGCCCTGTTAGTCAGCGTGCAACGCTCAAGCAAAAGTCTGCATTGGGTTGTAGAGGGACCTAATACAAGACCTATGATCTTAGCGATGATCTCAGGGTCATACTGTTGATGTCGAAGGCGTTTCATAATTTTAGAACCCGATGATATGAAATTATCGGAACCTTTGACTCGCCTTAGTTTGTATACTAGATCACCGTAGAAAATGAGATAGGAAATTCCACTGGATACATATTGTTGAAAAGTCACATTTCCGATTTAAGATAAAATGTCTGAATACGATCTATACAATTTACCAAAGGCTTTTCGAAGTTTATGATATCTATAACCCTAAGTAAGAAGTTTAAAATAGGCTGAGAATTGTTTGTGTGAAAATCCGAAACATTAGTGCAGGCTCTAGCGAACCGAACCTATTGGCTAATATAAATACCATATGATAGGAGTCTGGGGACATCACTTTCTAGATAAGGGAAATTTACAATGGTAAATCCAAAGTCGTCACGTTTATCATATTATATATTGGTATGAATATTGTTGTTAATTTTAATATTTAAGTCCAAAAAAGGTGTTTCCTGGTCGGAAGTATTGGCTTTATTTAACTGAAGTTCAGCAGGATAAATGTCAGTGATATAGTTTTCAAACTCAGAGTTATCGACAACTAAAATATCATCAAGATATCTAGAAGTGTATTTAAACATAGCAATAAGATCGAAACGTTTAGAAGTTTGAATAGAATGCATAAAGTCTCTCTCATAACAGTATAAAAATAAAATCTGCTATAAAGGGAGCGCAATTAGTGCCAATAGGAATCCCAATAATCTGTTGATAAGTCTTGCCATTAAATTGTACATGAATATTATCCATCAAGAGTGTGATGGCATTACACAATTCAGTACAAGTCCAATATTTATAATTATTACATTGTTATTTAGAGAAAAATCCAGATGTAAATGAAGTACCGAGGTATGATTTAGAATCTCTGTTGAAACACCAGCGTATGAGAGACGGCAATTTGGCTATTATTGAGTCATGAAGTAGAGAGGTATATAGTGTCGAAAATCAAAAGTAGAAACGTTATTAGCCTCAAAATTTATCAAACCGAATTTTTCAATGACTTCGTTAGAAGTTTTGATAGACCAAAATTAATTGACGTTACTATTGCTAAAGACAGCATTACAATACTTGATAACATGGTCTTTAACTGCAGTAAGCGCGGAGGTAGTATGTGCTGCCACATTATTTATGAAAAATCTCCGTGATGCTTTTACTGAGAAGAAAGCCGGCCAATTGTGTCCGGGATCTGTATTATTCAACAGGTTCTCTGGTGTTCTCCACCACTAGTCGCCAGTATTAAAGTGAAACAGTTATTGTAGAGCCTTAATCAAGCAACGTGAATACGAAAGTATCGATATTTCATACACAAAAATCATGGCTGTATATGCATGCACCCTTGAAAGTCAGAAGAGACCAAGTGACGGGGAGAAGTAAATGTTTTCTTACTAGCCTTCCTTGTCACCTATGCCTCAAATGACATGTAGTTAATAAACGTGAAAGTGAAGAGATTTATATAATTTTACAAGTATTTATTCATATGTACATATTGAATAAGTAACTTACGTGCCTTTTCTTTGTTAGAACTGTTAAGGTCTATGGTACGCCTTTTATAAAGATCTCGCATATGATCAGGAATAGTATCAGGCATTGATCAGGTCTTTATTGTGATTTTGTTTGATACTGTATGGACCCATCTGTAGTGCTTGGACGTCAGCAGTAACACGTTTAAATTTATCAACTTCAGTACCCTAGTATAATGCCTTAGTTTCTGACGACACATTCATCATTCTGTGAGGTATGTTCTATGACTCTCACTAATGTTCTTCCCAGTATACCAAAACTCGAGTCTATACATTTTTGTGAAGTTTCCACAACACCTGCTTTGGCGGGAAGACAACCGTCTTCTGCTTTACATAGGATACCAGGAATAATAAATTAATTCTGCCTAGTAGACATATATACATCCATACTATGGTTATTTTATAGCAAGTTGTCAATCCTTCAGTCACTACCTGTATGGACGTAAATTTATAATACGTACAGACCATGGATCACTCAAATGGCTTCTGTGATTTAAAGATCCAGAAGGACAACTAGCTCGATGGCTAGAGGTTATTTCATCTTATGACATGGAAATACTACCGACAATACAAAGCGCAGTAATGCCGACTGTTTGGGTCAAAATCAAGTGGTCAATGTGGCTATTACAAAGACTGGAAAAGGAGATTGAAACTCCTTAGTTGAGGTTTTACGCACGATTGATACATAGGATACAGCAGAAAAAATCGATCTGTCAGAAAAGCAAGACAAAGACATGGACATTACGTTTGTTAAGTAATGGTTTCAAACATTTGAACGACCTGAATACAAATCAGTTTCATCAGAGAGTTTTGCAGTAAAATCTCTTTGTGCTAAGTGGAACAGATTAGTTATAAGAGATAAACTCTTGTGCAGGTTATGTGAAACTGATAATAATAAAAGTGTTCATTATCAAATAGTAGTTCCCTTTTCAGAGAGAAGAATCATTTTTGAGTTTTCACACGTTGCAGAGGTGTCTGGTCATTTAGGCATGTATCAGTAAAACCATATGCAAAATCAGACAATCATACTACTAGACTGGCTTGCAAGGATACGTCAGAAGCTATGTAGTTGGGTGTGATATATGTGCATGGTGGAAATCAACAATTCAGACCAAACGAGTGCATATTCAAACTTCACAAGTAGACTGTCTTATGGAGCGTATATCTACTGACATACTCGGAGAGCTTCGTGAAACCGAAAATGGGAACAAATACATATTGATGGTCAGTGACTATTTTACTAAATGGACAGAAGCATTCCCGATGCCAAACATGGAGGCTCAAACTGTAGCTTCTATCATTGTGAATGAAGTTGTATATCGGTTTGAAGTCCCACATATAATCCATGCCAACCAAGTTTGACAGGTCAAAAGTAGACTATTCTCTGAAATATGTAAGCTTCTTCAGATAAAGAAAACTCGCAAATCCCGAAACCATCCTCAATCAGATGATATTGTGGAGTTCTTTAACAAAACTCTTGTGACAATGTTGAGCTCATATGTGAGTGAGAATCACGGGAGATCAACACATCCCATATGTCACGATGGCATATAGGACACAGAGCATGAATCTACGGTGCTCAGCCCTAATATCATCATGCTCGGCAGAGAGACATCTAAAACATTAGATCTCATTTATGTCAACAACATGGAAAACTGTGCCACAGAATGAGTGGGCTTGGATATTAAAGAGAAAATTGAAAGAGCTCACACATTTGTTGGAGAGAATTTGGAAGGGTTAATACGAAGACGGAAACAGTATTATGACTTGAAAATGTCGTATGAAAGCTTTCGAAAGCGAGACTTGGTTATAGGTTTATGTCTTTTTCCCACCCCACAAAAGAAAGTTGGATGTTCCTCCAAACTGATATCCATTTGGAGAGGACCATTTATTGTGTTTAAGAGATTATCTGAAGTGTTATACACGGTGAAATGTGGTAGAGATGAGTGAGAGCAAGTGATTCATTGTGATAGTATGAATGTTTGCAAAATACGAAAATAACTGGTGTCACATGACTATGGCACTAACAACAATATACCACAGTGGACATTCATGGACCCCTGAAATTTAGAGTTGAGACCATGTACCCGGGAGGAGTGAGCGGCTCCTGTTTGGCTAGCCACACTCGCCATGAATGCCCTGACATACAGACGAAACAATATGATTAAGCACTGTATATATACATGAATGTGAACAAACACTGCAAGGAACAAATTTTAACGGGAGAGATTGTGAGGAGAGGTTGTGAAGTACCACGAAGGTGGAAAAAGCACTGAAAAGATCACAGAGAGATAGTGTTATTCACATGCGACATTCTTGCATAAGAAATGCAACCTCGTTAACATTTATAGAGATTCCTATTTGGTAGTCATTTATTTAAGGTGATTTTGATTCATTACTTTTTAGAACTTTTCAATACTTTTTTATTCATTTTATATCTTGTTACCTTTTTTCTTTGCCATATATGCATCATTCATCATTGTTTTATATGTGCTGGAAAAGCATGTCATTGTTAAATAACATTGTAAAATATTGGACATATCCCTGTTTTGTAATTAATATCATACAAAGTTACATAGTGTATAGGGACGTGGGTAATGTGATGAGATTCATATACAAGTATATGAATGTGAAAGCACAGCTTCAATGTTGTTGGATGGATAAATCCAAAGAATACCCAAACGTAAAACGCTATAAATACGAGCAAGAGCGCTTATTCCTGTCAATCTCAAATTGCCATTCGAAGAGAACACATCAGTATCGTCAAATTATTATACTCTGGGTTATTGTACATCGCTGGTACTAG
Organism: Pteria penguin; assembly: GCA_035048485.1. Taxonomy (NCBI): domain Eukaryota; kingdom Metazoa; phylum Mollusca; class Bivalvia; order Pterioida; family Pteriidae; genus Pteria; species Pteria penguin. Next base: position 37,226,139 of record CM068588.1, on the reverse strand, counting down.
TATCTTTGGGGTCTGAGGGTGTAACGTAGTTAGCTTTAGGAGTCCTATTAGGACAGCGTTTATCAGGTTGATAGAAACACCGAGGGTTGCAACAGCCAAAGAGTTTTGACACCAAGGCGATTGTGACACAAAGAAAGTTAGGGGGGCATGTTACTATGCTGGGGCACTTTGGACTTACAGGGAATGCCACGAGACTCACGTAAATAATCACTGTAAACATCATAAACATGTACCTTTTAGTTCTACATGTATTCGTATATAGGCCTACATGGCTCCTATGTTCTTTTTATCATTTCTTGGTTTATTATTTAATGTTATCTAAAATCTTCGGACCCAAACACGCTACAATATGAACTAACTTCTGAAAAGGCCATTTTAACCAAAGTACGTCTACCACCCAAATTTCTAAATGTAGCATGATTACAAAGTACATATACATACATGTAGAATATATTTTAAGCATGAATGCACTACATGTGACTGTTCTCTTAACCCTGCATACATGTTATTCTAAATATTATAGAATTAAAAATCCCTGTTGCATTTAAATATATGTTTAAGAGGAGGAATGAAGAAATTGGCCCATAAAAGTCTAGGTGAAATATATATAAAGCGAAAATGACGTAGGAGGTACCTTTTATGTACTGAACCTAATTTCATAAAAGGGCGTGTGCCCAGTCGTAAGCTAAATCGGTCGTAAATTTCTGACTAGCTTAAATTTGACTAATCTCCATTTTACAAATTATCAATATTTTGAATAATTTATTATACTGAATATTTTCATATTCTACATAAAGCTACTCCATGGACATGAAATATCCATTACAGATACACATAACCTTATCTATCATTTATAAATGTCCATGCCAGTGTGATGGCCATTATTAAGGACTTACGCTGGACTTAGGCTCTACTATTATTTATTAAAAACTTTAGTCCAATCATTACTTACGAACAGGCGTACGCTGATCTGTGAAATCAGAGACAAATATATGGCACGGTGAAACACAAAGTAAGTCGACTAAAATATGGCGTAAGCCTAGTTTAGAAATGTAGATCTACGACTTTTGTGCGACTCGGTCCGGAGGACACGTAGATTTTGGACTTAATTTACCCCTTTTATAGGCTTTCGCTGCTATGTGAAACGGAAATTAATCAAAAACTAATCAGAAATATGTCCTGAGTCTGGTGCCATAAACTGAGAAAATACTTAAGTCAATTTTTTTTTTAATTTTTTCCATTATCAGACGTTCAAATAAGCTGTCATGGAGAATGGTTTAATTATATTAATTGATAGAATAAATCTCAATGAAATCCAAATCCCAGTTATTAATTCATTGCTGAACAGAAGAATTTGAAAATATGACTTAAAGTATATTTTCTCAGTTTATGGCGCCGGACCCTGGACTTAGCTTACGTATAACCCGTTCACCCGGTTTTTTTGTTTTTGGATTTTTTGGTTTTTTGTTGTTGTTGTTGTTGTTTTTTTTTTTTTTGGTTTTTTGTTTTGTTTTGTTTTTTGTTTTTTGTTTTTTGGGGGTTTTTTTTGTTTTGTTTTTTGTTTTTGTTTTTGTTTTTTTTTTAATATGTATATGTTTGTGTGTTAATGACATGTATGTTGAAGGTATGAAGTCTAAAATATATTTCCATGATCTTTTTCATGAAATTTAAAAATTAAAAGAGATCGCTTTTCCTTTTTTATTTTAACTCTTTAATGTATTAAATTTTAAAGTAAAAGAACTTTTACTTCTTCATCCAAATGTGATCCTCACAAATTTAGTCCAGATCTACATGTAGGTTAAATTCCTCACAACCTCTATACTCTTCTAATTTTAATAAACACTAATACCACTTTGGGTGCTCCTTATTCAGAGGAGGGATGTCCTACAGTGAAGCGAAGTGATCTTATTCTTAAGTAATAAATTTGTACATGTGCATAACATCATTGTGTTTGTTTCAGAGAGAGAGAGAGAGAGAGAGAGAGAAGTTATGTACACGAGTAAGAGTTATCTTTCCCGAATACATTTACTTCTTTTCTTCACCACCAGAGTTCGCGTTCGTTGCGGAAGCGAAAGTGCAGCAGAGATTGCTGGTTGATGCAAGGTGGTAGAGTACCAGATATCGAAAGCTTGTCAAACATAATACCATTACGTTACTGGTATTTATAAACATTCATGTGATTTGGGTATTATGTATGATAGTAATAAATATGTGTGTTTAACATGGATCGGAGGTGAACCTAGCGGGTGTTGATACCTGTTTATAAATACGGTATGTCACGGCAAGCAGACGAATGATAAGAAATGTCAGCGACGGTACTTCATTTTGGTGATATTGTGTCTTTATATGCGGAGGGCAGTGTCAGTGGATTCATTTCTACTCTAGGGTAAGTGAAATAGACTAGTGTTGCAGTAATAGGGTGTCAATCCACAAAACCTGTGGTCTTTGTCTACAAGAACTCCAGGTGCAATGAATTATTACCTAGTGCATCTGTTAGAGTAAGACACTGCACTGAAGTTGACTGAACTGGATTAGCTGACCTACCCCTTATCCTCCCTTTAAGGCTTCCCATAGCTATAGAAATTATAGGCATTTATTTGATGATTGAATAATTAGTGTAGCCTGTGACCTAGGCCCAGGTCTGTAGGAAGCATTTAAAAATATGGGGTTGGCCCAAATCCTGAATCTGTTTTGTAACATGATAGAAAACTAGTCCATCATCAGCCAAAAAAGTTTCTTCTTCTTATTATTCTTCTTCCATTACGAAGTGTACTCATAAATGAGTGTCATACTTCATGTGGAAGTCAAGATAAAAGCCTCAGAAGGCAGTCCAGAAAAAAAAGGGGAATAAGGTGTTAGATGGAGGAAATGAGTCCCTTTTCGCGTTTCGCTAGTAAGAAGACTCTGTTAATAGAATGCTGGGTATTGATAGGAAGGTTTTTAATGTTAGATGAGAGGGTAGCCCCTTTCGTGTTATGCTAGTTAGAAGGGTCCTGTTAGAGACAGTGGAGCAAAAGTGAAGTAAATGTAGGAAGTTTTGTGTGTGCTCGGGTTTATTAGGTTTATGGGTCTGGACCCCTTTTTCGCGTTGCGCTAGTTTACAAATAGAAGTGAGGATGAAATAAACAGAATTCAAATTCAACTCAACTCAAACACTATTAAGAGCAACAAAAAGGCAGCGGGGATATTATGAAAACATTGATATAAGTCCAAAAAGGCCTTAAGTGAACAGTGTATGACAAGGGAGGATATGAAAATACTTAAGTGCATGAAAAAAAGGTGTATTGGGTGAAAAAGGCCTCGGTGTGATTAATGCGTTATACAGTGTTCTACAGGGGGGCTACGGAACTATATTGGGTCCATGAAAAAAAGTTGTATTGGGTAAAAAAGGCCTTCGGTGTGATAAATTTGTTATACAGTGTTTTATAGGGGGGATACAAAAATATATTGGGTCCATGAAAATAAGTTGTATTGGGTTCGGCTTCGCCTCGCCCAATACAACTTTTTTTCATGGACCCAATATATTTTCGTATCCCCCCTGTAAAACACTGTATAACTAATAATAAGTGTCTGAAATGTTTCCCCAAGGTTATTCGATTACCAAATATCGTGTAACCTAACCTAAATATAAACAGGTTAGGCACAATCTCTCTCTGAGAAAGTTCTCAACCAACATTGTTCAGTGAATCTGGCAGGAAGATTTGATTTAAATTGAAAATTTTCAGTACTTGAAAAATCCAGATAATTGTTCAGCATTTCAGAGACAACCTGCACTTTAACGATTGTGTCCAATCATCATAATGATTAGTGTGCTGCACCGTAATTGTAAAATCACCATTTTGAGCTTTTGCTTTCTGTCCTTCACCTTCTTAGACATGGCTCTTCTTAGACAAGACTCTTAATTTGTCCCATTGTCCTACATGTACAGTACATCATACTACATGTTATACATGGTTGCTAGCATTGGCTGGGATAGTTTATTCTGCAATGAACTGGGGTCTTGTCCAGAGGGTGTCTGGTAAATAATACATTGTAGGAAAAAGTTGAAAAATTTTACCAGACCAAAGCTAATTTTACCATGACTGAGAGACTCTAGTCTAGGTTTTGGTCATTCATGTGGTTCAGTCAATGATATGCCAGGTACATGGATGAGAGATTCTAGGTTTGAGTCATTGTGGTCCAGTCAGTGACATGCTTGGCACGTGGGTGAGAGATTCTAGGGTTGAGTCATTGTGGTCCAGTCATTGGCATGCTTGGCGCATGGGTGAGAGATCTTAGGTTTGAGTCATTGTGGCTCAGTCATTGGCAGGCTTGGCCCATGGCTGATGGGCCATAGGCTTGTCATTGTAGTTCCTGTGGTAGCATGTTTGTTCGAGGATCAGCTAATATAGTTCCATTGGTAGAATGATCATCTTATGGCAGAGAGATATTGTGTTTCAGTCATTGGCATCAATGGCATGCTTAGCGCATGACTGAGAGGTTCTAGATTTGGGTCATTTTGGTGCAGTCAGTAGTATGCCTGGTACATGGGTGAGAGATTCTAGGTTTGAGTCATTGTGGTCCAGTCAGTGGGATGCTTGGCACATGGATGAGAGGTTCTAGGCTTGAGTCGTGGTTCAGTCTGTGGCATGCTTGGCACATGGCTGAGAAGTCCTAGGTTTGAGTCATTATGGTCCAGTCATTGGCATGCTTAGCACATGGGTGAGAGATCTTAGGTTTGAGTCATTGTGGTTCAGTCATTAGCAGGCTTGGCATATGACTGAGAGGTTTTAGGTTTGAGTCATTGTACTTCAGTCAGTGGCTTGCTTGGCACATGGGTGAGAGATTCTAGGTTTGAGTCATTTTAGTTCAGTCAGTGGCATGCTTGGCACATGATTGAGAGGTCTTAGGTTTGAGTCATTGTACTTCAGTCAGTGGCTTGCTTGGCACATGGGTGAGAGATTCTGGGTTTGAGTCATTTTAGTTCAGTCATTGGCATGCTTGGCACATGGCTGATAGGTCCTAGGTTCGAGTCCTTGTAGTTCAGTCATTGGCATGCATAGCTCATGACTGAGACAACTTAGGTTTGTATCAGACTCTAGGCTTGTTGTTCAGTCATATGGATGAAAGGCTAAGATGTAAGTTTTTGTGTCACAGTAGATGTTAGCATGTAAAGGATCCCTAATTGTTGCAGGTTGGTGTACAATGCAATAGACAGATGCTATCATCACATGAGTCTAATCATATTTGTTTGAGACAAATAACAGGAAAAATAACCCCAATACATCTACACTTAGGATGTTACCCTTAATGGTCAGTTGCTAGGTTATGGTGTTTTACCAGAGCAGCAGTCCCAAGGTTTTAGTAAAGTATTTAAAGCTGTATACCCTATGTTCTCATATTATAGGTAAATTTATTCAAAATTGTTTTGATTATGTTAAAAGCCTAAAACGTATTTTAAAAAAGGCCCTTGCAAATGTTGTGATCAAATTCATGGTATTAATTGAGATATATATGGCTGTCTAAAATGCTGTGTTTGTAAACAGAATGTTTACAACCAACTTATAACATGATCTAATTTGGAAGCCGCATCATGGAGGGGAATAAACTTGACGAGTAACTTTAAAAATCTGCATTCAAGTCTGCTAAAGTTAGTTTTTACTGATATTGTTTTCTTTTAGAGTCTCCATTCGTCGTATTTGTTTTGATTAAACTGCGCACGCGCAAAGTCAGGTCATGGTTGTATTTATGGAATACCCACTTTATTTACGAAGTATTTTCTTTTTATTTTAATATCTCCAAAGGTTTGAAGCAACAAAAAATGTTATCAACGCAAAGTCAATATCTTCAGCCATAGGAGAAAAATATAGTTTTTAGCTCACCTGAGCCAAAGGCTCAAGTGAGCTATTGTGATCAATCACCGTCCGTCGTCCGTCGTCCGTCCGTCGTCCGTCGTTAACTTTTCACATTTTCGACTTCTTCTCCAGAACCACTGAACAGAATTTGATGAAACTTGATAAGCATGTAGTACTCATGGTCCCCTACAAGTGTTGTTGTTTTTCGTCCGGATTCATCAATAGGTGGCGCCACCACAGGCAAAAGTAGGTCAAAGAGGGTACCCTCCTTTGACAAACTTCTTCTTCAGACCGGGGGCATACAGAGACAAACCGAATGCATAGGAATGATCTAGAGGGATGTGTGAAGAAGTGTTGTTATTTTAAGTTCCGTTCTGAAATCAAATTTTTGACGTTTTTTTGACGTTTTTTTGTACTTGGTAGTTTTAATGCAGAAAAGAGGTATTTTTTTCTTTTAGTAAACATTGATGCATTAATTTGGTTTAATTTGATCATTTTGATGGTAAGAAATACTACTGCGAAGAAAATTTTTCAATATTTTATGTTTTGGATTTTTTATGAATTTTTTAAGACTTTCAAGAAAAAGGGGGGTGGGATAATTGGTGTAAACATTTCACAGTTTGAACTTTTTCTTCGGAACCACTTGCTGGAATTCAATGAAACTTGGCATGCATCAAATACTCAAGGTCCCCGACAAATGTGGTCATCTTTGTCAGGATCCATGAACAGGTGGCACCACCACAGACAAAAGTAGGTCACAGAGGGTACCCTCCTTTGACAAACTTCTTATTCAGATCGGGTGCATACAGCGACAAACCGACTGCATAGGAATGATTTAGAGGCATATTGGAAGAAGTGTTGATATTTTTGGTTCCATTCCGAAATCAAATTTTTGACGTTTTTTCATTTTTATTTTGGACTTTGTTATTTTAATGCATTAAAGAGTTATTATTTTCTTTTAGTAAACATTGATGCATTCATTTGGTTTCATTTAATCATTTCTATGGTAAGGAATGCTGGTGCGAAGGAATTTTTTCAATATCCCGATTTTTGAATTTTTTATGAATTTTTTAAGACTTCCAAGAAAAGGGGGGGGGGGGGGGGGACAATTTTTCATATCTTCAACTTGATCTACAGAACAACTTGAAGGATTGTGATAAAACTGGGTAGGATGCAAGTACTCATAGTCCTTTTCAAAGGTTTTGTTTTTTGTGCGGATCATCCAAATTGGTTAACAGATAATGCCACCATGTCTAAAAGTAGGTCTCACAATGGTACATATACCACTTGGTAATTGAAATATGGAGAGTAGCGGTTCAAATCCAGCGGTGGTCAAAAAATTTTTTTTTTTTTTTTTTACACATCTAAATAAGTTTTTAGATGTTTCTCAACACTCAACATATGAAATTAGGAATTTTACGTTTAAGACTTCCAAAAAAAAAAAGGGGGGGGGGGGGGGGTGTTTGGCCATTTTTCACATTTTCAACTTTTTCTACAAAACTGTTTGAAGGATTTTAATAAATCTTGGTAGAAATAAGTCACTTATCATCCTCTTCAAATTCTGTTGTTTTCGTCCAGACCTCTTTACAGGTGGCGCCACCATAGTCAAGAGTAGGTCACAAAAGAGTTCCCTCGTTTAACAATATTCTTTTTCATACGGGCTGTATACAGAGACAAACAGAATGCATAGAAATGATCTAGAGGGATGAGTGAAGATGTATTGTCATTTTGGTTCCCTTCCAAAATCAAATTTTAGAATTTTTTTCGACATTTCTTTGGACTTGGTGATTCAATGCAGAAAAAAGTGTCATATTTCCTAGTTAATTGATAATGATGATTTCTTATGGACTATTGTGATCATAATTATGGTAAGGATTGTTACTTTGAAAGAATTTTGTGAATATCTCAATTTTTGGATTTTCTATGAATTTTTTAAGACTTCCAAATGAGGGTGTATAGGAACAATTCAATCACATTTTTCACTTCTGCTGTTATACCACATGAAAGATTTTAATGAAACATGGAATACATGAAGTACTAAAAGTCCTCTATCAATTTGGTAAATTTCATCCAAATTGGTTAACAGATAATGCCACCATGTCTAAAAAGCAGTTCTCACAATAGTACATATACCACTTGGTAATTGAAATATGGAGAGTAGCGGTTCAAATCCAGCTGTGGTCAAAATTTTTTTTTCATTTCTTTACACATCTAAATAAGTTTTTAGATGTTTCTCAACACTCAAGATATGAAATTAGGCAATTTTAAGTTAGATCTGGACAATATTTGAAACAATTGTTGTTCATGACCCAGACTTGAAATCAGTCAACAAAAGGCCCCACCTAAAGAAAATGACTAACTTGTTGCCCTGAATGACTTCTTGCAGAGACAAAGGAAATGCTTAATATCAAAATCACCTGAATGGATGTGCAAAAAAGTGTTGTTTTTTATTCTAGCCTGAAATAAAATTTGACATATTTTCAACATCTGTGTTGACTTAGTCACATTAATGCAAAAATAAATGAATTCTTCCTTCATGCATGACTGATAATCTAGGTACTCAGGTGAGCGATATAGGCCCACTTGGGCCTCTTGTTGTTTTACATGCTTTAATTTTTTTATATTATACCAACTTGTAGGGTATACATCTTTAACATTTGTTCTCTGTGGGAGATGAAAGTAAATGCAGGTTTATAAGTAATAAATATAAAAGGTCAGTAAATAATTTATGGTCAGAAGAACAAACATTCCGAAGGATTATACTAACAGAAAGTCAGCAGGAGGTCATACAATAACAAATGTTTAGCAATGTATCTTCTCAGATGTCATAGTTCCAATGGTAGCATGCTTGGTTTAGGATCAGATGGCATAGTTCCATTAGTAGTATGCTTGGTGTAGGCTCAGCTGGCATAATTCCATTGGTAGCATTTTGATCTATTATCAACTGCTATAGTTCCATTGGTAGAGTGATTGGTTTAGCATCAGCTGGCATAGTTCAGTCGGTAGAATGCTTTGTTTAAGATCAGATCAGCTGGCATAGTTCCATTGGTAACATGTATGATCTATCAGCTGGTATAGTTATATTGGTAGAATGATTGGTTTAGGATCAAGTGGAATTGCTCCATTGGTAGAATGCTTCATTTAGGATCAGCTGGCATAGTTTCATTGGTAGCATTTTTATCCAGGATTAACAGCTATAGTTCCATTGGCATGATGCTTGGTTTAGGATCAAGTGTTATAACTCCATTGGTAGAATGTTTCATCTAGGATAGACTGGCATTAGTTCCAATGGTAGCATGTTTAATCTAGGATCAGCTGCTGTAGTTCCATTGATAGACTTTTGTTTAGGACCAAGGCTAGAGGTTCCAGGTTCACTCCTTACTGGTGATTTGTGAGTGTATCTTCTGTCAGATAAAAGTGAGAACTAAAGTCCTGTGTTATGGTAGATTATTCACAGGTGAAGAATCCTGTACTGATTTAGGTGCATCTGCTGCATTAATAGAAATTTGGATGTAATGTGACTGGCAGAGGCCACTAAAATATATCAGTGAAATAATCCTGAGAAGACATAAAAGAAATAAAGTTTTCTTTGTACCTCCTACATTTATTTTTGTATATACACCTTGTGTTACTTTTGTACATACACCTTACAACTGTATGTTATACAATATAGCTGTTTTGATAATTATATGTACCTGCAATGGATAAATACATCCATATTTATTACCGTTATGGAGTGGTACTCTGGAATAGGCAAAAATTACTGCATTATGCCTCTAATGATAATACTCATTTCAAAGTGGTGAAGAGAAGGTGTCATGCAAGAGGTTTGGTAGTAGAGGCTCCTGTGGTGTATCCTTGCCAGAATGAACGACTCCTTGATATCTGTATAGAATTAACTGTAGACAATTACATAATTGCCGTTAATTGTTAAGTTAATAAAATTGCTGGCAGTAAAACCTTATCAAGAAATCATCCCCGAAGTACCTAAACATTTGATACAACATAGTGTCACAAACATTTCTTACACATGGTTTTTTTTTAATGATCTTGATGTATGTTCTATTTAAAAGAAGTCTTGTTTATTATGAGTTGAGATCGAAAATGCGTGGGTTACGTAGAATTACCTTTCAAGTTTCAATGTGATAAACTTTGTATTTAAAAGGAACGAAGTGAGCACCCTTGGAAACATGCACGAGGTATAATACTTGTAATGAATTGTAATATTTGGGACATGATTTATGGCTGGGTCGATATTAAAGTGTTCAGTGTTTGCCTAACAATTGACCTGGACTAAGAGATAGCGCTGTACAGGTACCGGAGCTGATTTATTTTCTTAATAATGCGTGGGATTTCGGGTGCATGGGTGCCATGGATGCGTCAAGAATGCGGTTCAACACGGATCGCTGGTGCAAAATTGTCATTAAAACGTAATGCGTGGATCACTCATGCAAGGGTGACAGTAGCGCGTAAAGCACGTTTACTGAACCAGGATCATAGGCGCCAAGATGACATGAACGCGTAAAGCATGCTGTTCAACAATGATCACGGGTGTGAGGATGGCATTAACACATAAACATATGGTTCCAACTTGATTCTAGGTACAAAGCTGACATTAAAGCGTAGGGCATGTGTTTCGACCCGGATATGATTCAACCCGTATAGTGGGTGTAAGGATGACATAAAACTTACATGTAGGGCGTGTGTTTCAATCGGGATGGTGGGCACAAGGGTGACATTAAAACTTGTGGCTTGTGTTTCAATCGGGATGGTGGGCACAAGGGTGGCATTAAAACTTGTGGCTTGTGTTTCAATCGGGATGGTGGGCACAAGGGTGACATTAAAACTTGTGGCTTGTGTTTCAATCGAGATGGTGGGCACAAGGGTGACATTAAAACTTGTGGCTTGTGTTTCAATCGGGATGGTGGGTGCAAGGGTAACATTAAAGCCTAGATCGTGTGTTTCTTTCCGGATGGTGGCGCAAGTTTTACATTAAAGGTAAGGTCGTGTATTTCAACCCGGATGGTGAGCATGCCCACAACGGTGAAATTAAAGTTTATGGTGTTTGTTTCAACCCGGATAGTGGACGCAAGGTGACATTAAAGCTGAAAACGTGTGATTCCATCCGGGTTGTTGTCGCAATTAAAGGGGGGGTATTATATGTAAGGCTTCAACCCTATTTATTGCGAATCAAGTGTCACAGGTTTCCTTTCTGATACTGTTGAAGGGCAGTGATTGTCCTGTGTGTACTACTATTATATGCAAGGGAAATTGAAATAAATAAATATAAAAAAGACAAAACAGTAACATCGAATAACAGCCTTTACAAGAATCCGAATCCTAATATGATACGAGTGGGATAGAATATTTACAATATGAAATATTAGAAATACAGTTTATTTATAGTATAACGAATAGAAGCTACCTGAGATGGCTGTATATTTGTTATGCTGGTTCTTTTCGCGGGAGAAGTAAATGTGTTTGTCCCAGTTTGAGTCCGTGAACAAAGCTGTTACTGAAGAAAACAGTTGTTACACATTCCTACATTTTAATTAGTTATAGATATATATTTAACAACAACCATCACAGACAACGTGAACGTTGGCAACGAGAGTACGTGCGACAGTCATATAAATAGCTTTAACTTCTGTGATAAATTGTAGTTTGGAGAGGTAAAGAATGAAACACTTTGGGGAATCAGGACACAAAGAAAAAAGGTGTTTCCCCCTTGTGTAATCATAAAATGTTACGTAATTATGTGAATTGGAGTCGATTCCCCATCTGTAAGTGATCAAGTAACATTTCTATGCATCAGAGTTGTTAGTTAACTGCGCAGAATCCCTATATTGTTTACAATCCAGATTTTCTGAAGAAACGCTTATAGGACGATAGAGCCAGGTGGATGGGGGTGGTTAAGGGGGTTTTACGTCGCTTTCAACAATTCTTTAGTCATATTGCGACATCCTCTTACACATAGTGGTGCATTTGAACCTGGGTCATATGCCCGATAAGGTCAGCTCTATATACTTAGCACTGCACCAAATCTGTCTTATAACAGGGCCATAGACACTCCATATACCTTCTGTAGATTACTGTTATAATCACTTGATCATGCAAGAACTTTTGGGACTGTTGTGGATTGATTTTAGGTGATAAAGAGAAGAAAGTTGTGCTTCATTGAAGAAAAAAAGGGGGGGGGTGTTTGTTGATACAACTCGTGTATATTGTTAAAACCAAACAGACATTGATTTGTCGTGGTTAACCAGTACGCATAATATTCACTGTATACGTTGATAATAACTTGATACTTGGTGTTTGGGACATCAGTGATGGAGACACGTACAATCGCACTCATCTCCTGAAATATGCTTCGATTTAGACACTTTTAGAGCCAAATAATGTACATTTTTCAGATTTGATTTAAAGTCATTTTGTTTACAATTCACTTCACATATTGCTTACTGTTTCCGATTGGGCACGGTACGTTGGAAGTCATTGTAGCCTGACCTCTTGCCAATAATGACTATAGAACTCGGTGGCCTAGTTAGCTAGCGCTGTAGTGGATAAAGGACTCGTGGCCGAATACTTTCTTAAACGGTGCGCAGGAACTCACTGTCTTCACATTTCTTTCAAGTCTGGATTCGAGTCCCGTTCTAGGTAGTGTGAAGGTCTGCCTTTCGACCCAACGATTGTCGGTGGTTTTCTCCGGTGTTCACCACCAGTCATCATATACATCAAATAGATACGAGGTTTGACATGTAACTGTCGGACTCTGGAAGGGAAAGTCGTATTGCGTCGTCACGTGTTACACACAGTTATATGCGACGTTGATGGGCTGTGGAGTGACAATCTGAGACATAGCTGCTTGTTTTACATCACACCAAGATTGTTTCACTTATTTGACGGCATCTGACTGAATTATCGCACATGAATTTTGACTTGGGCAACGGACGTAGCCGAGACTGTGAATGATCTTCTACGTACCAGATCTCGCGTAATGCGGGGCTTCAGTTTTTATTGTCTCATCGGAAAGACGCCGACGAGTTATCGATGGGGATGGAACTTAGGACCATTAATTCAGGATCCAAGTTCTTTACCGATTGCGCTACGCCGGCTGTCCGTCTGTATGTTATCTTTTTTATATTTAAACTTCAGAACTACTGAAGTAATATTGATGATTCCTTTCAGCTAGACTAAAGGATGGATTCAGGGCGGTTCAACGTAGACCTTTTGATAAACTTCTTAAAACTGGCTGCAAAGATCAACAAACACACTGTCAGAGTGTTGTTGTTGGTTTTTTGTTGTTGCGTTTTTATGGGCCTCCTAAAATGTTAGTATATTTTTTTTCCATTTGGATATAAATATTTGACGCTTCTTTTAACGTCTTTCCGGATTTAATATTTATTCCACATTTTCAGACGATTTCCTCGAGTTTTTTTTCAATCGTAGATTGTTTGTTGTGCATTAGTTCTGCCGGCTCCCAAGGAAACATAATCAGATACACTAGTGTGCGATACTGAAATGAGATTTCACTTTGTTTTCAATCAGTACGATCTGCTAGAATAGAATTGTTTGGAAGTGACCAGCACTCACTGATTAAAGCGAATTTGTAAACTGATTTTTACTTACGGGAGGAACAAGTTCGTGATGCTAGATGTGTAGTAAGCTGGAAATGTATGCCATCATTAATTAGTCCGTAATCGCACGGAGTGGGTATTCCCATCAAAGTAGGGGTCTGGTTAATGTGAGAGCAAATTGAATGAAGCAAGAAGAACATGTAACGCTAGCGCTACGTAAGCTGCCTTCTCAATACTGTACTCTTATACAGATAGCTAACGACTTGTCCTTGAATATGATAAAATGAATCCTTGCTTCTATGGAATTGTATTATTGAGCTTTAGCAATGAGGACACTTCGTTCTTTTTTTATTTTTGTAGATAATCCACATACTAGATTTCTTAGAAATCAATAACGTGGATTTTATATCGTGTTAAAAATACATCATTCAGTTGAAAACTGAAAATCCATCCTTACTTGAATAAGATATATTGAAAAAAGTCTGTCGATTAGTATAGTTTAGTTTATTAGTCAAAGGCATTACTTCTTGTTTTTCTTTGATTCTTGTTTCACGACGCACCAATATTACAGCACTTACATGATGACTTTTTGTGAGTTAGAAACGGTTAACCAGAAAGCGATAATCGAAATATGAATGTAATAATTTATCATGTCCATAAACTTGCAATGTTGTCTCATAACTCTTTTCGGTTTTTTAGAAAAAGAGAGTGCCTGTCAAAGAAAAAATGAAATGAATATTTTATATGATAGAAATAAACTTAGTGGATCTGTGACTGAATCGGGAGGAAAACTGGGTAAATTTAACATATGATGTGAAATGTCTTGATTTACATCAGGTCTTAATGTAAGTAAGACATCTATCATTGAACCGAATGCATCAGAGTGATCTAGTGGGGCATTTTAAGAAGTGTTGTTTTTGTGTTTTTGATGGTTTTCTATACTTTTTTCCCATATATTTTTGTGTCATTTTATTAATTTATTCAACACAGAGAATCAGTAAAGCATTTCTTTGCTAACATTTATTTGAAAATGTCTGTTTCAAGGGTTATTTTAAAGGGTCATGTGAAAAAATTTTTCTGGGTTTATTATTTCTCTTTTTTTTTGTGAATTACTGATATAGACCAGTTCTGACATGCAAAAAGTTAGTCGTTCAACCCCCACTTGAAGTAAACTTTTTTTCCAAGGACTCATTTCATTTTACAACAAAACAAGTTTGTGAGTGTTTTGCAGCACTCAATAAGTCATACTTAAAAATTGACGCAGTCTTTGTCACAAATTTTTGCGTCATTTTCTTGATTTATTTTTTATATGTAGACATGATTGAGAAGTTATAAAACATGAATTTTATTTTCCAACTTTGACTAGAAAATATCTGTTTGAAGGGTTAGTCTGTCGTATTAATCACAATACAGATTAAGCGAGAGAATATATATACATCTGTGTATTTCTTCAAGCAGTCAGTTGTTTATGCTCATGTGAGCGATATAGGCCCACTTGGGCTTTTATTTGTTATATATTTATGATGTGTTTGATTATTCATTTATTTATCTTTTTATGTTCCCGGATCGATAGATCGGGGGAATATTGTTTTTTCCTGTTTATCTGTCTGTCATCTTTCACTTTGGCCATAACTTTTGAAAAGTAAGGGACATAGACTTCATATTTCACATGCGTACTCAACTAATGAAGCCTTTTCAAATGACACCGAGGTCGATGACCTTTTGACCTTGACAATGACTTTCACGCTGAAAATAACTATGTTTGTCTGTTGTCAACTTTAACCTTGACCATAATTTTTGAACCATGAGGGATAGAGACTTCATATTTCACATGCGTACTCAACTAATGAAGTCCTTTCAAATGACAACAAGGTCGTTGACCTTTAACCTGGACAGTGACCTTCACGCAAAAAAAACCCTTTCTTGGACTTTGTTACTTTCGGGGGCATTAGTGTTTCACAAACACAGCTTGTTTCATTTATTCTTTTAATTAGAGACATACATACTGTGTATATATGTCTCTGTTTTAATTATTCATTTATTGCGTATACATTCGCCACAGCGCCCAATTCACCGAAAGAAATAGGTTGCGATATTTTGCAGTTGCCAGTTTTTGTTGGCGTACTGATTACAAGGGATAGACTTAGTGTAGTTGTGTCCTTTGCTTTTAATTCACTTTTAAACTTTCTATAACTTAATTGGCGATCATTTTGAAACGTTTTGTCACATTAAATCTAAACGAAATAAGTCGTAGTGTGTGGAACATGCAAGCTACAGTCGTCAATGTTTTGTTTAACACGATATATGTATATTTGTTTTCTGTATTTGTTTAATCAATGCGTACATGTACTTGTCATGTACCACAAATTGTCCATGTATATCATTATTTCATAATAACACAAAGATCTGTATTCCATGTCGGAATAAATGGACTAGTGTTAGGTGTATGGGTTAGACATAAGAAGAGTGATTAGTTTGTTCAATATTTGATGGCATGATGATGATTCGGGTTTTCCTTGTTTTCGTTAAGCTTACCTTAGCCAAAGGCTGAAATGTGCTATTGTGGTCACTCGTCGTCCGAAGCATGTCCGTCTGTCCGTCCGGCGTAAACGTTTTTTTATTTTCAACTTTTTCTTCAAATCTGCTGGAAGGATTTTGATCAAACTTGATATGAATAAGGTTCTCAGCAAAATGTTTTTTAAACTTTAGGCGTGAACCGACAGGGGATGGATCCAGGATGGGGCGACATAGGTTGCTTATAATGCATTGATTTTGTGTGTTAACCGATTTTATTGTAGTAAATGAGGTTGAAAAGAGCTGAAATACAAAAATAGTTTGCATGATGTTTTTGCAATTTTTCAAAGGTTAACAAATGAGGGTGTTAAATGTAGTGTTAGTATAAGAATGAAACGATCAGCTTTAATGGACTATTTTTTAGACCAAATAGATATTTATGAAACTTGGTAGGTATGAAGTAGTTAAGGTTCCCTGCAAATGTTGCAGTTTTCAACAAGATCCGTCAAGAGGTAGATACAGGGTGTAGCAACAAGCAACATAGGCCACAGAGATGGTACCCTTCTTTAACAAACATCTTGAGACCGGCTGCATAGTTCATCAAACTGAATACATCTGTGAAGTTGAAGTGTCTTAAGAAGTGTTGTTGGTTTTGTTCCCATTATGAAATCAAATGTTTTACGACTTTTTTAAAACTTTGTCATTTTTCCTTATTTTCAGGTATTTTCTTAGATTTTTTTCTTTATGGGTTGCTTATAATGCATTGATTTTGTGTATTTTATCTGATTTTATTTAATAAATGTAATGAAAAAGAGCTGGATTAAAGACTAGAAAGTTTTGCAATGCTTAAGACAAAGTGTGTGTATTGGGGGGATTGGATATACTCTTCATATGTAATCATGAGCTTTTAAGGACTTCCCCTTCATAACTGATGGAAAACTTTGATGATACTTGGTAGATATGTAGTACTTAAAGTTTTCTTCAAGATTTTATGTTTTTGACTAGATCCGTCACGGAGTTGATCCAGGGTGGGGCAACATAGAGTGTACCTCCTTGTGGCAAGGTTCTTTTTCAGAGCGGTTGCATAGATCATCAAACTAAATGCATCAGAATGATCTAGAGGACAGACTTAAGAAGGATTGTGATTTTTATTCCATTCTCAAATCAATCAAGTTTTGACACTTTTTTGACATGTGTTTATGCTTTTCAGGTGTATTTTTTTTATCTTTTTTGATTTTCATAATATATGAGTGTTTTAGATTAATGTGAGAACATTCGGACACTTTCTTAGGTTCTCATGTGCTCAAGGTACAATCTAATCGGGTGAGTAATATAGGCCATTTTCCTTTCCTTTGCGAAATTGAACTACTTATATCATAATCGTAAAAAATTACATAAATCATTGCAAAACTTGACAAAAATGAAGAAGGGAATGGCAATTGCATTAGTTACAAGGGATTTGTTTATCTGTGGACATTTTAGGGAAAGAGAGGGTTGACGTAACATTTTAGCATTTTACAAGTAAAGCATAACCTCTTCATTTCGGTAATGACCAATGTCTTTTCATTTCGTATGCATCAGTCTCATGAATTTAAAATGATGTATTTTATCAGTAGAAGGGTTTTTTTTTAATTCTTGTTGTCACGCCAAGTATATTGTACTTACAGTGTATATAGTAAACGGCATCTGCCGAAAGCAGTGTACAGTATTAAGGTCAATGTCACAGACGCACTGGAAGGAGTGAGGTATCTTTTACATGCAACATCTATCGTGACCTCGGTTTTTTTTATTGTCTCATCCAAAAGACGAAGCATCGACTGGGCATATGCGGAGTCGAACCTATTAGCTCTCAGTCATCAGCCAAACAACTAACCGATTTAGCTACGCTGGCTAGAAGAAGGACGCGAGTAGTGGAATAAATGAAAACGAAAATAATCAGGATAATATTTTTATGCAGACATCTCTTTCCGTTAAATGAATTCCCTCTGATAGAACTTGTTTTTATTGAGATTGCGTACAGCATCAAATCCATCATATGAGTACTTTTTAATATTAATTATCAGTTATGCGTTCTATATCATAAATATTTATTTGCACACAATAAATTCCTTAGTGTCAGCTGGTCGTATCATCATATCACTGAAGTTTTTCCCTGAATATTTTTTAAGTATTTTTAAGTTCTAGTAATGAATGCAGCTGTTGTTGTTCACTGAGGTAAGTCGAAGTACAAAGGCTATAACTGCTGGAATTGGGGGTTTAAGTGGCAGAACAAAGCATGCATAGACTAGTTTCCCTCGACTATTTACAGCCTCCACATTGGGAGATGATAAATAGGATTGATTAAAGCAGATTAACAGTAAAGTTCCAGAATGGAGAAAAGCAGTTGACATATTTTCATTGTAGCCTGTATGTTGGAATAATTTACATGATTGAGTTTTGTATGTATGTACAAATGTAACATATAGTTGGTAGTTTGATTTGTGGTATTAGCACATTATTGACTTAGTACTTGTAGTTTACCTAAGACCATTGTCGAGTATTCCCGAATAATGATATATTTCTCGTAAGCACTTTTTGAACGCTGTTTATGGACTTCGTCAAAGTTTAGAGAATACAGTGTTGGAGATTTAAGTACTATTGGACATGAAGTATATGTTTCACGTCACGTTTTATTTCATATCGGTAACTTTGTTGTGTATAACTAACACGTATGGACAGAATTCTAGCTAGCTTGCTAGGGACTTCGCCGGTCTGAATAATGGTTAATAATATATAAAATGATCAGCTTCATATCTTGCATTCTCTGATTCCACGATTAAGAATAAGTAATGTAAAATTTCAAACACATGTACATAATTTTTATGTACAAGATTTGTTATTTACACAGCTATCCAAAGAAATATCAATATCAGGTACAACGCCTTTAAGGTGTGTGGAGAAGAGCACCTTATCAGAGTATGCTCTCAGCAGCCGTGTATTGTTATGTCTGCTAGTCAAAAACTAGTGGAGATTATGCGATATCCTGTGGTCCGGCGACTGTCTGTCCGGCCGTCCGGCTGTAAACAATGTTTTATGGTTGGTACTCCTCCGAAAATGTTCATTACACAGGGTCAACGGTAGTCTCGTTCTGTCAGACACATGGTTTATTTGTGAATGCGCGATTTTAGTTCTTGATCTGGAGGTCCAGAAATGGGTGTGGTCACTAATCCTATATAAGTTCTTATAGCCTGCGTTTTCCTTTTACATTTTAGTAGGGATTTTGATGAATCTTTACTGGAGTGATCTATTCAGGATACTTCAAAGCCGTATATCATCCGGGGTTCTGTGACTGCCAAAACAAATAATCCAAATTTCGATAATACGGTGTCTGGTGATCAAGGATAAAGCATTTGTTCGCTTGTATATATATATATATATATATATATATATATATATATATATATATATATATATATATATATAATTTCTCAGCAGGATTACGAAATAATTCGTTAACGTCATTGAAATTTAGTCCTATCCAGTTTGTTATTAAATTAAAAATTGAATTGGTCTTTTTTGTATACTAGCGAAATAAAACATTACTATACATGTACATGTATATGTATCCAAATAGGTTATCTGTTATTCTTTCTGATTGTTTGTATGATTTATTCTATTACAGCCTCGTGGACGACCGATGTGTGGTACAACCTGACGCTGGAGATCTCAATAATCCCCCAAAGAAGTTCAGAGGTACATAATGGTGTTTATGCCTTATAATATAATAAAATATATAAATGGGTAATCCAGTATTTACACTCACAGGTGTATCAATGTAGACATACAAGGTATAAAATTGAAGGCGATGAGACATTGATAACTATGACCATTAGAGCTCCATGCATGCTGGAGCCTCTGGCACTATCGACATGTAGGGCTATTGTCCTTCCATTTAGTTACTTTCTTCCATCGACTTTTACTAATTTACCTCTGTCGTTGGCTACGCACTACGTGTACTTCTACAGTAATGGACTTCAATATCATACGATTCACTGTACACAATGTCATTTTTCTTATACAAACATCCATTTATTGTCAAGATGTCGCTAATTATTTCAATAGAATAGTGAAAACAGAGAAAGTGTCACTGAAAAATTAGAAGTCGGATGTTGTTTACATTACATAATGATACACAAAATAATCTACAACAGTCCTGATATTTCTTTGAAAAACTCTAAGAAGATCTAACATAAACTGATGATTTTGATTTTGTTGTAATTTACCTTTTTATATTATATGACCGAAACAGAAATTCATTTTAATCATGTCATAAATATTTGTTAAGGTTCTGGTCAGACGGTACCCTTTTAGCAGAGGTGTTAGGGAGAGAAGCGAACGATAACTCTGTAGCAAGAGTGCCATTGAGTTAGGAACACGTCTTCCTTCATTCATCGTTTCTTCTGGATTTTTTGCCGGATTTTCTGTTATGTCATTACATTTAGTAGTGTCATTTCCTAGCTATTACTTTAGGAAAATCAAAAGATGCGTTTGTTTCGTATGGCGAGGTCATTACTTTGGACAAACTTAATGCACCAGAATGGGACGTCTCGTTAGTATTTGACGACAGATTCAATATTTTGGACATCTTGATTCTCTAGAATACGACTTGACGCCCGTATTTTACGATGAGGTCAATATCTCAGTCATACCGGAATAACGTTTGAATTTTAGGTTGCACTAGTATTGGAATACGGAGTTATTATCTGGACTTACATTGCGTTACTTAGAGTATGACATACTGTATTAGTATTGGGAAATTAAGATTATTTGGGGGTTGGGTTGGGTTATGACATTGTGTTAAATGTGACATTCTGTTGATATTGACTGATGGCCATATTTCCGACGTTACACGTTACAGTTTTTCATTATGATGTCATAATAAATAATGGCCCTGCAAACATAAATTGACTCTTGCAGTTCGTCAAAGAACGTGATATTCAGACGATTTTCAGTTGTTCTATTTGTGACGTCATAAACCAATATTCATTTGTCGGAGGTTTGTCGGATCTCGGAAAGCCGGCGTGGCCTAGTGGTATCGCGTCGGACTCCTGATCGCGAGGCCGGGGTTCGAGTCCCGCTCTGGTCATGCCGGTGTCATGTCTTTCGGATGAGACAGTAAAAACCGAGGACCTGTGTCGTGGTATGCATGGCACGTTAAAGATCCCTCACTGCTTCGGGTGGGTCCGTTGCAAAGGTCAAAATTTGTATGCCCCGCAACAGGCAGATGCCGTCACTATATACGTGAAATATTCGTGGTGTGACGTAAAACAAAAATCAATTAATCAATCAATCAATTGGATCTCGGATGACATGATCAGAATGAAAAATTATTTTTTGGTGGAAAGGTGAATTCACCTTTCCACGGTTCATAAAGAATGTGACATGCAGACGATATTCTATTGTTCTGTTTATGACGCCACAGACAATGCGTTATTTGTCAGAGTTTAGTCGGATTTCAGATAACGTCATCACAATGAAAAATAGACGATCTTCATATTTTAGATGATATAAGCGGCCCAAGACCCGATATGGTACTTTTTGTTGGAGTTTTCATTTTAAGGTAAAGAACTAGATAGTGACATCACAATTTAAGCAATAAAGTTCACCCTTCAACAAAACGCTAATTTTTAATTGTGATGACGTCATCTGAGGTTCAACAAAACTCCAGACAAATAATGCATTTTCTTGTGACGTCATAAATGAATCAATTGCAAATTGTCTGAATGTCACGTTCTTTTGGAAAGGTTGATTGAACTGTAAATTAAAATATACATTCTTCGTGTAAATATTTTCTAAACATTAACGTCATTACAAAAATCATGGCAAAATTTAGTTTGTCCGACATTAGACACCATATTTTATTTAAAGTATGAAATTCTTTTATTAACAATGTCATTACATAATGAGTGAAGTTGAAATTGGATCTGGTGATCCCTGAATAATACAACGAGGTCATTACCTAGGATAATGTTACGTGAAAATTGACGTTATTATCTGGAACAGACGAATTTCATATTTTTTACATGATATAAGGGGCCTTATGTCTGACAAACTATCTTTTGTTGAATTTTCATGCCCGAGAATCAAAGACGCGGGGACATCTAGTTTTTGGTTGTCTGTCCGTTTGTCTGGCAAAAGGAAACTTTAACATTGCGCATAACTTCTCAATTGAAAGAGATATAGCTTTCATACATCACATGCATATTCTTTGTGACAAGACCTTTCCGTCACACAATAGTTATATGTATTTGATTTTGTTACCTTGACCATGACCTTTGACATACATTTCAAAAACCTTAGCATTTGGTATATCTTATAAAAGGTAAGTGATATGGCTTTTATTTCACCTGTGTATTCTTTGTGACAGTCCCGTTTGGTCAGTACCAAAATTTTGACCTTGACCTTGGAATGAACGAGGTTTAAGGTAAATACTTATACTGACATAGTTGCCGCCAGGGGCACTTCAATTTCACAAAAACAGCTTGTTCATTCACCCTTCCACAAAACGCAATTTTCATTGTGATGACGTCATCTAGGGTCCGACAAAACTCTGACAAGCATGGCATTTGTTTATGACGTAATAGATAGAACAATTGAAAAAAGACTGAATGTCACGTTCTTTTACGAACCGTGGAAGAGTGAATTATGACGTTAATACATGTACTTTGATTGTGACGTAATGCGTCTTCAAGTGACTATTTGAATGCATTCGTTTTTAAAACTATCAGTCATGTGTCTGTGTGTGGCCTACTTGATGCATTCATTTTTAATTATCACTTATGCATCTTTAAGCGTGTTTTTGAATGCATTCCTTTTAACTATCAGTCATACGTCTTCATGTGACTTTTTGATTGCATTTGTTGTAAATATTAGTCGTGGGTCTTCGTATGTCTTTTTCGATGTATTTCTTTTAACTAGTAGTCGTGCTACTTTGTGTGTTTTCGATGCATTTCTTTTAACTATCATTCATGCGTCTTCGTGTGGATGTTTAATGGTTTTGCTGAGCCGATTAACCTCTATCATAGTGTGCATTTGTTTGGTCTAAGAAATCACGAGTTCATGCTCATTTAGAGTGAGACTGTAAAACCTGAGGTCTCGAGTCACTCCCACGGCAGATATTGGCACGTAAAACTCGTTTAGTGTTTCCGGTGGTTCCGTCTTACGAATCAAAATTTCTGTGGAATAAGCGAGACAGATGTCGTCATTATATACTTGTAAATGTTGTCATCCTATACATGTAAATGTCGTCATCCTATACATGTAAATATCGTCATCCAATACGTGTAAATGTCGTCATCCTGTACATGTAATTGTCGCCATCCTGTACATGTAAATGTCGTCATCCTATACATGTAAATGTCGTCATCCTGTACATGTAAATGTCGTCATCCTATACATGTGAATGTCGTCATCCTATACATGTAAATGTCGTCATCCTGTACATGTAAATGAAATACTCATATGATGTTATTACCCCCTCCCTCTTCCTTAAACAAACAAAGGTTATGTTGTCTGGTTTAATGTTTAATCAAAAAGAAAAAATAAGAATAATAAATAGATACATAAGTAAATAGAATAAAATTGATAAAAAATGATAAACTGCAACAATGTCAGTTCTCAATTGTTGACTGAAAAGTAAACTAAAAACTTTCCTTACAGTTTTATCAGAATTTAGTATAAAAATTAATATTTTTGACAATTTGGAGGGATTTTTGATTTATGATTTATATTCCTGCACAATTTGCGGGTGCCTACAGACCCACTTTTGGCCCTGCACCTTAACATGTAGGCTCGGTGTCATACTGTACTGGCTCTGGTGGGGCCTTTGAATCCTTGACCTTCTGAACACAACCAGTCACTTTTACCGATCTGAAAAGTTTGATAAAATGTTATCAATACTGTAGAACGTTTACAAATTCCGGAGATAATACCATTGTGATTCCAGTGCCTCCTGATCGTGAGAGAACACCTTAATCATTGAGTCGTAACGGCTGGAAAATGTCAAGTTTATTATGAATTATTTGTAATGATGTTCAGTATAATGATACATGTTTACGGAAGTGATACCGTTGTTTTGGAACATTTTGTACGAACGTACTGTAGAGATATTTTGATAAGGAAATTTAGGAGGTTTAAACGCGACTTGAGATTATAAGGTGTTGATCGAAGAGGATTATCTATGACGCACGGGATGTCATCCTTCCTGAGATTAAATATTACAACAAAAGAGTCGTTAAACGCGAGGTCTAAATTTGGAATTTTGACTGAAATAGTACATGTACTTATTACACGATTGATAATTGTTAATTTGATGAATATAAAATATAGATATAGAATGAAGAAGAGTAATCTATGTGTAGATGAGTGATAAACTCAAAACACATTAATTGCTTGTTTTTGTATTTCATATGCTTTGGAACTGTTTAGCTTAACTTGTCTATGAAGTGGTAGAAACGAGAATTGAAGGATATTACTGTTGGTGATAGGGAAATCGCTGAATGTTGTTTATATAACGCTAGTAAACGGGGAGAAGTCTGAAGTGTTTATACGCTGCTTTCTCTGAACGATAGTCTGCATCATATAGAAGCTATTTCTAGGAAAATTGTAAAAAAGCCTTATATCATTGTATCAGTGTAAAATGAATAGCATTACGATTGAACACATGATTTGAGAAGTAAACAATTCTTTCTGAAGAACCTTGTCGTTCTTGATTTGTTGCTTAACTTGTGCTACTGATGATGAAAAATACCGAGTCATTAGGATGAATAGGAATTTATGGAAAAAGTAGTTGTGTATGAATTTGCGTGTTCACTTATGTCATATTCTCTCAACTGTTCATTTAATTTGTATCTTATGTCATCCCTTTGATTCAAGATTTTTAGGTAAGAGGTCAAGGTCATCTAAGAATTCTCTAATTTACAGCTCACATGAGCCAAATGCCTAGAGAGTGGCCATACAGGTGCTTACTAGCTAGAAATTTATGAAAAATCTTATAACTATATGTGTATTTCTCATTTGGTATTCAGCAGTCTTAAAGCATGTAATACCATGCATGTTAATGGTAAGTCCAAGCGTCAGTATTTGACCCTTGACAGTTTTTGCATCGGTTTGTACAGTTAAAAGGAAATGCTGAGAAAAAAATTCTTCTGAAAGAAAAAGGATAATGGGCATCAGACGAAGCTGTATGGCAAAAATGCCCATAGACATGCAGAACAAAAAGGGAAAGCACATAAAAAGACACCTGACTTAAAATTATTTCACTGTAACGCAGCTGCAGTACTAACTTAGGGCTCAAGAACTACAAGCCTCGATGATTTTATATTAATTTGGTATACAACATCCCTTTGACATGGTGTCATGTTTGTTCAAGACATGTAATTTTCAGTCACTTTTTTTCGACAGTCTTTTAAGGAGATCAATTGCAACCGTATCCTAATAAGTATATACATTGTACATCAAAATTAATGAATTCATGCACAAGAAGCAGGAAGGGGTCCAGGTTTTTGTGGCAAATCATACAATGATTATTAAGATAATCTCATAAAAACTTACCTTTTGGCTTCTGAAAGAGATTGACCAAATATCATTATATCATTTGCTCATGTATATGTATATCAGTGTGAACAATTGTGTGACATAAATTTTCATGTAGATGAAGCTTCTTAACTCAGCATTCATATCTTCATAGATAGCCAGATTTGTAAAAGTAGATAAATTAACCAAGGGATAATGATTGTCATGTTATATTAGATTGTGAAGAACGTCTTTGGACTAATGCTTGTTATAATTTTTATTTGATTGTTATATGAGAATTGTTTGAATAATTTATAGATTAATCATTTCCATGTGAAATGTTTGAATGTTTTACTTATGGCTGTTTTCTTTGAAAATTGTGTGAATATTTTACAGATTGCCTTTTCAAGATCTGCCCAAACAACAGATACTCTGCTCAAAAGCAATTTTGGCAGGCACATCGGGCTGGCACAACCCACACATGCCATGATACAGTGTTATTGAAGAAACTCCATGTAAGTAATACCATAACGGCTAATTTCATGTTGATGACTTTGGTCTCAAACCAAGTGACGCAGTGGTTGGAGTGTTTTGAGTTCAAATTCTGTCAGGGTCTCATTTATATTCTCTCTTTGTAGTGAGATGGTAAAAACTGAGAAGATTCAGTATCATAGTAGATAAAGATATATTTTACATTTCTCACTGATTTCTCAGATACTGTTACATAAGTCAGGATTTATTAAGCCATGTGCAAGGCAGATGCTATCACCAAATCTGGGCAGACATTAGATAATAATTTTAATTTTGTTCTTTGATGATTGGTGCTTTCTTTTCAAAATTTAATTTTTGTTGACAATCTATATTTCAGTTTTGTTTTTTTTTTTTTAAAGAATTGTCTTCCATTTTACTAACAATAAACTTATACAATACACTCTGTTTTGGCTGAACTTGCCTAATAGGATCGACTAAAATGGCTGAATTTCACAAGATCCAGAATACAGAAATTTTTACAATTAATCTTGTGACATAGATATTCATCTACTCATGGACAACTTGAAAAAAGCAAGAACAGTATTTTCCCTCAAGGAAGAAATTTTTAAATTTTAGCTCATGTTTTTAAAACACAACTGCATATATTGCATACTATGTTGGGGTTTGGCCTGAATTGTTACCACTTTGAAAATTTAAATCCTTTATCTATTGCATTCAGTACTTTATTGGTAATCTCAGTGGACACTTAGTGGGTGTTTCGTTTTTTTACTTGATTGCAATAGTGTTTATTTCTTTTGTTTGACATCTTTGTAACTTTTCTAAATTACTAATAACTCAATCATATCAATGATAGGATTTTCAGTTTGACTGTTTAGGTTAAAAGGTTTGGGTGAAGTCAGGTTTGAGAGAACCATTTACTAAATTTGCAACTTCTATTTTCATATTAAGCTAAAAAGCTAAAGGTATTTGCTTAAAGGTAAATGTCCCAGTCCATGTGTAATAGAATACAAAACTCGATGTTTTTATCATGGTATTGTTTTCCGTGCACATATATATATACACCACCTTAGATATATCCCTCTTAAGCTCAGTTTATCCAGTATCATCTTCTTGGTAGAGAGTCGAGTGTCATAGTTTGGACAATGATAATATTGATCGTTTACACTTGTTACCAGGCTGTATATTTTATAGTGAAGTAAAAACGAAAAACCTACTTCTACAGGGTACAAGGTATTAGTTGTCATATCCTGTAAGTCCAGAATGATATGGTGACATTCATCAGAAAATATCCAGAACTGGTTACATTTGTGTGTATTTCTGTCTGCCATTCTGAACTTTATAGACTTGAGTGTTATGAGAAGCAGTACATGGTTTCAAGCAGTATATTGTGTTTATTGACCTGTCTGCATATCTGTCTGTTTGTGAATTCTTGTGTACATGCATGGAATTGAGTATGATGACAGGCTGTTAGTATTTTTATGCCCCCAAATCGATAGATTGGGAACATATTGTTTTTGTCCTGTCTGTCTGTCTATTTGTCTGTTTGTTTGTTGTCAACTTCAGCCTTGGCCATAACTTTGAACTGTGAGGGATAGAGACTTCATATTTCAGATGCATACACATCAAATCAAATGACACCAAGGTTGATGAACTTTTAACCTTGACAGTGACCTTCACTCTAAAAATAACTTTTTAGACAGTGTTTATCTGTTGCCAACTTTAACTTTGGCCATAATTTTTGAACCGTGAGTGACAGAGACTTCATATTTGACAGATGTACTCAACTAATGAAGCCCTTTCAAATGACACCAAGGTTGATGACCTTGTGACAGTGACTTTCACTCTAAAAATAACTTTTTGGACTTTGTTGTCACTGGGAGCCTTAGTATTTCACAAACAAAGCTTGTTGTTTTTTATGCCCCCGAATTGATAGATTTTGTTCATATTGTTTTTTTTTGTCTGTCTGTTTTTCTGTCTGTTTAACCTTGACAATGACCTTCATGTTGAAAATAACTTTTTAGACAGTGTTTGTCTGTCGTCAACTTTAATCTTAGCCATAACTTTTGAATCGTGAGGGATAGAGACTTCATATTTCACATGCGTACTCAGTTAATGAAGCCCTTTTGAATGACACCAGGTCGATGACCTTTTGACCTTGACAATGAGCTTCCATGCTAAAAAATTAACGTTTTGGACTTTGTTGCAGCCGGGGGGCATTAGTGTTTCACAAACACAGCTTGTTAAAGTTGTGTCCTTCCTATAATACATGGATTTGTACAAGGATGAAAAGTTGTAAGTGCTTTACTCTGTGTTTATTGTGTGTGGTATCCAGCTGACACAGATTATTGAGTATTGACCCAGTTACTGACTGAGCATAACAAAGCATTATAGATAGTGTGGCATTTAAAGTTTATTTTTATTTTCCCTATCAATCAGCAACAGGTGCATTATGCCTTATGTTGGGTAATGAACAGAATATTGTATTGTTTCATATGAAAATGATGTATCCTGTATATTGAAAATTATGAAGTTTGACCTCAGAGTTTGTATTTAGATTAGTACAGATAGTACAAACTAAAGCATGATGCTGCTTTGAGTGCTGACAAACGGGAAAAAAGAATGAAGGATACTTATGATGAATGTCTTAAAACAAGTTGATTTTGTGTGCAAACAAAAAGGAAAAATTGAATCATTTGTTCTGGTGTACATTGACTGAAGCATGGTATGTCCTCACTGCTTCAGTCTCAGATCTGATATATAGGTTAAATACACAAAGCAGGTGCTTCCATCATATTGATGAATCAGTGGCATGTTTTATCAGTCAATGGAGATGATTAGCGGTATCATGTTTGTAACAAGTAGCCATGGAATATAGAAAACCTTTGAAGCAGGTCTGATTCACAGTCTAAAACTATTCATAACAAGACTATGAACTATACTGACATTGACACCAATAACTGTTTATGTCACATACACTTTACAAATTTTTATTGGATTATTGAGCTCAGTACAAGAGGAGAACAGTGTGATTTTTCCCTGTTCTTTCCTGTCCTTACTAGTCAAAGTAGCACTTAAGGATCTCTTTTCTATCATATATCCTTCTCTGTCTGTCACAGATCTGTTATAGCTGTCTATTGTACTCCATGTAGCATTACACTTCAGTGTTGTCATAAGATCTGTTATTAAAAGCTATACTAAACCGCTCTCATATTACCTATGATTTCAGCATGCTGCAGAACTGGAGAAAAAACAAAATGAGACAGAGTACAAAAAACAGCTGGGAAACGAGATACAGTATGGCAATGTTATTCAGGTAACAGAGAGGCAGTTTCATATTGGTGAAGACTATATAATAATACATGTATACTGGAAATCAAGATACTGTTATATTATAGTTGTTAACAAGATATGATAATCTTGGACTGGGAAAGAAATAGTACATGTACATGTAAAGTGGTAAACTTTATTGGTAAGCTTAATGATATTATACCAACATCTCAACCAGGTATGCAGGTAATCATATTCTATTGTTCTCAAAATACATGATGTCATACAATGAATCAGTAGTTATTATACTGGTAATAAGCATCATAATAGTAATACTAAAATACAGATAAAATCTTTTACTAATGCATGTCTACTTTATATAGATAACCAAAACACATATTAAACTGATGAACAAATGTTACATCTAATACATTGTTAATGATGTTTCAGTACTTTGTTTACTATTAAACTTAGATACAGTACAGATATGGTAAACCACATGTCTGTGATTTTATATGGATTTTCAGCAATAAGTCAACATATTGTAGATGGACTATTTTGGAAAAGATAATATGTTGTTGATGATTGATATCTTAATTGCTTCTTTCCAAGACATTTTATTATGTAGGGTATACTTTGTTTCTCATACATGTACCTGTAATTTTATTTTTGGGTTTTAGCTTTTACATCTTAAGAGTAATAAATACCTGACAGTGAATAAGCGGTTACCAGCATTACTGGAGAAGAATGCTATGAGAGTGACCTTAGATGTGGCTGGCAATGAAGGGTCATGGTTCTACATAGAGCCCTTCTATAAACTACGACAGTCGGGGGATTGTGTAAGTTTGGTTATCATTCTGCATGGAGATATGACGTGTGAAATTATACTGAAGCTATTGTAGTTTGAAATTCAGTGCCTGATAGTTCAAACACTTACTACTAATGGCTTTCAAGTAATGATTAGCTTTTAATTAGTATCTTATAACTCTGTTATAAAATTAATTTCCCAATAGCTCCAGTATTGGTATTTCTGTTTTGCTTACTTATTGTAAGTTATAGTGTATTAACTGTCAGGTTCCTCTCAACTGAACTCGCATGTTGTACATTCTGTGTTTCGTATTACTATGACTGTTAGTGCTCTCTATATATAGCTGCCCAATAGCTCCAACTATGCCTCATTTATCCACTGTCTCATTGCTTCACTATGGAATATAGCTTGAAAAGGTATTCACATCAAGGTATCAAATGAAAAATTCTTCATTAAACATAACATATAATTATACCCCCTGCAAACAAAGTTTGGGGGGGGGGTTTATATAGGAATCAACCTGTCTGTCTGTCTGTCTGTCTGCCAACCAAACATTGTCTGGACCATAACTTCTCACCCTGTGCACAGATTTCAATAATATTTCACAGAATTGTTGCTTAGGATCCAAAAGTGTATCATGACCTTGAACCAAGGTCATAGGTCAGAGGTCAAGGTCATGATACACACAATATGTACAACCTTGTTTGGGCCATAACTTCTTCATCTGTACATGGATTTCAATAATATTTCACAGAATGTTTGCTTAGGATCCAAGGGTGTGTCATGACCTTAAACCAAGACCATAGGTCAAAGGTCAAGGTCATAATAGACACAATAAGTAAAACTTTGTCTGGGCCATAACTTCTCACCCTGTGCACAGATTTCAATAATATTTCACAGAATTGTTGCTTAGGATCCAAGGGTATGTCATGACCTTGAACCAAGGTCATAGGTTAAAGGTCAAGGTCACAAAAGACACAATTGGTATAACCTTATCCAGAACATAACTTCTTCTCCTGTGCATGGATTTCAGTAATATCTCACAGAATTGTTGCTTAGAATCCAAGGGTGTGTCATGACTTTAATTTGTATTTGTCCTGTTAGGACAGCTCTAGTTCCTTCATTAATATATATTTACTCAAAGTAAAACTGATGTATCATATATTGCACTTTTTATAGTAATATAAAAATTATGATGTCAGTGATCAGTGTTCATGGTTCCATCCTCTTATGATGCTGTCTTGATTATGATCACTTACCATTCAAATTGCCCTGACTGACTGGATATTTTAAACTTAATTCCCTATCAAACATACTGTATTTCCTATATAACTCTACAGAAAACTTCTTTTACACAACTTTAGTCATTGTCCATGTCTAGAGGGGAATGTTGATCCTGTTGTATCACACAAATTCTAATCTGACTTCAGGCTTTAATCCATCTGTGTATTTGACATTGTATAATTAGATTTATTATCTTCTTCCTCTCCTGAGGCTCCATTTCATAGCATGTAAGACCTTTACTGCTTCAGTTTGGTGCATTGCACAGGTATATTGAGGCCATGCTGCAGGCATGCACCAGCGAGATGAACTCAGTGTGACTCAAACAATAAACAAATAAATCCATATTTGTAATTAATTCATAACACACACAATTACTGGAGTAAACATATAGATGTAACCTGAATAAATAAATGTAATCCTGATTAGAATTGGCTGTGAACACTAAAAAAAAAACCAAGTCTGTTTGAAGTTAATTCATAAATCCCTCGTAAAAATTCTGAATGAGAATGCTAATTTTCAGATAATCAGCACACAAGAGTGTTTATACTGTGTTCTTGACATACTTTGATGGCTTAATCAGTAAGTTTCTTCAGATTATTAGAACTTTAGTTAACAAGTTTTCACTGATATGATTAGAATTGCTATGTCAGTTATGCATTGAAGTGGGTATCAAAGTGATTATTAGCACTTGACTCTAATCTATAAAACACTTAGAGTTTGTAGTGAGTGACAAAGTGATTTATTTGCTTATGATAGCTATCTCTTGGACACTTACAGGTTGTGGTGGGTGATAAAGTGGTGCTGAAGCCAGTGAACGCCATACAGCCTTTACATGCCAGTAATTATGACTTGCCTGACAAACCAGGCTGTAAAGAGGTACCCAGCTCTTCTGAATTTTTAGTATTGTTTACAAGTGCAAAAAATAAAAATTATAAAAAGTCATTTTGCATTTATGCACCCCATAATTTCAGGAAAATATGCATCAGGTATCATTACTGTGATATATTTCTGCCTTTTTCCTAAGATTACATCTTTTTTCCAAAGTCAAACCTTTTTTCTTAGTTTATTGCACAGAATCATACTTCATATAAGTATTGCTTATGCAATATAGCATATAGTCGCTGTCCTGTCTGTCCGTCTGTCTGACTGTCTGTCCATCCGAGCTCATATCTCAGATACCTTTCATCAGAATTTGATCATGCTTCACAAAAATAGTATTTAGGTTAAGGACTTTGGGACAAAGGTCACTTAAGGTAATATCTGAAGGTCAAGTTCACTTATTAACTATGACTTAAAATATCATGAAGTATGTATATCTCCTACATTTCATCAGAATATTAGTTAGGTTAAAGGCTTTTGGACAAAGGTCACACAAGCTCATTTCTGAAAGGTTAAGGTCACTTATTATTTATTACTTAAAATACCATGAAGTACGTATATCTCCCACATCGTTCATCAGAATTTGATCATACTTCACCAAAATATTATTTACGTTAAAGGTTTTGGACAAAGGTCACACAAGTTCATTTCTGAAAGGTCTAAGTCACTTATTATTTATTACTTAAAATACCATGAAGTACCGATACCTTTAATCAGAATTTGATCATGCTTCACAAAAATATTATTTAGGTTAAAGGCTTTTGGGCAAAGGTCCTTCAAGGTTATTTCTGAAAGGTCAAAGTTACTTATTAATTATGACTCAGAATACCATGAAGTACTTATATCTCCTACATCTTTCATCAGAATTTGACCATACATGTACTTCTCCAAAATATTATTTAGGTTAAAGGCTTTCGAACAAAGGTCACATAAGGTCATTTCTTAAAATTCAAGGTCACTTATCAACTATGACTTGAAATACCATGAAGTATTTATATCTCCTACACTTTTCAATAGAATTTGATCATGCTTCACCAAAATGTTATTTAGGTTAAGGGCTTTTCTGAAAGGTAACGACTTAAATACCATGAAATACTTATATCTCCTACACCTTTCATCAGAATTTGATCATACTTCTCCAAAATGTTATTTAGGTTATGGGTTTTTGGACAAAGGTCACTTAAGGTCATTTCTGAAAGGTCAAGGTCATGATAAAAAGTTTTATTTCATAACTAATCAAGGTCAAACTTACTCATTTTAGCTGAAGATCCTGTGATCACTTGTTATTCTACAGTTGACTCAATTGGATATCCATATGATACGTTCAGATTTGAAATCATCATCATTTAATACAATGATTTCTTATATATTAAGTCATTCATATCCTTCATTATTGCTGTGCTTCTTGGAGCATCCATCAGTTTTACTGATTTTTTGTATATGAATTGAGTCATCAATCTTCTGCATTATAACTGTCGTTTAGGGAGCATCCATTAGTTTTACTGATACTCTTATTCAACCAGCTTCATTCAAATTTATACTTCAAAGAGAAACTTCCTTTGTTACCAAAGCTTCTTTGATGCCTTAATTTTCTTATGTATTATAGGTGATTTTAAAAGGCACGGAATCAATGTAGAGAATGAAATGCCTTATAATGTACCAAAGCTTTGAACTTTTGTCTTTTAGTTAAATGTCCAATATATGTTCCTTGATAAATAATTTTGTTTAGGTAAACTCTGTCAACTGTTCAACATGTTGGAAGATGACTTTGTTTCTGGATTACAGAGAGAACATAGAAGACATTTTAAAAGGAGTAAGTTTAAATCGAATGTTTTAGGCAGAGCATATACCAAATTTCATGATTTCTTTACATGAATTTATTGTAAATTATGTCAATCTTCTTAAAATATGAATCCTTATAAAGAATATTAGATTCTTACTGGAGTTTGTCATAAAGCAGTGAAGTACAAGTCATTTTGTTAATAAACTTACATTTAGTCTGCCAAGAAATGTTCCCCATTCAGGTAAAAGTATATGTCTCAAAATTGTGGAGTCTCATAAGACAAAAAATAAAGTTAAATAATATACAATCTATTGTTACTGTAAACAATGCCTAAATGTATTGTAACAATACATAATCAGAGAGTAGAGTCAGTGATGTAGTTATAGTGGTTGTGGATAATTCATTGAACTTCTCTGTTACCAGGGTGATGTCGTAAGACTATTCCATGCAGAGGAGCAGATGTTTCTCACAGGGGATGAGTACAAGAAGCAGCAGTATGTATTTCTCAGAGTCACTGCCAGGACGACAGCTACTACTGCCACCAGCTCCAAGGCATTGTGGGAAGTTGAGGTATTATTACATATAATACGAGACATTTGAGTTCTGTAGGTATTCATAATAGTCATGCTCCAGTCACTATTATGATGATGTACCTTATTACTGTTAGTGTTGGCTTAAAGATGTCCATATTGTCTCTGACTTGAAACACTTTGTATTTTGATTCTAGAGTGTTGTTTGTTAATTTTGTTAACTACCAGGTATTTTTGAGAACTACATTTCTTATATCTACAAAGGGATCAGGTAGTAGACAAGTCCTTAGCTAATAGTTCAAGGCTATAGCTCTGGAGGATGATACCAGTATGTTTAAGCTGGTGTGGCCTAGTGGATAAGGTGCTTGGCTCGTGATAGAGAGATCCCGGGTTTGGCTCCCGCCCTGGGGGCACTGGTGCTCTGTCTTTCGGATGAGGCTGTAAAAACTGAGGTCCCGTGTCGTAGTAGGCGTGGCACGTAGAAGATACCTTACTGCCTTAGGTGGGTCCATTGCAAAGGTCTAAATTTGTATGCAATGCATCAGGCAGGTGCCATCACCATGTACGTGAAATAATTGTGGAGTGATGTAAAACAATTATATTAACAGGGGTTGAAATTAACTTTTTTGACCTCAGGCTAATTTTAGCCTGTGGAACAAAAATCCACAGGCTAAAACAAAACTCTACAGGCTAAAATAGAAATCAAGAAAAAATGATGTTTTCAACACTATAATTGAAATACATCATGCACCATGTTACAATGTAACATTAACAATATAAACTAGTGACTAGTCATCATGTCTGACGTTTTGCGCAGTCAAATCAAATCTACAATGTCATATGGTACATGTATTGTGAATGCTATTTTACTAACACAGGTGTGGTCCAAACCCTGTAAAATGGACATCCTGATAAAAAACTGATTTGAAAACAGCGGAGATCGTATGACGCAATGTAAATTAGTCACTTGCGATTTTTTTCAAGTTCCTAAATTTTCAACTTGCAATTTCCAAATTTCACTCGCATTTCACAGGTATTTCCCATTAATTTTGATCCCTGATTAAATCAATCAATTTTTACCAGTATGTTTATAAAATGTTCTAACAACTTGCTATCATGTAATGATGACGTCGATGTAACTGAAAAATTGTTGAAGGTGAAGTAGACCCCAGTGGACTAATCAAATGTGTGCCGGAAATAAGTATTCAGATTGTTAAGTTCGATATGTATGGTGCCATGTGGAGATTGAATATTGAATGGTATGAGTGTATAGTTCGATATGTATGGTGCCATGTGGAGATTGAATGGTATAATGAGTATATAGTTAGATATGTATGGTGCCATGTGGAGATTGAATGGTATAATGAGTGTATAGTTAGATATGTATGGTGCCATGTGGAGATTGAATGGTATGAGTGTATAGTTCGATATGTATGGTGCCATGTGGAGATTGAATGGTATAATGAGTATATAGTTAGATATGTATGGTGCCATGTGGAGATTGAATGGTATAATGAGTGTATAGTTAGATATGTATGGTGCCATGTGGAGATTGAATGGTATAATGAGTGTATAGTTAGATATGTATGGTGCCATGTGGAGATTGAATGGTATTAGTGTATAGTAAGATATGTATGGTGCCATGTGGAGATTGAATGGTATAATGAGTGTATAGTTAGATATGTATGGTGCCATGTGGAGATTGAATGGTATAATGAGTGTATAGTTAGATATGTATGGTGCCATGTGGAGATTGAATGGTATAATGAGTGTATAGATAGATATGTGTGGTGCCATGTGGAGATTGAATGGTATAATGAGTGTATAGTTAGATATGTATGGTGCCATGTGGAGATTGAATGGTATGAGTGTATAGTAAGATATGTGTGGTGCCATGTGGAGATTGAATGGTATGAGTGTATAGTTAGATATGTGTGGTGCCATGTGGAGATTGAATGGTATAATGAGTGTATAGTTAGATATGTATGGTGCCATGTGAAGATTGAATGGTATCAGTGTTTACTTAGATATGTATGGTGCCATGTGGAGATTGGATGGTATGAGTGTATAGTTAGATATGTGTAGTGCCATGTGGAGATTGAATGGTATGAGTGTATAGTTAGATATGTGTGGTGCCATGTGGAGATTGAATGGTATAAGTGTATAGTCAGATATGTGTAGTGCCATGTGGAGATTGAATGGTATGAGTGTATAGTTAGATATGTGTGGTGCCATGTGGAGATTGAATGGTGTAATGAGTGTATAGTTAGATATGTGTGGTGCCATGTGGAGATTGAATGGTATGAGTGTATAATCAGATATGTATGGTGTCATGTGGAGATTGAATGGTATGAGTGTTTACTTAGATATGTGTGGTGCCATTTGGAGATTGAATGGTGTAATGAGTGTATAATTAGATATGTGTGGTGCCATGTGGAGATTGAATGGTATAAGTGTATAATAAGATATGTGTGGTGCCATGTGGAGATTGAATGGTATGAGTGTATAATTAGATATGTATGGTGCCATGTGGAGATTGAATGGAGTAATAAGTGTAAAGTTAGATATGTGTGGTGCCGTGTGGAGATTGAATGGTATAAGTGTATAGTAAGTTAAGTGTGGTGCCATATGGAGATTGAATGGTATAAGTGTATAGTAAGATATGTGTGGTGCCATGTGGAGATTGAATGGTATGAGTGTATAATTAGATATGTATGGTGCCATGTGGAGATTGAATGGAGTAATAAGTGTAAAGTTAGATATGTGTGGTGCCGTGTGGAGATTGAATGGTATAAGTGTATAGTAAGTTAAGTGTGGTGCCATGTGGAGATTGAATGGTATGAGTGTATAGTAAAATATGTATGGTACCATGTGTAGATTGAATGGTACTTGTGTATAGTTAGATATGTGTGGTGCCATGTGGAGATTGAATGGTATGAGTGTATGATTAGATATGTATGGTGCAATGTGGAGATTTAATGGTAGTAGTGTACAGTTAGATATGTGTGGTGCCATGTGAGGATTGAATGGTATCAGTGTTTACTTAGATGTGTATGGTACCATGTGTAGATTGAATGGTAGTAGTGTACAGTTAGATATGTGCGGTGCCATGTGAAGATTGAATGGTATGAGTGTTTAGTTTGATTTGTGTGGATGGTGCCATGTGGAGATTGGACGGTATGAGTTACACATGAAGAAAGTGTAATGTTGCTATTCTTTAATATATAACTAAACTTGACACAATACCTGTAGTATCTATGTACATTTTGTAGGTGGTTCAGCATGATCCTTGTAGGGGTGGAGCAGGGCAGTGGATGAGCTTGTTTAGATTCAAACATCTAGCTACAGGGCAGTATCTGGCTGCAGAGGTCTGTATATAATATATATATATGAGTGTAAATGCTTTTATGTAATATTGTTAAGTGCCTCATCAGAATATGTCACCTGGATGGTGGCAATCAATGGTGATTGGAAAGGTAACTGCCCACTGTGGCAGATACATTGAATGAACTTATCATTTATAGTTACTGCTTTAGCAAAAGCATATTGAAATAAAACAAATGACCTTTGTTACTAGGTCATAAAATCTTTTATCCCTTCTGAAAAAATTCACAATATGAGTTTTATATATCAGGCAAAATTATGGAATGAAATATGATGTGCATAATTTGTAATGGTTACAAAAATTACTGTTTAAAAGAAGCAAAACTTCAAGTTAAATCAGATGGGAGTAAGCCTCTAGTGCTTTTGTGTTTCTGTCATGAGACTTTAATCCTCATTTACTTATCATCATAGAAACTGGGTATAAGGCTGAACTTAATTAGCCTTTATTCTTATCATCATAGAAACTAAATATAAGGCTGAATTTAATAAGCCTTTATTCTGTTGTCATTTTTTGTGTGCCGGTCCTTGGTGATTTGTGTCATACAGCGTTGTCAGATATCTTCTGTTTTCTCTTTTTATCATCATAGAAACTGAGTATAAGGCTGAACTTAATAAGCCTTTATTCTTATCATCATAGAAACTGAGTATAAGGCTGAACTTAATAAGCCTTTATTCTTATCATCATAGAAACCGAATATAAGGCTGAACTTAATAAGTCTTCATTCTTATCATCATAGAAACTGAGTATAAGGCTGAACTTAATAAGCCTTTATTCTTATCGTCATAGAAACTGAGTATAAGGCTGAACTTAATAAGTTTTCATTCTTATCATCATAGAAACCGAAT
Organism: Pteria penguin; assembly: GCA_035048485.1. Classification (NCBI taxonomy): domain Eukaryota; kingdom Metazoa; phylum Mollusca; class Bivalvia; order Pterioida; family Pteriidae; genus Pteria; species Pteria penguin. The sequence continues at coordinate 37,187,389 of CM068588.1, read as the reverse complement.
ATAAGGCTGAACTTAATAAGTCTTCATTCTTATCATAATAGAACTGAGTATAAGGCTGAACTTAATTAGCCTTTATTCTTATCATCATAGAAACTGAGTATAAGGCTGAACTTAATAAGTCTTCATTCTTATCATCATAGAAACTGAGTATAAGGCTGAACTTAATAAGTCTTTATTCTTATCATCATAGAAACCGAATATAAGGCTGAACTTAATAAGCCTTTATTCTTATCATCATAGAAACAGAATATAAGGCTGAACTTAATTAGTCTTTATTCTTATCATCATAGAAACTTAGTATAAGGCTGAATTTAATTAGCCTTTATTCTTATCATTATAGAAACTGAGTATAAGGCTGAACTTAATAAGCCTTTATTCTTATCATCATAGAAACTGAGTATAAGGCTGAACTTAATAAGTCTTTATTCTTATCATCATAGAAACTGAGTATAAGACTGAACTTAATAAGCCTTTATTCTAATTATCATAAAAACTTAGTGTAAGGCTGAACTTAATAAACCTTTATTGTTTGAGGAGAAAGCAAGTATAGCTCAGGGAATTACATCCAGTGTCACAGTAATCATGGCAAATAGGTGATCCTTCACCGCTTTGACTCGGGTTGTGACAAAGGTAGAAATTTTGATACATTGCATCTAGTAGATGCAGTCACCATATGTGAAATAATCATAAAGTGACATAAAACAATAATCAGTCAATCTTCAATGAGAATTTAATTTAACTTATTCCCAAAACGTTATTCAATGAAGAGTGAGTTCACTGAACACCATTAATTCACAATAAAGGGCATAGCATTTCTTAATGCAATTCAGTCAAAGGAATATGAAAAAAATGTCCTCAAGTTGTCTTCAATGTTTAGTACAAATATGAAAATCTCCTTGTAGTGCTTGTTTTTACTATGTAACACACACACTGTCAGATGTACATTAAAACAATGAAATTTGAATTTTTGTAGATTGATAAAGATCCAACAATAGACCCAATGCGTAACAAATTGCGTGGATCCCCACCTGGAGCTGTTTATACCTTAGTGTCAGTACCACATGGCCATGATGTAGCCACCATTTTTGAGTTGGATCCCACATCTCTGACAAGGGATTCCCATGTTCCCAGGTAGGAATCACATCATCGTACATTTATTGCACACTTGAGATTGAAAATTCTACCATATGAAAAAAATTTCTCAGATTTTCCCAGGATGAAAAAAGCTTAGTACATGTGACCTTATGCACAGATGGCATCAACGTATACTTGATCATTGGTAAATCCTTTCACTATGTGTCATTATTAGCACTGAATTATTTAGGTCATTTTACTGCCAGATTTGTCAGTTTGAAGTAAAAAGTTGGCAAGTGTATGCTGTCTACATAAATTCTAATGGCACATTGTTAAACATTGTAAAAATGGGAGAAGTATGCTTGGCTAGGCATATTATGGACAAAGAGAATGTTACGCCATCAGGCTTAAATTTCGTCTTCCTTCCTTTGCAAGGTGTTATATTATTCCAGAACTTTCCTGGCTACTGATGCATCTTCTTGGTCCTGAGTCTTTGTATTATCATAATTATCATTCAAAGATTTAAACAATTTGTGGTGCTACTGATATTGTATTGTTTGTCTTACACAGGAGTTCCTATGTTCGTCTCCATCACTTATGCACCAACACATGGGTACATGCAACTAATCTGAATATAGACAAGGAAGAAGATAAACCTATCAGAAAAAAGGTAATTGATGAAGTTGAAAGACTTGGGAGGAAGCAAAAATCAGTATTTTGGTATACAAAGTCAAAAATAGTTTCATACAAAATTAGTAATTATAGTTGAACTTCCACGAGTTTGGGACCTTCGAAATGACTTCATGTTCTGGTTGAAGTTATAAAAGTTTTCCTGTTCTGAAAATGAATAGAAATCTTGTTGAGGCTAACATAACATAGTAAGCAATACATCTGACATGATCAATGAGCACTGAAAATTGTTTTAAATGATAAAACAATTCTAGTGCTGATGTTGGTTTTGATGGGCTGTAGGTCGGATGTGCTCAGATCAAGGAAGACAGAGAAGCTTTTGCAATTGTGCCGGTATCACCGCAGGAAGTCAGGGACCTGGACTTTGCTAATGATGCCAGTAAAGTCCTCTCTGACATTGCATCCAAGCTGGAGAAAGCGTCCATAACACAGAATGAAAGAAGGTATGTTGTACCTCAGTTCTACATTACTACATATGTATCTACTGTAACCAGCATTGTATACTTTAAATTATCCAGTAAGTAACCTCCGCATGTATGGAGTCCTCTAAGTCATAGATTGTGATCACCTGTGCTAGTTATTAGGGTCACTGTTGTCATATTGAATTGAGTTTGATGTTAGTGGAACATACATATTTCATATTTAATGTTTTGGTATATATATATATAATATCTATCTTATCATAAAAAACAATGGTGTTTGTTCAAAGTTTGCATAACCCTAAAACCTACTCCAATGATGTCCATTTTGTATTAGAAAATCATTGTCATTACATACCAAGTATCAGCTCTCATTGAAATTATGAGAAATATTTTACTGTATATTTTCCTTTTATTTGGATGGAGACCATGATTTTATATCTTTTAAATAACTTAAAGTTTTAACATTCTTTTTGTTTTTGCATCTTCCTTTTTTCAGTTTAATTTTATATCAAGCTCACCTGGACAAATTTAAGCTTTTGTACTGAAATACCTTTTAGGTCTTTGCACACATATCTTCCATTCAGTATGAACAACTCAGCGAGCTCTGCTACCTTCTGAAAATTCTTACTTATATAAGTATACTGTTAGAGATAAAGATGCCTGTGAAATCTCTACTTTAAGATTTGTAAGCTAATGAATGACTTTCTATCTTGATAACTGAAGTTAAGCAGTCTAATCTATAATGATATCATGCTAGCCACCTAGTAATGTTAATTCAAGTAATGATCAATACAAACATGATATGGAATTGATGAAACGACTGTGATATGTATATATTTTGCTTATGCTTTTATATCTGTCTTCATCTATGACAACAGATGGCATAAATCCAATTGACTATGCAACTGATATTTTCTTTTATTATTTTTTATGAATATGAGGTAAATTGCCTGTACCTATATCTTTATAGAGAATTTACATCTCTCCAGAGGTATGGATGGAAATGTAGCTCTATCATTATGCTGCACATATTTTTTTTTTCTTTTACATCTTTGCAATTTCTTATTTCATAGTGTAGAGGTTCCACTTGGTTCACAAACTCTGGATATTTGTATATATAGAGGGAAGGACCATGGTTCAGTAGATTCATAAGCTTGGTTTTAACATATACATATGTAGCTAAATGTTCTGTACATGTATTTGCATTTTGACTAATGTAATTAGTTTTCCATTTAGAATACTATTAAAAAGAACTATAACAGATGACCATACCTTTTTGTTAATCATTTGGAAATACATTCTGAGAACATGAACATTAATCTTGATACTGGCCTACTTAGTGTGTGTATGTAGATTTGAAGCAGTAGTTTTGATTTACAGAAAAGTCTTCACACCTTCCTCTTTATTAAATTCATCACTGTATTGTAATCTCATTTCTGTGTGCTTTTGATTCTGGCATTTGATTTAGATATTTTATTTGATATATACTTTCATCTGTAAGATTCATAGTGGACTGTACTCATCTAGAAACAAGGCTGTCACCACCATCACCAACTTTAGAATTAAGCATGGACTTGAGAATGTAAGATGTTGCAATTGATAGAATAGCTTTATAGCACTTACTGTGGGCTAAAATAAGACACTCCTGATGCTGCCAATGTTTGGTACTCCTGTGCTAGCTGTGGACTTATCTACAGATGGGTGTGGCCTTAACATATCATTTGTTTAGAATATCTGTCCAGCTTAATGCTTGAAAAAAGCATTGTTGACAGTAATTTTTAATGAATTTGTTTTTTCACTTGATACCTCGGTTATTTGTTTTACATCTATTTATCTTTATAGTCCTGATTAAATGTGTGAAATTACTTCATCTAGGTGATATGGACATTTATTTTTGTTATTAAATACATGTAGGTCTATGAGTTAACAGTAATATTAAGTAATTAAATTAGATAAATTGCATTTAACACATCATTGCTTAATTACAACTATTGAAAATTAATATAGCTTTCATATCATAGTTTTTACAGATTTAAAATTTTCTGTACAAATATTGATATTCTTTGATGATAATACACATTGTATTGAAAAGTCTTTTCATTTAAGTTTGGAATCTCAAAAGATAATTAATCTAAGTACAGTAATGTCCAAGAAGACTCTCCCAGGATAGTAAATCTAAGTAATCCGAAATAATCCAAAAGGAATTTTGTTGACTGTTGATGCTTTTGAAATAAACTACAAAACAATTTAGTAAAATGAATAATCACTTTAATAGTAAGCTAAAGTGTAGTTTTAATAAGTAAACTTTAAATGATGTGTATAGTGTGTTAAGACTACACCCAATTTGTAAATCTCTTCTGTGTAGGCATCTCTTTTATACTTTGTATAAATGTAAGACAGTCTAGACTGATAGCATGAGTTTGTATAAGACATTCCTGACTGTGACTGATTCCCTTTGCAATTAGTATGCAGCACTCTTGAGTAAGCTAGTAGAATAAGGATGATTGTTGGCTAGTAGTAGAGAATCCTTACTTCAATAATACCTTGCTTTATCTCCACCTAGTACATATGTATATAGAATTACGTCATGACGGTTGACTTATTTTGATCACACTCTTTGCCTTTCTGTGAAGTGAATATCATTTGTTTTTGAGAGCAGAGTTCTTTCATGCATCTGAATAATTTAAGCAATCTATGTTTCAGCTTTTCTGTATGATGGAAGCATAGCATGCCCCGAGTGTGCTTATTTGTTGCTGTGCCATTGTTAATGGTCTGAGATATATACATTATACAGCTACACTGTTTGATGGAAGCATAGCATGCCTTCCGTGTGTCTCTATGGTTACTGTGCCATTGTCAATAACCGAGTTTCAATGTAAATGGTATAATGGAAAATTTCTGCAGTTGGAAACTTTTGTTATTTGGTCTTTTAAAGGTAGTATTTAAATTTGTCTTCTTGATTTTTTGGGATCTAACTAAATCACAAATTAAAAATCTAGTGTTTTAAACACTTCTTTATATGATTTTTTGTTTTAAAACTCGACTGATGCACAATTAGATTTTAAGGAAGCATTATCTGTAATTTTTCACCGAACAATACATGCATGTTTCATTTGGTCAGGAGAGGTTAATCAAACAAATGAGTACAAGAGACTGAATTTGATCTTATTTTACTGCAAAATTGTGTGGAAATTGGAAAACTGCAGAAACAACCTATTATACAATATATCATACTGGGTATATTCTTATGTATTATACCTTGTTATACATTCTTTGGTTGATATGGTTTTGTATTACACCTTTATTCTAAGACCAGTTACAGCTCATGTTATGTTATTTGTGTGCCATGCTGTCATCCCATTTCTTCATTACGAACTGGGCTTGAACATAGGGAATTATAGAAATTTTCAGAGTTTTGTTGAAATCCCTGAAGGTTTTTAGTATTTTCAGTTATCAAATGTTCAGAAAACTTATATACATATCTGGAGAAAAAAAGCAGTTGTTGTGCTTTATGAAGTGTAAGTAGTAAATGGATTGTTTACTGATGTGTGATTAAAGTTTGCTTAATCAAGAATTCTACATCTTTCTTAAGCAATCATTCTGCATAAAGATCAGTGTAAAATATTTGAAAACAAAAGTGGTAGGACAAATAGCAACCATGTTTCATGTATTTTTTCTTTTATCTATAATTTGATTTTAGGTTTTTGGATATGAACCATCATACCCATTTCGTTATATTGAATGTTTCTATTTTCACTATAATCGATGCACTTCCCTCTGGAAGTCTAAGAGCGCTTTCTGGTATTCCATTATCATTCATTTCACCTGCTCTGTCAGCTATTCTTGTCATGTCAAAATCACTCATGCATGCATATTCATGAATTTATGATCTTCATAAATATTCAATGAACTTAAAGTTTTTGAAAGTGCATATTCATATTCACCAAATTTGATGTATTTGTGGATATATACATTTTTTAAGAAAGAAAAATGTGTCTTTAAGATTACAGACCTTTCTATTTCAGAACTGGTTCTTTTCATTTTACAGAGTTATTTCCCGTATGAGCAGGTACCTAACGTCAAACCATTGTGACTTCAATCATTTCTATGGTTGGTTGATTGGTGTTTTACGTCGCTTTCAACAATATTTCAGTTATATCGCGACATGGAAGCAGGAGGTTACCAACCTCTTAAACATAGTGGTGCAACCCGGGAATCGAACCCGGATCGTCGGCGCCGCAAGCCAAGCGCTTAACCACTACACCACGCCTGCTCCTTCATTTCTATGGAAACTGTTTTAGAATTACAAGAAATGATATAGAAATTGTATGACGTCACATTAGTTTGACACCAGATACCTGCTGATATGGGAAATTTATATAACTCTGTATAATGAAAGACCATATAAGATATATAATGCATAGCGTTGTGTAATTCTTGTCATGCTTTGTGTTCGTCTAATAAACGAAAGTACTTGAGAGACTCATTAAATGATTATCTGAATTCAAAGCTACAAATAAACATGTTGTGCAGATTAGAGCCTCATTTTAGAAATATTGATAGTTTATAAAACCGGTTTCGCTGTTTTTCCATCAACACTGACTCTATGATGGCTAATAAGTTTAAGATTTTTATCAAAGATTTCCATTATATTACTTAATATTGAAAATTGAGAAAATATTTTAATGAAGACAATATGAGAGATGCTGTGAAGGTCTTTGTACATGAAAGCAGTATTTTCATGTTGTATACTCCTACCCTAAAATGACAAGGGTATGTAGTTATTTGTAATGGATTAACCTTAAAACAGAGAATTCTAGGAAAATATTCTATGTTCAGTGAAAAAATGTAAAAAGTTTCTTTTATTTTTTTTTTCAAATAATGTAGTTATTAATCATGATCACATGTCTAAAATTGAAAGAACTATTGCATAAATTAATACCGTATATACTCACTTATAAGACGAGTTTTTGGGAGTTAAATTTCTTTTGTGAAGTAGGGGGGTCGTCTTATAAGCGAGATATAAGATAAAAGTCATTAATATCTATCAAAAAACATGTGTCACTAGCCGTATTTATTACACTTCTTGTACACGTGAACTGCGGTAAACGCGGGACATCGGTAATCTAATTATAGGTTTAAAGTTCCCGAGAACAATTGATCTTGATAAGGGGTGATTGACAGGTAACTATGGGGTATTAATTTGCCGAGATTGACGAGAAAAAAATCAGTAATTGGTGATTGATTGCATTGTTGTTTATTTAGCAATAATTATGCCAAGCCCATTCGACAGTTAATTATCAAATAATGAGGAGAAGGTAAGTTTATAAGTCCGTGATTGAAATAAAATATGTAATAAATTAATGTAAAACAAATAAAGATCTTGTTATTTATTAATATTACACAGTAATTATGGAAAAACTTGTGCATTGTCAAACCGCACATTGAACAGTGAACGAGATTGAGGCAGTTGGCACTGCCCCAAAAAGGTCAATACGTACATCGTACATCGTGTCTGAGAGCAATTTTTTACCTCGTCTTATAAGCGGGTCAATGCTAAAGTACTAGAATTTTTGTCTAAAAGTAGGGGGGTCGTCTTATAAGCGAGTCGGTCTTATAAGCGAGTATATACGGTACATGTCATATATATCACATTGTATCATATGTAGTAACTATATACATAGTACTATATCAGTTTACATTATTAGATAGCCTGAGAAGTTTGTGCAATGCATCAAGTAGATAACTTAAAACACTAAACAAAGAAAGTTAGCCAATGCAACCTTAGGTGAAAAGGAATCATGGTACTTTAAGGTTTTTTCTTTTTTCAGATTTGTAACACAGCTTCTCTCAGATCTGATTTACTTTGTAACAATGCAAGAGTCTCAGAACACTGGTGGTGATCCCCTCAAGGTCGAGATGACCCGCTCTAAAGATTGTCGAGAGAGGCAGAAACTTCTCCGTGAACAAAACATCCTAAAACAGGTAATGCCAATGATACAGTTCACTCTCAGATAGTTTCTGTGGATCAAGTTAAAAAGTTGGATATATCAGGAGCTTGGTTTACACCTTTATTGAAACATTACAAACATTTGGAACGTTACATATAGTTTAGCTAAATTATAAATTCTAGTTATCTTTACTCTAGTCATCAAGAATAAACTGTACTTACATAAAATGTACATTAATAAATGTCTTTGATATAAATTTATCAAATGCACTATTCCAATTTCATCATAAAAGTCCATATATCTTATCATAAACTACTTTAACTGAATATATGTATAATTCATATACACACTTTTATGTTAGATATTTTTTGCAGGTTTTTCAGATTTTGAAAGCTCCTTTTGGTGGTAAGAATCCTATTTTAGCGATGGAGGATTTGGCACACCAACGACATGCACCTTTTCGCCAAATATGCAAATTATGTTATCATATTTTACGTCTTTCACAGCAAGATTATCGCAAAAATCAGGTGAGATTTGTTACAAAGTTGTAACTATAGGTTATATCGCCATAGAGTCGGATTAAATATTTAGGTCTTCGGCACAGCAACATGTACATAAGAGAAAAATTTTCAATCACTTCAGTGGAGTCAAAGGTTAACAGTTAATATTCCCCATGTCTCTGGCACAGTAACATGCACAAAAAAGCAAGCTATACAATCACTGCAGTGGAAATACAGTTAATATTCCCTAGGTTTTTGGCACAGCAACATGTACAAAAGGGAAAGCTGTACAATCACTGCAGTGGAAACTAGGATTAACAAACTAATAATATAGTTCACCAAGTTTATATTCGTATCTATTGTTATAATTGATGCTTAATATAGCAAGTAATATCAAGCACATAGACTGTTGAATTTCTGGCAGTGTGAAAGCTATTCCATGTTTGTATGTTTAATGTGGATGGTTTAATTTATCGAAATACATTGCAAAGATTTTTGCTTTTATGCTAATTACAGTTTATTAAACAAAGTTCACTAACCACCTAGACTGCTCATGTAAAGCATCAACACTGTACTATAATGTATATTTACCGGGGAAGCTGGCATGGCCTAGTGGTATCGCACTCACCTCCTGATCAGGAAGCTGGAGTTTGATTCCCGCTCTGGTCATGCCGGTATCCTGTCTTTTGGATGAGACAGTAATAGTTGAGGCCCTGTGTCGTGGTATGCATGGCATATTAAAGATCCCTCACTGCTTAGGGTTGGTCTATTGCAAAGGTCAAAATTTGTATGCCCCACATCAGGTAGATGCCGTCACCATATATGTGAAATATTTGTGGTCTGATGTTAAACAAAAGTCAGTCAATCAATCGATCAATATATTTACCTGGGTGATTTCTGTTGACAGGAATATATTGCAAAAAGTTTTGCTTTTATGCAAAAGCAGATAGGATATGATGTTTTAGCTGAGGAAACCATCACAGCTCTGCTCAACAACAACAGGAAGTTACTGGAAGCACATATTACCAAACAAGAAATTGAGACTTTCGTGAAACTGGTCAGAAACAACAAGAAACCAAGGTATGCATATTCATTAAGTCCCTATGATAATGATCTATTTATATTGTCTTCAGATATTCATGTTCTAAAATTGCATTAGGAGTCAAAGGAATGTCCTGATTGTTTGAATTTCTTTGAATGTCATGGAACTGGTAATATGGTTGGTGATGTGTTGATCTTGCATAGTCATGAATTAAAGTAAGATGTCAAAGTTTGTCTTTCATTGTAAGCATACAATCATTAATCAACCAAACATCTCTCAATTTGAACACTATGAACCCATGTATTTTCTCATACTATTGTAGGTTTTTGGATTATCTTTATGTGCTATGTGTATCCAACAATGTGGCTATTCCAGCTACACAGGATTTGATATGTAATTGTCTGCTCAGTGAAGAGAATCAGGATATTCTCATTGAAACTAGGTACAGTATCTTAATTTTATAGATTCTTTATAAAGTAATGTACTATTGAATCAATGCAGATTCATATACTCTTTTACAAGTAGGTAAATCTTATGATATCACCTGGAAGAGTTCTCTTGAAAGTTCAATAATGAGATGAAGTGGCAATTACATTTATACATAAACAAATATAGAATCAATGTGTATAGCATACCAAAACATAAACATAATTCCATGAAAACAATCATGAAACAAAGCCTTTAATGTTAAAATTTGGTGGAGAATAGTACAAAACTTAGTTTATGTTTATAATGATTGATTGGTACATATTTCAAGAAAAACAAATTTATAAGTAGATTGAGTTTAATTCTCAATTCTTAATCTTTTATCAAAAGGTGTAAGGGATATTCTGGAATCAGATTGTCTGTCTATCTGAAGAAAAGATAGTTTTCAGAAATTACCACACATCTTTTGATATATTGAGCTAACGCTTAGCACATATTCTAGCAATATTCACTTATGTCATGGTTGCCCCTCTTTTGCCAGAAATAGGTGACTTTGTCTGAAATTTGTTTTCCACACTTTTGTTTTTCAGATCTGAAATTGGTACTTGGTCATCTTACCATCAACAACTACTGACCAAGTTCCAAATTTGTTGAGGTTGACCTATTTCTGTGGGACTTGAGGGTCATCTGAAATTATTTTTCCTGCATTTTTCTTATTTTTGCAGGAGTTATGGCATTTTGCAATTGTCTGAAATTATTTTCAGTACTTTATTTTGAAATGAATGACTGAAGCCTTATGTATGTCTTTATTACCAACAATCACAGATAGACTATTCATTTATGCCCCCACCAAGGTTTTTATCCAAACTTTCGTCATAGAAGTTTGCCGTCACAGGGGTATTTTTCCTATTTGGACAGTTTTAGTTTCATGTGATGAAAGTCATAACTATATTATGCTTACTATGACTGTAGATTGGAGAAAACCCAGATGGAAGTAGAGATGGAAGTAGAGTCACCTGATGGTACACCAGCTCCTGAGCCAATCATTACCATTGAGGAGATAGAGGAGGTGGTTTTGTACTGGGACTGGGGAAGTCGTTCTAACCACAAGAGCATACGAGAGCTGGCAGAGGGTGCAATGGACCCTAAAGCTCATGGGGAGACCACAGATGATGACTCTTCTGTTCTGGAATACTACAGGTAATATACATTGCAGTTCAGGTGTTTTGAATAAAGTGCTTAAATGCTATGGGAAAATCACATAAAACACTAGTCAGAATGAAAGTGTAAATTTACCTGTGCTAGTTCACACTCTTGTGTAATTGTAGTGTTTTGTGCAGTTTCTAAATTTACACCTGGAGTAAGATCACTATAATTTGTGTATAGTTCCTAAACACCCGAACTGCACTTATCATTACATATTTATAGTTATAATTTGACATTTTCTGATACTAGAAAAGGTCTTGGTGGCTGAGTGGGATAAATCGCTGTCCTGGAACTTACTAGTCTCTCTCTTCTACAGAGGGGCCTCATGGCTGATTTAAACACTGCACTAGATCTCAGTATCTCCTCTGACAAAGGGCCCCGTGGCCGTTTTAAGCATTGTACTAGAATTCACAGAATTTTTTCAACTCAATCAAGTCTGAGCTCGTTAGGAACAAGTTTCGAGTTTGGCCATCATACCTGCTGTTGATGGTACATTTTCTCTTGGTACTTGTCCACAAAACATTGGTTGTTGATGGTTCATTTTCGCTGGACACTTCTCCACAAAACATTGGTTGCCACTACAAAAGTGAAATAATCCAGATGAGGCACTAAACATTAGAATTATATGCCAAAATTGGATATTGAATATGAACATGATGGATTAGAAGGGATTGATACTCTGAATTTTCTTCCTTATCTTTAGAACTATTTACATACCTAAAATTACTGTAATCTGTAGAATTACAAAGATGACTCTCTTATTACAAATTACCTGCCACCTGGCCTTCAAAATGAGGAACATTGATATCAGTAGGAGTACTACTTAAAAATGATGTTGCCTTTTTGCAGTTTCAATGTGATTAAAATTAATATTTGTATTACTATTGTGGTTCTTCTTTTAATAAAACTTTTTGAATAGAGTGTCATAGAGTTTTCTCATTATGTATCTCCTTTCTTCTTGGAGGAATTATTTGTGTGATTTGTAATAGCTTTGTAAATACAATATCATGAAACAAAACATTGATCTTTGTATATCATGATAAAATGATGTACGTGATATAAAGCTCTTATGCTTATTATTTACTTGCAGTGGATACTAGATATTTTAAATCTTGTATGTCATAGAAAGCACTCGTAGACTTCCAAAGGGAAGAGAACTAGATCTAAAAGCAACAGAAACACTACAAATTATCTGTCTCTTGGCATTTATCCAGTGATTAAAACGACATGAAAAAGAGAGTTATGTAAAATCCATCATGAGTATTCAACCAAATATTTATTTCACCAAATTATTAATTACATGTTACCTTGCCATCTTAGCTTCAGTTATTTTCTGAAATGTTTATGAAATGATAGTTTTGGTATTTGTAATCACTGGAAGATTGTTGTTATCTTTTAGTATTAGATTTGGATGAAGTCTTTTATTTGATATAGATTATTTCTTCAATGTTACTTGAGGATGTCAGTGATGCATAATTTATGATTACTGACTAATCTGATTGTATAAAAATTTGGTATACAAATCTTAAATTGGTGTACACATAGTGATTGAGAGTGGTTTATGGCTGAAAGATCTCAAAGTCAAATGTGATTGGCAACATATTACTGTTCTCTCTTTTGAATGAAACCCTGAAAACCATGGTTTTATGTTGTGGTAAACGTCCGCATGTGAAAGATACCGCATTGCTTTGAATGGATCTGTTGCTCCATATATCTAAATTGCATCAGGTAGATGTCAATTACTAGATATGTGGTATGATCTTGACATAACATGAAAACCAACAATTATGTTACAATGGCACGTAAGTTTTGAATGGTGATTTGATTTTCTAATTGACAATTTGTGTGTTACAGACATCAGCTTGACCTGTTTTCCCACATGTGTTTGGATCGTCAATACTTAGCTATTAACAAACTTTCTCCACAACTGGATATAGATCTTATCCTCAGGTATATTAGAATTTCTTAAGAATTCACCTTTTCTTTTTAAAATTGAATTTAATGAAATATCTCATATGTGATATGTCAGATTTTGAAGTAATGAAAACTTAAAAAAGTTCACAAGATCATGCTGATAATTCTGAAAAATAAAATCATTAAGTGAGGATCTTGTAGATGGTTTTTGGTAATTGATATGATTATTGATGCAGAAAGTTATGTTGATGCTTTTGGGAAATGATTATCTAATTAAAATATTTGTGTATTATCAGGTGTATGTCTGATGATCTCTTGCCCTTTGACCTGCGAGCTTCTTTCTGTCGACTGATGTTACACATGCATGTGGATCGAGATCCACAGGAAATTATCAAACCTGTGAAATATGCTCGTCTTTGGTCAGAGATTCCCATGCAGATCTCCATTGAAGAGTGAGTATAGAATTTTTTCCTCTTTTTTACAAGAAGTTAATTTAGATGTTTTCTTTATCTTAACTCATACCTGCAGTTTGGGATGGCAGATATTACTGGGTATTTTTGTGTTTGTCCAATTTTTGCTCAATTTCGCCCATTTTAAGGAATATTTTTCCCCGTAGGTAAGTATCAATCTTTCAGTGGAATTGTAATTTTATTGTTTAGTGATGAATACCAACTCTAGATTCAAATTGTAAACCATTCCATTGTTAAAAATCATTTAATGTTATTAAAGAAAGATGTTAAAATTTTAAGGTTAAAGCGGAATTGCAAAATATGAATGCTACATTTAGATAATTAAATCTTAAAGTTACAAACATCAGAAACTACTTATTATATGGTAGATTTTGGATTTTGTATCTTTTTTTAAATATATGTTTGAAGATACATAGTTAATGTGAAAGCTGGCTTATTGCCAGATTCTTGGAGTTGTTCTGGCTTAATGCTGTGTCTATTTCTTTGACTTCAGTCTTCACATTGTGTGGGCTTCATGCAGTCAAATTCTATTTCCAGAAACTTTGCTTTAGGCGTATACACACACGCTTATCAGATATTTTTGATTGTTTTATTTCTACATGTATTAGTAAACCACAAGGAAAAGCTATAAAATTTGCGTAACGTGCAAACCACAGTAAAAACTTATAATCTGAATATTGTAATCATTTTTGTATATAGTAATTGAGAAATGTTTGAATTTTAAGCTGTAATCTCTTATTCAGAGCATATTAAATGATATCAAAATGAAAAAAAAATGAAAAACCTTATTCTGTGTCACCTGACTTTCACTTCTTAAACTTATTCTCGATTCTTAAACTTATTCTCAAGAATAACCCAAGAAATTATAAATAAATAGTCGAAATGCAACAATCAATTCTTTAGACTAAACATATAGAAGAATAATCTAAGAATGTAGGTTTTACAGTGAATTACAGGGCTTGAAGGGAGCATATCAATATGTGTAGTTTTTAAAATTAATTTCTTCAATTACAGAAAAGGAACGTGGGAAATGGAGATTAAAAAAAAAGTTCCGCATGTTTTAGTTTCTTTGTTTAATAGTAGTCAGAGTACTGTGTTGGTAGTTTATTCTTTGACACAGAAGTGTAGAAGGTTTGGGTTAGATTATAAACTTATATGATTAAAGTGATCCCCGGAAGTGTTTAAATGCTTTCTTATGAAACGTTTTGGTCAGGACAGCAATTTAGTCTCACTAGCCTTCTTATGTGACCTGTGAATATTGAATTTAGAGGATTGGCATACCAACTTCATTTAGAACAAATAAGCTTGATATGCCTATGTTTTCAAGTCAATTACTATTATTTAATAGACTTTAAAGTTCTACATGTATTTATAACTTAAAGTCATGATGAAGAAATAAGAAAATAGATTTATCAACTTGTTTCATTAGATTCCATTCATCAACAGTTAATTGTATCTAATGCTTGCATAATTGTCGATTTTTCAGATTTGATAAAATAGCAAAGTATGTGAAGTAACTTGCTAAAACATTGTATGACTCACAACTTGACAATTTTTATTTGTGCATCCTCTCTCTTATTTTAACAGTGGTTATGAATTCCCTCAAATATGCAGTGTTTTCTCTATTTTACCAGTAAATTATATATGTATTTGATTCCAGTACATAAAATTTGTCTTATATCTGAATATAATGTTTGGACAAAGTCTCTTCTGTCAACTAATTTTCTTGATAATGGTTATTTCAAGATCAAAATACAAGTAAAAAACAAGTAGGTGTTTTACTACAACCCACTGTTTTGGTTTAGTTTAACGTAACTGTTCACTGATATAAATTTCTCTCCCCCTCAAAAAAATATTAATAATAAAGATTGATTACTTTCAGAAAAAGAACATAAAATTTTATAAGGACTTGACATTGGAAACATATAGAACTACATTTGGCAGTGATTTTATATTAAATAAGTTTCCATAAGTGGAAGAGTGTTCACCAATCTTTAAAAAGGGAAATGTCGGCCAGATAGCTGTTAGCAGAACAGAAATCTGGCGCTGATAAACGTATTGCTTCATGTCTGATTGCCCTTTTCACATCCCTTACACATCTTCTTTAACCTTTCAATACAATGTTATGGTAAATGACGCATTGACTTCCTATGCAGGGACATAAAGGTCATCCCTAAATGTATAATACTATCCATAGGTGCAATAATGCATTCTCTTGTGAGGAATTGGAACACGGAGATACAGTAGGTTGATGTATTGAAATATTTAGAATATTAATTGATGGAGTAACTTTGTCCAGACAGTACTTAGATGGGCAATGCACTTTGAAGTTGTTATTTTTCTTCTCTTCTTAACTTAAAAGAAGTATGTTTGTTTGTGGTATTTTACAATTTTATCATATATATGGATTTTGTTGACCTCTGGGTTTTTTTTTTTGTAAGATTTGAATCAAAACTAGTTTATCAAATTTTTATGACAATAAGAAGAGAGAGAGTGTGTGCTTCTCTAGTTTGATCACCTGATTTTCTTAATTTGTTTCAAGGCTTTTGCTTTTGATCCTGAGTGTTCCCCTCTGATTTCCTGGAACATATCCTTTTCACTGTTACTGCTTCCTAGATAGAGTTAGTACTAGTGAGCTAGTAGTATTTAGCTATTGTAGCTCATTTGCTTTTGTCTGACCAATCAGTATCAGTCACATGATCACTCTTATCTTAACATCTGATATGGCACAGGATATATCTTTCACAATGTATTGACAGTGATAAAGTTTTGGAGTATTGTAATAGATTAACATTTGATGTAACGTTTTTGTCTTATTGTAAATACATGTATAAGGAATTAATTATATGCCGTCAGATAGTTTCAGTAAGTCATTTTGAATTGACCTCAATTCAGTTGAATATTGGCCTTCTACTAAGTAGTACAGTGCTGAAGTTCTACTCTAAACTACTTCACTGTCAGGAAGAATGTAGGTAAAAATGTATAAATACTACTCATCAATGGTATAATTTTAGTGAAGACACTCTACTGAAAAATCAGGTTGTCCAGTGAGATCTGACTACTATCATTCTGGCTGTCAGAATGAAATTTTTGTAGACAATATTTAACTTTTGCTCCCTATTTGTGCTCAGTACAAGGCATCACTGTAAATCAGTCACATTTCACATGGTGTTATTTTCATGGTATGTCACTTTGGGTGTATTTGTGAAATGCAAAGCCATGTACATTTAATTGTAAAATTAATGGTAAAAAGGACGTTATTTTGACCTGGAGTAATATTTGCAAAATTATAAGAAACTAAAGTCATTGCAAATAAAAAGTATTTCATAGTATAAAGTGAGGTCCATTGTCACCACATGTATAGGCAGATAACAGAGCCATTGCTTCCTGCTCGCCATGGATCTGTTGTAATGGTCAGAAGATTTTTAGTTGAAGCACAGGTGTTGCCATCATATAAATATAATAACCCTGGTGTGGCTTCAACGAATAAACAAATATAGAATAATATCAAGTTTCTAGACTGTAAACACCAGTAAACGATCAGCTAGTTCCACTTCATTGTAATGTTGGTGATATTAGTATGACACGTACCTGTGTGATGTTACCAGGACTGAATGTTTCCATTTGATTTTCTCTGTCTTCTTTCCCTAGTTTATGGTGTGTCTTTCTAGATTTCTCTGTAGAGTACCGTAAGATAATCTTAACATGTTTTACTGATAATTACTTGTGATACTTAAAAAAGAGGAATTTTTATGGCACATGAAATGTGACAATACCTTTCAAATATATTAGACTTTTTAATTTTCAGAAAATCAGTAGTATGATATTGATAATTAATATTGGGAGTGTAACAATTTATTAGATATACTGTATTAATGTAACTATATATTTATGATTCATGAAAACGATTTTTAATCTTCCCTCTTGTTAAAGAAATACTGAATGTTTTGAAATTCCATTGTAAAATTTCAATCAGTTATATGAGTATCATTGTCCTAATACCTGAAGTAAAGAATGATTTTATCCCATCTTTCAAAATAGATGAAGAGTTTAATATTCATACAGACAATTGAAATTTTAATGTTTCTTTCAAGCAAAAACCTCAAAATATCCGTTTAAATTCTGTTACTGATAGCATTGTAAGTATACATGGAATTCTTGGCTGTAGGTTTCTTGATTTATTTAGTACATATTTCAAATCATTTACTGATATTTTGTTGATGTTATTGTAGTTATGAGTCCAATATTGGTAAAGATCCGGAGAAAGAGAAAGTGAAACCTCGATTCTCTCAGACGATTATGTTTGTAGAAGATTACCTGTGTCATGTTGTGGATCAAGATTTCTCCTTCGTAGACAAGAAACAGAATAAACTAACGTATGAGGTAAGTTAAATCGTCAAGACACAGAGTAAGTTAAAAGGAAAAGGTAAGTATTCAGGGCAGAGAATAAGCTAAGATGTGAGGTAATATAACACTCAATGTAACGTAACACGAGTTAACACAAGACACAGAAAAAGCTAATACAGTATATGAGGTAAGTTGACAAGACACAGGTGAAGGTATATAAGGAGAAACACAGAATGATAAGCTGACTTGAGGTAAATAGACAGAATAAACACAGTAAACTAACATAAATGATAATGAGATGAAACAAGATAAAGACTAAACTAACATGAGAAGTAAAATGAGGCACACAGTAAGTTATCATATGATATGAGTGGATACAAAATAAACTTAGCCTGAGGGGTAAGACAAGGCACTCTGTGAGCCAACATATATGATGAAATAAGGCAATAAACAAACTAATTTGAGAAGTAAGACAAGGCACTCTATAAGCGAAAATATGAGATGAAATAAGGCAATAAATAAACTAATATGAGAAGTAAGACATGGCACTCTGTAAGCCAACATATGTGATGAAATAAGGCAATAAATAAACTAAAATGAGAAGTAAGACAAGGCACTCTGTAAGCCAACATATATGATGAAATAAGGCAATAAATAAACTAATATGAGAAGTAAGACAAGGCACTCTGTAAGCCAACATATGTGATGAAATAAGGCAATAAATAAACTAATATGAGAGGTAAGACAATGCACTCTGAAAGCCAACATATATGATGAAAATAAAACAACAAATAAACTAACATGAAAAGTAAGACAAGGCACTCTGTTAGCCAATATATGTGATGAAATAAGGCAGTAAATAAACTAATATGAGAAGTAAGACAAGGCACTTTGTAAGCCAACATATATGATGAAATAAGGCAATAAATAAACTAATATGAGAAGTAAGACAAGGCACTCTGTAAGCCAACATATATGATGAAATAAGGCAATAAATAAACTAATATGAGAAGTAAGACAAGGCACTCTGTAAGCCAACATATGTGATGAAATAAGGCAATAAATAAACTAATATGAGAGGTAAGACAATGCACTCTGAAAGCCAACATATATGAGACAAGGCACTCTGTTAGCCAATATATGTGATGAAATAAGGCAGTAAATAAACTAATATGAGAAGTAAGACAAGGCACTTTGTAAGTCAACATATATGATGAAATAAGGCAATAAATAAACTAATATGAGAAGTAAGACAAGGCACTCTGTAAGCCAACATATATGATGAAATAAGGCAATAAATAAACTAATATGAGAAGTAAGACAAGGCACTCTGTAAGCCAACATATGTGATGAAATAAGGCAATAAATAAACTAATATGAGAGGTAAGACAATGCACTCTGAAAGCCAACATATATGATGAAAATAAAACAACAAATAAACTAACATGAGAAGTAAGACAAGGCACTCTGTTAGCCAATATATGTGATGAAATAAGGCAATAAATAAACTAATATGAGAAGTAAGACAAGGCACTTTGTAAACCAACATATATGATGAAATAAGGCAATAAATAAACTAATATGAGAAGTAAGACAAGGCACTCTGTAAGCCAACATATATGATGAAATAAGGCAATAAATAAACTAATATGAGAAGTAAGACAAGGCACTCTGTAAGCCAACATATGTGATGAAATAAGGCAATAAATAAACTAATATGAGAGGTAAGACAATGCACTCTGAAAGCCAACATATATGATGAAAATAAAACAACAAATAAACTAACATGAGAAGTAAGACAAGGCACTCTGTTAGCCAATATATGTGATGAAATAAGGCAGTAAATAAACTAATATGAGAAGTAAGACAAGGCACTTTGTAAGTCAACATATATGATGAAATAAGGCAATAAATAAACTAATATGAGAAGTAAGACAAGGCACTCTGTAAGCCAACATATATGATGAAATAAGGCAATAAATAAACTAATATGAGAAGTAAGACAAGGCACTCTGTAAGCCAACATATGTGATGAAATAAGGCAATAAATAAACTAATATGAGAGGTAAGACAATGCACTCTGAAAGCCAACATATATGATGAAAATAAAACAACAAATAAACTAACATGAGGGGTAAGACAAGGCACTCTTTAAGCCAACATATATGATGAAATAAGACAACAAATAAAGGAACATGAGAGTTAAGACAAGGCACTTTGTAAGACAATATATGTAATGAAATAAGACAATATATAAACTAACATGAGAGGTAAGACAATGCACTCTGTAAGCCAACATATGTGATGAAATAAGGCAATAAATAAACTAATATGAGAAGTAAGACAAGGTACTGTGTAAGCCAACATATGTGATGAAATAAGGCAATAAATAAACTAATATGAGAAGTAAGACAAGGCACTCTGTAAGCCAATATAATATGTGATGAATAAGGCAGTAAATAAACTAATATGAGAAGTAAGACAAAGCACTCTGTAAGCCAACATATATGATGAAATAAGACAATAAATAAACTAATATGAGAATTAAGACAAGGCACTCTGTAAGCCAACATATGTGATTAAATAAGGCAATAAATAAACTAATATGAGAGGTAAGACAATGCACTCTGTAAGCCAACATATGTGATGAAATAAGGCAATAAATAAACTAATATGAGAATTAAGACGATGCACTCTGTAAGCCAACATATGTGATGAAATAAGGCAATAAATAAACTAATATGAGAGGTAAGACAATGCACTCTGTAAGCCAACATATGTGATGAAATAAGGCAATAAATAAACTAATATGAGAAGTAAGACAAGGCACTCTGTGAGCCAACATATGTGATGAAATAAGGCAATAAATAAACTAATATGAGAGGTAAGACAATGCACTCTGTAAGCCAACATATGTGATGAAATAAGGCAATAAATAGACTAATATGAGAATTAAGACAAGGCACTCTGTAAGCCAACATATGTGATGAAATAAGACAATAAATAAACTAATATGAGAAGTAAGACGATGCACTCGGTAAGCCAACATATGTGATGAAATAAGGCAATAAATAAACTAATATGAGAAGTAAGACAAGGCACTCTGTAAGCCAACATATGTGATGAAATAAGGCAATAAATAAACTAATATGAGAGGTAAGACAATGCACTCTGTAAGCCAACATATGTGATGAAATAAGGCAATAAATAAACTAATATGAGAAGTAAGACAAGGCACTCTGTGAGCCAACATATGTGATGAAATAAGGCAATAAATAAACTAATATGAGAGGTAAGACAATGCACTCTGTAAGCCAACATATGTGATGAAATAAGGCAATAAATAGACTAATATGAGAATTAAGACAAGGCACTCTGTAAGCCAACATATGTGATGAAATAAGACAATAAATAAACTAATATGAGAAGTAAGACGATGCACTCGGTAAGCCAACATATGTGATGAAATAAGGCAATAAATAAACTAATATGAGAAGTAAGACAAGGCACTCTGTAAGCCAACATATGTGATGAAATAAGGCAATAAATAAACTAATATGAGAGGTAAGACAATGCACTCTGAAAGCCAACATATATGATGAAAATAAAACAACAAATAAACTAACATGAGAAGTAAGACAAGGCACTCTGTTAGCCAATATATGTGATGAAATAAGGCAGTAAATAAACTAATATGAGAAGTAAGACAAGGCACTTTGTAAGTCAACATATATGATGAAATAAGGCAATAAATAAACTAATATGAGAAGTAAGACAAGGCACTCTGTAAGCCAACATATATGATGAAATAAGGCAATAAATAAACTAATATGAGAAGTAAGACAAGGCACTCTGTAAGCCAACATATGTGATGAAATAAGGCAATAAATAAACTAATATGAGAGGTAAGACAATGCACTCTGAAAGCCAACATATATGATGAAAATAAAACAACAAATAAACTAACATGAGGGGTAAGACAAGGCACTCTTTAAGCCAACATATATGATGAAATAAGACAACAAATAAAGGAACATGAGAGTTAAGACAAGGCACTTTGTAAGACAATATATGTAATGAAATAAGACAATATATAAACTAACATGAGAGGTAAGACAATGCACTCTGTAAGCCAACATATGTGATGAAATAAGGCAATAAATAAACTAATATGAGAAGTAAGACAAGGCACTCTGTAAGCCAACATATGTGATGAAATAAGGCAATAAATAAACTAATATGAGAGGTAAGACAATGCACTCTGAAAGCCAACATATATGATGAAAATAAAACAACAAATAAACTAACATGAGAAGTAAGACAAGGCACTCTGTTAGCCAATATATGTGATGAAATAAGGCAGTAAATAAACTAATATGAGAAGTAAGACAAGGCACTTTGTAAGTCAACATATATGATGAAATAAGGCAATAAATAAACTAATATGAGAAGTAAGACAAGGCACTCTGTAAGCCAACATATATGATGAAATAAGGCAATAAATAAACTAATATGAGAAGTAAGACAAGGCACTCTGTAAGCCAACATATGTGATGAAATAAGGCAATAAATAAACTAATATGAGAGGTAAGACAATGCACTCTGAAAGCCAACATATATGATGAAAATAAAACAACAAATAAACTAACATGAGGGGTAAGACAAGGCACTCTTTAAGCCAACATATATGATGAAATAAGACAACAAATAAAGGAACATGAGAGTTAAGACAAGGCACTTTGTAAGACAATATATGTAATGAAATAAGACAATATATAAACTAACATGAGAGGTAAGACAATGCACTCTGTAAGCCAACATATGTGATGAAATAAGGCAATAAATAAACTAATATGAGAAGTAAGACAAGGTACTGTGTAAGCCAACATATGTGATGAAATAAGGCAATAAATAAACTAATATGAGAAGTAAGACAAGGCACTCTGTAAGCCAATATAATATGTGATGAATAAGGCAGTAAATAAACTAATATGAGAAGTAAGACAATGCACTCTGTAAGCCAACATATATGATGAAATAAGGCAATAAATAAACTAATATGAGAAGTAAGACAAGGCACTCTGTAAGCCAACATATGTGATGAAATAAGGCAACAAATAAAGTAATATGAGAAGTAAGACAAAGCACTCTGTAAGCCAACATATGTAATGAAATAAGGCAATAAATAAACTAATATGAGAAGTAAGACAATGCACTCTGTAAGCCAACATATGTGATGAAATAAGGCAATAAATAAACTAATATGAGAATTAAGACAAAGCACTCTGTAAGCCAACATATATGATGAAATAAGACAATAAATAAACTAATATGAGAATTAAGACAAGGCACTCTGTAAGCCAACATATGTGATGAAATAAGGCAATAAATAAACTAATATGAGAGGTAAGACAATGCACTCTGTAAGCCAACATATGTGATGAAATAAGGCAATAAATAAACTAATATGAGAATTAAGACGATGCACTCTGTAAGCCAACATATGTGATGAAATAAGGCAATAAATAAACTAATATGAGAGGTAAGACAATGCACTCTGTAAGCCAACATATGTGATGAAATAAGGCAATAAATAAACTAATATGAGAAGTAAGACAAGGCACTCTGTGAGCCAACATATGTGATGAAATAAGGCAATAAATAAACTAATATGAGAGGTAAGACAATGCACTCTGTAAGCCAACATATGTGATGAAATAAGGCAATAAATAGACTAATATGAGAATTAAGACAAGGCACTCTGTAAGCCAACATATGTGATGAAATAAGACAATAAATAAACTAATATGAGAAGTAAGACGATGCACTCGGTAAGCCAACATATGTGATGAAATAAGGCAATAAATAAACTAATATGAGAAGTAAGACAAGGCACTCTGTAAGCCAACATATGTGATGAAATAAGGCAATAAATAAACTAATATGAGAGGTAAGACAATGCACTCTGTAAGCCAACATATGTGATGAAATAAGGCAATAAATAAACTAATATGAGAATTAAGACGATGCACTCTGTAAGCCAACATATGTGATGAAATAAGGCAATAAATAAACTAATATGAGAGGTAAGACAATGCACTCTGTAAGCCAACATATGTGATGAAATAAGGCAATAAATAAACTAATATGAGAAGTAAGACAAGGCACTCTGTGAGCCAACATATGTGATGAAATAAGGCAATAAATAAACTAATATGAGAGGTAAGACAATGCACTCTGTAAGCCAACATATGTGATGAAAAAAGGCAATAAATAGACTAATATGAGAATTAAGACAAGGCACTCTGTAAGCCAACATATGTGATGAAATAAGACAATAAATAAACTAATATGAGAAGTAAGACGATGCACTCGGTAAGCCAACATATGTGATGAAATAAGGCAATAAATAAACTAATATGAGAAGTAAGACAAGGCACTCTGTAAGCCAACATATGTGATGAAATAAGGCAATAAATAAACTAATATGAGAAGTAAGACAATGCACTCTGTAAGCCAACATATGTGATGAAATAAGGCAATAAATAAACTAATATGAGAAGTAAGACAAGGCACTCTGTAAGCCAACATATGTGATGAAATAAGGCAATAAATAAAGTAATATGAGAAGTAAGACAAAGCACTCTGTAAGCCAACATATGTGATGAAATAAGGCAATAAATAAACTAATATGAGAAGTAAGACAAGGCACTCGGTAGGCCAACATATGTGATGAAATAAGGCAATAAATATACTAATACACATGTATGAGAAGTAAGACATTGCACTCTGTAAGCCAACATATGTGATGAAATAAGGCAATAAATAAACTAATATGAGAAGTAAGACAAGGCACTCTGTAAGCCAACATATGTGATGAAATAAGGCAATAAATAAACTAATATGAGAAGTAAGACAAGGCACTTTGTAAGCCAACATATGTGATGAAATAAGACAATAAATAAACTAATATGAGAAGTAAGACAAGGCACTCTGTAAGCCAACATAGGTGATAAAATAAGGCAATAAATAAACTAATATGAGAAGTAAGACAAGGCACTCTGTAAGCCAACATATGTGATAAAATAAGGCAATAAATAAACTAATATGAGAAGTAAGACAAGGCACTCTGTAAGCCAACATATGTGATTAAATAAGGCAATAAATAAACTAATATGAGAAGTAAGACAAGGCACTCTGTAAGCCAACATATGTGATGAAATTAAAACAACAAATAAACTAACATGAGGGGTAAGACAAAGCACACAGGAAGTTGTTATATGAGTTGAAACATGACAAAGAATAAGTTGTTATTTCTATATTATTGTCTTTATTCATGAATCTTCTTCAGCAATGTTGAAAGATGTGCAATGAATATACTACATAATCCATCACAATATTACCTGTACTTCAGGTACAATACTTTCTCATATCATTTACAGGTTGTGAATCTGGCCAAGCAGTTGATCTATTTTGGATTTTATTCATTTAGTGATTTATTGCGTCTGACAAAAACTTTGCTAAGCATTCTTGACACAATACCAGAGAAAGAGATTCCACCTGTCAGACTACCTGTTGCTGCAGGAGAAGGTATGGCAATTTGTTTACAAAAGAGTTTTTACAATGAATAAATGCCTGATTGTATAGCTGAAAGTTACTTCTGTTATTATGCATACAGTGTCCTCATTCTATGTAGATTGTAGGTTAGATATTTCATTTTTGTGGCAAAGATTGACATTAATAGAAATTTGTTATACTCCAATGTATACAGATTAAATTTTGGTAATATCTTACTTTATTACACCATGAAAAATTATTATGACTCTCCACACTTTTATAAATGAATCATATCTGAGGTAATATGATATACAGTGAGGAAAAAGTGCTTGTAAAGTATTTTCAAAAATGGTGATTTTCAGCTAAATAAATCAGATTTATACATATATGGAAAACTGACCATGGTAATAAATAAACATATATAGTATCTGTATACTTACTTTTGAGTAGTAATGTGTACTTGAGTATATCTGTATGAAAAAGGGATATATTGAAGTCTGGCTCTGTTAGTTTAGAGGAAAATGAATTAATGCCCTGCAAGATGGTTGCGAAGGGGATATACATGTAGCATAGTTGCTGTTCCAATGTTAGCGTATGTCCACAACCTTGTGAACTAAGTTGGAAACAAACCACTCAGCATTGGGGCATAAAAGCTTCTACAAATGATAAAGAGATGATGTACACTGTTTCTTTTCAAGGCCAAAGGTTAAGATCACAATGGTAACTATATATGTTCATGATCAGAATATCAAGGTCACTGTGGGTATGTAGTGGGAAAACCCTGTGAAGAGAGTATGAAACATATTGCTAGTAATAAGAACATCAAACTTTGCACAGATGATACCTGTGAAAAGAGTGTGAAACCTATTGATTTCCAAGGTCTCTGGTAGAAAACAAATGGATTATGAAGCCATGGGAGGGGGTTGCCACTTTTTGCATTGCCCTTGTTTCTACATGTATTTCTATTGTGTGTAATGGTTTTTTAATTATGTTTTATGACAGATGTCTTGTGTTTCTGTATCATCTGTTAAGTATTTGGACACTTTAAGATCTTTTTTTCATTCCACTATCTGGCCAACTGTCACAATTATACTGAACTATCTGCCAAGAGAGACATGTGCCCATTGAAGCTCTAGGCTTCAGTATAAGTTAAATGATTTACTTCCCACATTAATCATATAGAATACAAATTTTCTAAATAATTCGCCAGGACTTTGATTTTGTGATTGTTACTCAAAAATGATGACATATTTCACCCTTAAATTTGCCATTTTGTAGATCAGGACAAATCTATGATATCAGAAGTTATTCCAGCGGCCAAGAAGGTGGAAGAGGAAGTTGATACCCTTGTCATGGATACCAAACTCAAGATCATTGAGATCCTGAAGGTACATATAACATATACATTGTATATGTCTCAGCTAATGATATGCTTTAGAAAGCTATTATGAACAAAAAAAATGTAAATGTTAAGATGATATATCTTTCTATATAAGTGAAATTGTGACATTATGTCCTGGGTTTTTATAATTGTATTGCTCTTCTTGTATTATAATTTCACTTACAATAAATTTGATTCTTTTGTTGTAAATCTAGAACATTATGCTAAATCTCACAAATATCAAATTACAAACTTTTTATTCCTACCAGTTTCTACCAATGAGCTTTCAGAATTCAAATCATGTGATGGTGCACTTACATGTTGAGTAGATCACTAAATTCCTAACAAAGAAACTTTTAGGCATTGTTCTATTTTAAATAATGATAGATAGGATGCATTTTCTAGTTTTATTTTAGATAATGATAGGATACATATAAAGTGCATGAATATTTATAAATAACATTAATATATATATACATTGTATGTAAGTAACCTTATATCTTTTATAAGATACTGTATTATTTTCAATATAGTATAAAGTATATATAATATAGATATGATACTATTATGAATAGGATATGACTTGATTGTATTTTGAGTAATTGTTTGTAGAATAGTTGCACTTAGTACTTTGTTGTACTTGTAGATTGTCCGTAATAGTTTATGTGTTGTTGTAGATCGTAAAGGAATTATTCGTTCAGGGTTTGTTGAAAGAGATGGTCCCCTCAGAGTTTTAATGTGTGCTCTCACATAAAGAACTAGGTTCCTAAACGGTTTTATTGCAAGAATTGGGGTATCTCAGGATTTTATTGAAAGAAATGGGTCTTCTCAGGGTGTTATTGAAAGAAATGGATCCTTTAAAGGCTATATTGAAAGAAGGGATTTAATAGAAGGAAAGATGTCTCCTCAAAGTTTTTACACAACAGATGTAAATATCAATTCCTTAATGCAATTGACTTGTAATATGACAAGAAAAAACTTTTGTTTGATGAGGCCATTACTTTTGCCTAACTATCATACTTGCCCTTGCATATATATAGAAAAGTTATAATAATCATACAGGCACTCTATATTACATTGATCATACAGGCACTGTATATGTATGTTTCAATAGTTATAGACACTCTATGCTTAAATATTGTTGTGATGGATGTGTGATTCTATCTTTCAGTTTATTTTGGATGTTCGTTTGGACTACAGAATAACATGCCTGCTGTCAATATTCAAGAGAGAATTTGATGAAAATAATATTCCCAGAGATAATGATGGTATATAGAATTACTGAGCCCTAATCATTACCAATAACCCTTAATTATTAACATTCTCATGAAGGAAGTCATCAGTGGCCCCAAATCCTTACAGGCATTTCTATAAAGACAGGCTTTTCTAAACCGTTAATCATCACTAGCACCTTCCTGAGGAAATTCATCTCTAATCTTCAATCATAGCTACCATTCTCATAGAGTCATTGTTGAACCATGGTCATTGCTAACATGTTGTAAAGACAGCTACTAGTGGATACCTAATTAGTGGTAGCATTTTCTTATAAAGAGAGACTCATTGATTAGTGACCCTCTTATCTGCACTAGTATCTTCATATAGAGAGTTATCAGTGGCCAGTAATTCTTACTACTTGTAGCATCTTCGTAAAGTGAAACATTAGTTGTAATTAATTGTTACTAACATCATCAATAAGAGAGTCGTTAGTGGCTGTATATTGACTGGCATCTCCATAAAAAAAGTTACTAATGGGGTTCGCCGCCAGTTATCATCCGTTAGGCGGCGCCTGTGTACTATAAGTTAGAAACGTCGATTTGACTTGGCAACCTTATGACGTCACAGTAACGTACCAATGTTCTTTACGTCATTTTTGTGGGAATATGTTGTATTTCCTCCCTAAATATCAGGACCGCAGTAAATGGCGGCAAACCCCATTCTCGATCATTATAAAAATGGCTTCTTATGAACACTACTGACAACTTAAAAGAGGTCATAATAACCATAGCAAGACATAAAGTAAATTTTTGATGATTTACAAAATTTTTTTCATACATTTGTCGAAAATCTTTCCATAAACCTTAAATTGGTTAAGATGATAAAAGTTTTCTTCCATGAGAAAATGATGTGTAAGTTTTATTTGTCCAAGAAACCTGTGATAATGTCAAATATTGAATAGAATTCTATACCATCTTAGTCCATTAAACCCTTGACCAAAGTAAGATCAAAATTTGCTGTCCTGTTCATACATTTTTTAGGCATCAGTAGAGAATTTCTCAAATTTAACTGTAAACATTTGTATAAATATATGTACAAAAGCAATTGTTACAACATACCTGCCAACTTTTCTGTTTTATCCAATTTGATTTTAATATCGTGCAAAGTTTAAGAGTTAAGAAAAGATATTACTTCCTCATCAATCTGTTCTCCTCTCTCACCACTTAGCCTTTGGGTATTTTGTAATGCCTTCCATAGAGACCTCTAGCAGTCAAATTTTGCTCCAGACCTTTATGCATGTGGTTGGCAGGTATGCTGACATTTATGCTAACCCATTAATCCTACTGTTGTGGCATCACAGTGTTGTATAGGAGCCATAGCATGAATACCCTCCCTTCCCTCTCGTCTAGGGTGGTTTACCTCGAGTTATTCCTCTCACTCATCACCTGTCTCCTGTACTTACAGTTCATCATGCAGGTCCGTCTGGATTATCGTCTCACATGGATTCTTTCCATGTTTAAAACTGAGATCCAGTCTCAACCTCTGGAAGAACGGGCTGATTCTACAATCTGTGGGTTTAACTTTATCATCATCAGTGTTGTACATTTTGTGTTGTACAACATTATACTGTATTAGATTACAGAATACATTTACATGAATGGAAGGTAGTTTGATGTTGTTATTTAGCTACTTTCTGAACTCTGGTTGATTTTCTCACAGTATTTCTCCTTTAGTTTTTTGTTGCGTCCTGTAATTTTTTTTATACTTTAATTCCACATTGTACATCTCTTCACTCAATTTTTTCCTCGGTTTTAACTCAGCATTTTCATCAGTATTGAATCAATGTTGTGTATTGTAGATATAGAGCAGCTAGGTTCAGTGCTAGCATTTGGTAGGTAACTGTTGGTAACCATAGATTCTGTGTTGTATGTCTGAACGGGGAATATCAAGTTGCATACACATTCAGCACTAATACCTCCATACTTTATGATAAGCACAACAATTTTGTAAGGACTCCAAGCAATGAGTCGAACATTTCTCATTTCTGTTATATAAATATCACAAGTGTAATTTTATCAATTTTAAGTGTATCATGCCAACTTCTTACTCCCTTCCAAACTACAATGTACACTCTCCCTTCCATTTCTTCCCTAATACTTATATGTAAAGAAGTTGGTCATTTTTATTACTGAAGTGTTTGAATCATAAGAAATGAGTTACTGATAATCTAAAGCACATGAAACAAGAATTCAGAAAGAGGTGCTTTTTAACTGGAAGTTAAAGTTGTCCATGATTAAATTAGAAGGAAATGACTGTACCTATTTCCTTTTTACACTAAAATGATTTCATTTCGTCTAAAGAATTTGCTATTTCTGTTATATCTATATATCATACAGTCGCTATATCCAGACGTCAGCTTGTATTCCGATTATTATTATACTGGCTTACTGTGGTGTCAAAAGAACCTTTTCAGCATCATCATTATGTTTATATCATTATCATACTCGGATGTGATTTGTTATAGAAGATTCTATAAATTGTGAAATCAGTGACTGTGAGCAGTCAGTTAGGAACATTTGGTTTCTGCTTAATCATCAAATTTGTTAGGAGTTTGATAGAGAATGCATTCACCTAGTTTAAAGTCCTGTATACATTGTACAATATAAATAATATGTTGGATTACAGAACACATTAACATGAATTGAAGGTAGTTTGATGTTGTTATTTAGCTATTATCTGAGCTCTAGTTGATTTTCGCACGGTATTTATACAAAAGTCCAGTATTTGTTGTATTTGATGTTTTGTATCTGTTTGATAGGTTTAGACCTCAGCAGTATTGGACAACAAGCAGAGGACATATTTGGGGGAAGGTGAGATACATACATAGAGAATTCACAAATTGTAATAATCTGACAAGGAATGTTACACCCATCTACAATTGAATTGAATCCAAATGTACAACATTTCACAGACTAAAGTGTTGATGTATAAGTGATTTGAATAGTAGAAATGGTAAGAAGTTATTCTGTACAATGGTAAAAGCAGTACCAAATGAATGAAATTTGCAAGTAGTGAATCAAAAGTTGTCTAAAAAAAGATATATATAGACTGAAAAAGTACAAATTTCTGTAGAGGTGCAGTGACAGTTAATAATTTAATTTTTCTAATCTACTGACCTTGCTGAATATCATGATTGCCTGCACAGATAATTATATCTAAGCTGATTTGTCACCTTCGGCCTCAGAGGAGACAGTATACATACCTGCTAAATTCTAAGGGTGCACAGTATATATTTTCAAGCAAATAATTCCTTGCTGCTTCTGATGGGACTAGTGCTTAAGACAAATTACAAAGCCATTAACTGTGCCCGACATTATAAGGGAAATAACCTATGAGTGGTGTAAAACAGTAAATAAACAGACAATCCCAGTTAAACATTAGGTCTATTACAGTTTTGAAAAACAATTCCATTTTTAGCTCCTCTTGACAATTCTCTGGCGAGCTTACTGTCAAACTTCCACATCCTTTAAACTGCAAGGAATAAGGCTTACATACTACACATTCAGATTCCTCAGGATCAGAGCTTTCATTTGGTTCCATGACTTGAGTGATATCTTTGAACTGTAAGGGTTAGGGCTTTCATATTTCACATTTTTTATTATTATGATTTTCTTATTATTTCCATTTTTTCAAGCGTTGTTAAAGTGCAGTTAAACCTGTATGTAATTAATGGTATTCTTTTTCAGTGCGGAAACATCAAAACTGGACCTTGATGAACAGGGAGGGAAAATGTTTCTTAGAGTTTTATTGAACCTTGTGATGCATAACTACCCAACCCTAGTGTCTGGAGCTCTTCAGCTTTTGTTTCGGCATTTTAGTCAGCGACAAGAGGTCCTACTGGCATTCAAACAGGTATAATAAAGCAGTACTATGTCATATGAATGTCCTAAGTTAGTAAATGTTTTCTTGTCACAAAAGAAGACCAATCTTCTTCTGCTGTGTACAAGATTTGTACAGGAGCATAATGACAGTTATATTTTTAATTTTTTTTATAATGTTTTCTGTATACAATGTAGTACTTATCATGTCAATGATCAAAAACTCAAATGCTCATCCGAGCCTGTTAATTACACAAATTAATACTGTACTTTGAAAATTATTGTATCAATTATCTTTGTAGTTCTGTTGATAGAATTTTGGGACTAAAAGATTTTGCTGATAAATATTAGGTTTTAAATGTATTATTTTGAATGTGAGGAAATCTTAGTACAAAATTACCAACTAAAACAGGTTCAGTTGCTGGTGACGGCAAGTGACGTAGATAACTACAAACAGATCAAAGCTGACCTTGATGAGTTACGTAACGTAGTGGAGAAATCAGAGCTTTGGGTGTACAAAATCAAACAGGATGATATGAAACATAAAGTATCTTCCCCTGCAGATGATAAAGTAAGTATTCAGAAACACTCCATGTCTTTTCATTAATGTGTGTCTTCATATCATAATGACATAATATTGACAATGATTTCGTAAGGAATATTTTGTAGTTATAGGTTTATGTCTTGGATGAATCAGATAATTGTGTTCTGACTAGTAAGCAGGACACATAAGTCTAAATGTTTAAGACTATTGTTTACATTGATACAGGTATAGATCCTGGCATTTAGTATGGATGTATTGTTTTTCCTTTGATATGCCTGCATAAAATGTGGGGCATTATATGCTTTTGTGATGATGTCTGTCGGTCCATCTATCTGTTGGTCAACATTATCTCATCCCTGCTTCTTCTCCTAAAGCAGGAGGCCAAGAAAGAATCTGATGGTGACATATAACAATATGTGACCTGAAGTTGTTTCTGTATTAGGGGTCTGACCCCTATGGGTGGGGTTCATGGGTGTGGTAAAAGGATCTGGTCCCCATCATCACTCAGACATTATTTTGCACCTTTTAGCAGTGTCCAGGTTTTGAAAATAAATCAAATCTATATTCATCTTGCATATATTTCATATATACTATACATGTACCTAGTTTAGTTGGAGTCGTATTGTAGCATCAACATAATTTTATGTGTTGTTTGTGCATTAATTCATATACATAACTAAATAATACAAATATATTCAGAAATATAAAAAGGACAGTCACTGCTTTCACTAATTTATAACTTCACTACATGTAATATATTTAAATATTCAATATACATTGTTTTGCCTTTAAGATAGATTGCACGAAAAAAGTGTACTTACAAAATACATGCTGTTTATAGATACCATTGAAAATCAAGATATATTAGTAAAATGTAAGTTTACCAAATGGTTATAGTGTTCCAAAATTAAAAAGAGCTAAATTCCTTAATGTTGGGAGGATTCATTGATGTGCACCATGTGCCCCTTGATCTATATAATTCAGGACATAGAAATGAATGAAGCATACCCTGTGATTACAGGGAATAAACTTAACAGATATTTTTACGAGCCATGTGGGCTCATAAGACTCAGAATCTACGCGCCCACACCAATCTGTATGAGTCCACACTAAAACCATTCAAAAATTGCAAGAAAAACTAATCAATTTTTTTTCTGAATTTTATTACATTACACAACAATTTCTCTCCAATTTTACTCCTTGAAGTAATCGTCCCATTTTGTCGGTGATACATTTTGTTTCATGGGAACGGCGAAAAAAAAAAAAACTTCCTAAGTGGGCTTGTCGAGCCATAATTTAAAGCTCAAAGAACAGTAATTAAGGAGAGTCATGATTGGCTGATGTGGTGTAGGGAGAGAGGAACTACTATTTCAATGTATCAGGAGCTGTGATTGGATGAAATTATTTAATCTATCTATATATAAAGATTGATTCTGCTGTAAAATCATGAATTTTTATCTCATTTCGCTAATGTAGAAATTTTATAACCTAAAAAGGGGTGGTTACAGTTTTTAGAGATAGATAGATAGGTAGTTTGTTTACGTTTGAATTTTTTTGTGGGGGGGTGACCCCCTTCAAACATGATTTTCTCAAAATTAAGGTGGATAACCTATGGTAAACTGTAAAAATTCTGATAGAGATTCTATTGAAACGGTGAAGGTATGAGCCGACCGATTGTATATAGCTAAAATGCAGGATGTTGTGTAAATCTTGCTGGAAATTTGTTAATTTAACATGAGACCTTATGGGAAATGGAATTACTAAGCTTTGATCTATGTAAACAAACGTGAAACCCAAGGGCGGCGTAGCCAGTGCGCAAATCATGTGTACGTACAAGAAAGGCAGGGGTTTGGGGGAAAGGAAAACAATCACCTCTCTCTCTCTCTCATGAAATACTATATTTTTGACAAAATGATGTATACACACGTGCGTATTTGGCGTAATGGTAGCTACGCCACTGAAACCAGCTACTGCTAACTAACAAATAAAAAGAACATGTCCGGATTTGAAACATCTAGACGCTTACTCAGTGACGGAATTAAGTGTCTAGATGATTCAGATTAGAATTCAACAAGGAAACGGCCGATTCGTCTTGCAGATTTTTTTCGTTCACCACGTGGGCGAGTAGGAAGTGTTTCTTGGTCGTCCACAACAAATTTTACTCGTCTTGGGCAAGTGGGCAAGCGTTAAGTTTATTCCCTGGATTAAATGGTATAATGGTAATTTAATTACCATTGAATATTGCTTAAATCAGGGTATGATATATAACTATTACCTTCTACTAACAGGAAAGCAAAGATGAAAAAGGTGATGGTGATGGAAAAAAGAAGCCCAAAAGTCAACCTTCCATTTGGGTATGACCTTGACATTCATACATTACAACTCTTCAGAATTTTGAAATATGTGATTATACAATTTCAAGCTAGGTATTCCTGTTTTCATAATATTCCTAAAGTCACTCATATCATTATTATCCTTCATATTTAGAATATCTCAGGAGAAAAAGGTTCTGCCATTGACCTTGACCTTGGTCCACCCATTGACAATGCATCTGCCAAGAATTACAAGAAGATCAAGCAGGTACTAAGGAATCTACATTGAGTTTTATGATTGATATTATATGTCACATTTGATAGTTGTAACATGTTTCATGGCTCACTCATTGAGTACAGATGTTTGTAACAATACCTGAAAAAGCCAAAGTTGGAAATTAACTGGCATCAGTATTACCAGTGTATATAAAGAATCTGAGTTATACTAAGGCTTTTTGATAAAGAAATTCTGAAACCCAACAATTTTATCACAAGTAAACTGTCAACAAAAATAGGCATTACTGAATAAGAAGCAAGACCATATTGAAACTTATGGCTTATATATGCACATTAGGTAGGTATGTAACATAAAATTACTGTGACATAAATAAATTCTATGAAAACTGATGTAAAATTCAGAAAAATGTTTTAATAGAAATTGTATGACGTAACAATGATTTGTCAATAGAATCCTACCCAAATGAGAAATGACTGCTAACATTATAAATATCACAAGTACTTAAGGACAGATCCCGGTTATTCAATTTTCAGATATCTTTCTATCAATTTTGAAGTGCTGTATTAAACTTGAGCATTATTGAGTTTCATTGTAACCTTTGATATGGCTACCAAGAAACATTTTGAGATTTTCCAACTTCCTGATTTGACAGAACATGGAATTTCTTCATTTCCTCATATAGGCAGAAATACACAATTCACAATAAAAAATTTTCTAGCAGATATTTTCTGTTCAGAATTCAAATACAAGATCTCTGAAATACATATTTCTAAATAAAGACAGGAACTTGGGACCTTTCCCTTGTACCTTTTATGAAATTGGCACTGGGAAAGTGACACTTGCATTTATTCTGTAAACCATGAATGAGTTATCTCTCTTGATGATATAGTCTTGCCAGCACAACGCTCAGTACCTACAATATGCATTGCAGTCTTTGCAAAAACGCATAAAAGAGTATGCGTGAAGAAAATAAAATACCTATTAGGCAATTCCAAGAAAAGGATTGGAAATATTTGCCTCACTTTCTTCTTCAGATTCCCTTTGAACAGGGTTTCAATTGATTCATTTCCTTTCCTTGGAGAATTATAATGACTACTCAGGTTATGAATCCTGATTTATATGAGCATTGAAGTGTGACTAACAATGGGATTGACTCAAGTGTTATTATGCCTTTTGCCGCGGGCAAAGAAAAGTATGGAGTCAAAACGGAACTTCTGCCGGTTATCGTACATGGACGGGGTAGAACTCTTCAACGTAGAGATATAAAAAATTTGACTCCCGCCACTGTCCTTAAGGTAGTATCAATGGGAAAAATGTAGAAGAATGCGAAATATTTTTTAAAGTAGATTTGGAATAATACAAAAATGAATTATGAAAGATTTATTTCTCCACAAAATCATATATTCTGTTTCAGATTTTGATTCGATTGACTCGACTGTGTGTACAGGAGACTTCAGAACCAGGTGTGAAGAAAGCAAAAAAACATGAACAGAGACTCCTGAGAAACATGAGTGCACCTAATGTTGTGCTGGAACTGTTACAAATCTCATATGAAACTGTTAGTATTTACTAATCCTAGTATATTGTCAAGCATTCCTTGAAATATGTAGAATCTGGCAATCCTATTGAACATATGAATATCTAGTAATCCCAGCAAATATGAATGATCAAATACTCAGAGTAAATATGTATTATCAAGAAATCCCTAGTAAACAGGAAGTGAAATCTTGAATCCTCTGACACAAGTACACATATCAAAAGTTTCACCAAAATTGTAGAGTTACTTAAAATGAAGTAGAAGACAAAAAATAATAGCATCTGGCTTTTAGACCATGATTTATTCTTTCTGTGGTTCTGGTTTTGATTGTTTATGTTGGATATCATTCAGCTTAATTTGACATATTGCTTTATTTCAGAATGATGACATTCGTATGCATGAGGTTATGAAGTATGCACATGAATTTCTACAAAGTTTCTGCCTCGGTAACCAACAGAATCAGGCCCTGTTGTATCAGCATATTGATCTGTTTCTTACCACTGGGGTAGGTACATCTGGTAATTTTACTAAAACATTTATGACATGTTAATTTGAGTAGTAATGATGTTATTTGTGGTAAGGACAAATTTTCTCTGTTGGGTTTATTTCTTTATGATAGTTTGTCACAAACATTGTATTTATTTTAGGGTTTCTCTGTACATGTATAAGTATTTCAAAATAAGGAAGCAACATTTACATTTAATCTGAAGTTCTTTTGTACAACAAGGCGCTATGTTTGCTATGCATATAGAAATGTTTATCAGACAGCGGAGTGGATTTTTTTCTCTGTCCCTTTCTTACATATTTGTGTGTTTATTTTGCAGCTACTAGAAGCAGAAACAATGACTGCTATATTTCATGACAATAAGATGTTATGTAATGAAGTCACAGAGAGAGTAGTGCAGCATTTTGTACATTGTATAGAGACACATGGTCGACATGTACCATACCTCAAATTCCTCCAGACATTGGTGAAGGCAGAAGGGGAATACATCAAGAAATGTCAGGATATGGTCATGGCAGAGGTATATTTCTTGTGATAGAATAACATAATATCAGTGAATATTGAAGGTGTGTATCCTCCCCACAGTGGAAAAACTGGATTTGAAATTATGATTTTTATAACCCCTACAACAAAGTTGTGGGGAATATACTGAAACCAAGTTGTCCCTCTGTATGTCTGTCCTTCTGTCTGTTTTCTTTACTTTTCACGTTTCCTTTGAAATGTTCGATGGAAACTTGGTACTTTAATTTTATTATCAACATTACAGACTGTGCTTGAATTTTTTAACAATTGATCTTCATTTTGCCAGAATCCTTGCTGTTTGAAAAAAGCTTTCCACATGTTTGTGGTTTGGTAGCTTTATTCCTAGGGTTTTGATACTTGGCACATATGGTAAATATGAAAATATACAAACAGGATCCCTATTGCTTTTTTGATTATCAAACATTCAGGTCACAAGCATTTTTACCTCGAAAACTTTTCCCAATTTCAACCCAGTGGTTTTTACCTAAGAATACTTCATACAGATAGTGTCACAATTGTTACCTGTATTATGACCTTAATTCAAGGTCATATCTTAATATCTACTGTTAGAAAATAACCAGTATGTTGTTGTACGACTTCGTTGTGGGAAACTATTTGTCCTGTAAGAACAGTTTTAGTTTCTATCTGAAAAGGAAATGTGACGATTTTATAGCTAACTGAGCATTGGATATTCTTGAATTGAGCATACTTTTCATGATTATAAAGTTAAAATGATAATTTTAATACAAGTATGGTGTCATTATTTGGCTGATTATACCATAAGTTCCATTCATGCTCAGGCCAGCCCGTTTACAATATTAGCTGTGCACTGATGAATTACACTGACAAAACTGATCACATTAATTTTAATTTCAGTGTTGTTATTCTATAAAATTTTAAACAGAATACATGAAATTATATTAGAAGAGTAGTTTTGGGGTGGTGTGCACAGCATAGCAAGATTTTATTATTAAAATTAAATATTTATGTTCACCTTTGAATAAGGAAATTTTAAAAAATGCTGTTGTGAAGTGAAAGTGGGAAGATTTTAAGCGGGGCTTTCATTGTAAGTGAACCTTTTGTCTTTGTAGTTGGTGAATGTAGGTGAGGATGTCCTGCTGTTCTATAATGATCGTACTTCCTTCAATAACTACATAGAGTTAATGCGATCTGAGAGGGATCGATATGATTCAACAAGTCCTCTGATCTATCACATCAACCTTGTACAGCTTCTAGCACTCTGCACAGAGGGAAAGAATGTCTATACTGAAATCAAATGTCATTCCCTACTACCACTTGATGATATTGTAAGGGTTGTCACTCATGAAGACTGCATTCCTGAGGTAAAGTAACAAACTATGTATTTTATTTATCATTATAGACTTTCCCATTTACACTCAACACAGGATGAGTTGCTTAACAAAATAAAATCTAGGATAAAGATAATTGTAGTACAATTGACCATCGATTATAGTGTAAACTGTAAAGGTCCTTCTAAATCTTTACAGTGTTTGATGGGTTCGAGTTTTCAATGACAAAGTTTCCCAGTTTTTAATAATAGGAATAGAAAGGTTGTTGAGATTTTTTTTTATTATTTCCAGTTTTTGGAGGTTATGGAGTTTTTCAATGTTCAAATTATAAAAGTTTCACTGTACATGATGTTTGTACTATTCTTTGACAAAGAACCCTAATTATTAAGTAGCTACTGTAATAGCAGAACTAATTGAGCTATCAATAATTTCAATAGTTTCTACATTAAGAACAATGAAGCACAATTATTATTTATTTTATGCATCATATGGGTAAATATCAAAATTTCTCTTGGTGACATTATGGGCATTATTAGATGATAATACTCAAGTTACATTCAGTAAAAATTTTTATGGTCTTACAGCAAGCAATGTTTCTGTTGACAACTTCACAATGACGATAGTTAAAATGTGAACATTGTGAACATATGAAATACAAGTTACAGTTTCTTTAGAAGATCCAGGGGGCACAGGGCATACATAAGCCAAGAAGATTCAAGGGCGTAAAGTAAAAAGTTTTCCTGTCCATTTCTATGTCAGCCTCCTTGCCCGTCTTCCATTAATAATTTTCTATATCTAGATGTCTTGCATCAGAAGATATTTGTATCTTTCAAGCACATCTTATTATTATTACTGTTCATATCACACAGGTGAAAGCAGCATACATTAATTTCCTGAACCATTGTTATATCGACACAGAAGTAGAGATGAAGGAAATTTACACCAGCACACATATGTGGGACTTATTCTCCAACTTCCTTGAAGATATGGGAAGGGTAAGACTACTTGATGTAACTAATCCAAATCTAAGTTCTTTTCCATCTGATTCAATGTTTGTTTCAATATGCCATGTGCTCTTCAGTATATGCCAATATACCAGATAGTATAGTGCATTTTGGTGTGTGCAGTGTTTGTACCAATATACATGTGTAGTGTATTGTGTAATGTTTATGTCATTAGGTTTGGCATTTGTGCTACTATGTGATATGGTGTAGTGTTTGAGCCTATATAGTGTATGGTGTAGTTTTTATGCCTGTCTATATAGTGTAAGGATGAATTCTATGTGCCAGTTTACCATGTTGTGTTGTTTTTATAAATATTAAGTGTTTTTGTAGTATAGAGTTAACTCACAAATATAATTGTGTTAGGTGTATTGTTTATGTCATAAGATGCAGCATTAGTGCCATTTACTGTAAAATGAATTGTTTGTGACTGTGTACTGTAGTTTTTGTGCCATACGTGGTTGCATCTGTGCCTTTATACTATATGGTGTAGTGTTTGTGACTATGTAGTGTAGTTTTTGTGCCAGAAGAGGCTGCATTTGTGCCATTATGCTAATAGTATATGGCGTAGTGTTTGTGACTATGTAGTGTAGTTTTTGTGCTATAAGAGGTTGCATTTGTGCCATTATGCTATATGGTGTAGTGTTTGTGACTGTGTAGTGTAGTTTTTGTGCCATAAGAGGTTGCATTTGTGCCATTATGCTATATGGTGTACTGTATGTGTCTTTACAATGTTTATGTCAGTTTTTTAATTCTTTAGTTACAATTTTGATGCAGCATACATGTAAAGTGTTAATTTGTGTACATTTTATTTAAAGGTTAAGATAATTTTTATAATAAATACATTGACATGACATTACAAATTGTCAAATCTTTTAATCTTTTATTTCCTGTATAAAGGTATCCACAGCAACCACAGACCGAAAGCATGCAGATGTTGCCCTGGAGAACTATGTTACCATAACGATCATGAATGTGATTGACACATTCTTTAGTTCTCCTTTTTCTGATCAAACCACCACATTACAGGTCAGTAGGATGTTTGTACCTCTTCCATTAGTAGTCTTTCTAGTGAAAACTTGGTCGAGAAAGCACAACAAGATAGACTAGTTAACAATATTCTAGAGTGATCCTAATTATAGTACAAATTACACAAGTTCTTATCTGTATGTCTTTTATTCTTGAGTCACTGATCAATATTGGCATAACAGGTATTCAAAGTTTTGAAGAATTTGTAACATCACTGATATGAATTTATGTAATGTTTGATTGTTTTCATACAGAGCAAATTAAAAGTAAGGATAAAGTTGTCATTCTAAACTAGAAATAACTCTTTGTAAAATGTATTCCACTCTGTGTACATTGAATTTTGTTCACATTAAATAATTTTATATTTACCGTATTTACTCGAATATAATACGCCTTTTTTTTCGCCAATTTGCCCTGTCATTTTCTCACTGCGTATTATACTTAGGGTTAGAAATCTGGAACTTTTTTTCCATGCTTTTAAGCTTCAGTGGCAGATTTAGAGGAGCGCGTGTGTCCGTTAAAGTATCTAAAGCCGTCAGTCAAACCCACGAGGCGTGAGATATATCTGTTGTCTGTATACTGTCTGCTTTCTGTAGTAAATGCCGAAGGCGATACAGGAGTAATGTCTACAGTGTGCCATTCAATGAACACGATACAATACTTGCGCTGTGTTATTTAGCAATGGTTTCTGATTAGCAGATTGTACGGGTGATATAATGATTTATCCTTAATTGGTTAATTGATAGTTACACATCAGGTGGCACTACTTGACCGTAACGGCATGAGCATCGACAGTTTGGATAACACTCATTTGATTCATTCTTCATATATTTTGTCTTCACAAACATTTGCGATCTCCGCGTAAAGTTCAGTAGTATAGTTGACACGCACTTTCATTCTAACGAGAGAGAAAAAAATGAAGCAATCTTTTGGGATGGAGGTACTAGTTAAGACATTTGAAGTCTCTTGC
This sequence comes from Pteria penguin, assembly GCA_035048485.1. Taxonomy (NCBI): domain Eukaryota; kingdom Metazoa; phylum Mollusca; class Bivalvia; order Pterioida; family Pteriidae; genus Pteria; species Pteria penguin. The sequence continues at coordinate 37,145,348 of CM068588.1, read as the reverse complement.
GAGTTTGATTGTAAATGAAATGAATGAGAGAAAAGCGTTGATATCACACAATGAATAAAGGCTGGTCGTTCTGTGCCGCTGTATAAAGTATGTCAAAGCAAATTCAGCTCACGGTCTTGCTGTTTCAACACGAAATTGACATTATTCTCGAAGTCGGCGTGACATCACACTAAGATCTAAATGAAGATAATCACTGAAACATTCCGAGGATGACCTGGGGGATAAACTCGGTGTCTATCATAGATCGTAATGCAACTTTGCTGCACTATAATATGAGCACAAGAGCTAAATGAGTCTTAAAACTTTTGAAATTCATTGAGGAATCTCACGACGATTGACTCTCTTTCCTTCTTCGAATTTTATATGACTGCTGTTTGCAAAAATAAGATTCTTCATAGACAATGATGATAAATCCTCAGACATATCCTCCAACCAATATGATGCAAATTAAGTCATGTAAACAGTCCGATGTCAAGAATGTTTTGGATTTTTCCCCTGCGTATTATACACGGAGTTAGATGTTTTTTCATGATTTTTGAGGTCATTTTTAGGGGTGCGTATTATATTAGAGTAAATTTGGTATCACTTTCATTATCTAAGTATATTATCACATGTAATCTGACTGGATTATCTAGAAATAACTGTTCAGCTTTTGTCCCCCTTATACAGTGCAAATTAAAAGTAAGGTTGGAATCACACTTTTATTAGCATTGTCCAGTACTTGGCTACTTCTGGGGCTTATAAGGCTTGGTTAATAACACTGGATTTTATGTCTGCCTTAATAACTCTAGTCTTTATAACATTGGACCATCATCTTTGTATGATTTTCTAGATCAGACAATATCAATTTTCAGTTGATATTTTTTATAAAGAGTAAAAGTATTAATAATCAAAAAACATTCAAGTTAAACATTTTTTCATCAAGGGGTGATTCAACCATCAACATCAACAACTTATTTTATTAAGAATCTGGGAAAATTTATGGTAGGAGTGCTTTCAGTCATCAAAAAAGAAAAATTCTTTTTGGGAAAAAAAATTCATGTAAAACGCTTATCAGCAAGGGATGGTATCAGTCCTCAGTAGACTTTTAATGAAGAACTTGTGCATTATTATCTTAAATACATTCATGGTATGAACAAGTTATTCTCAGGATGAAGGAATTTTTTGCATTGCCTGCAAAGCATAGTCACAATAAGGAATCACTGTGTCAGTAACTTGTCTGTTTTTATATAGATTTTGTCTTTTTTAACTAAATCCACATACAATATTATCCTTGATGCTCCAAACTCTGGGTTTCCCTTGTTACAAATTAAACCATTTTTTTTTTCATATTTCCGTGATTTTTCTGATCCTATTTTACTGCTACTTTGTACAATACTAATGAATCATTATCATGATATTCTTGCTGTATACATTAATACTCTCTATGCTCTCTTTTCTCCAATATATATAGTCTTCAGTGAGTATATGGTTAACCTAACATCAGCGATGCCATTTATAACTTTATACACAGAAATGTGTTTAGGCATGTGCATTTCCTGGGAATGTAATTGGGGAAGGTAGACATTCAGGGAGAGATTAGGAGGTGTTTTTATATGCCCGTCAAAGATGTATTATGGTATGGCGTTGTGGGTCTGTCCTTGTTTACATGATACAGACCATACTGTTAAGGCTAGTCCTTTCAAACTTGGACCATACCTTAAAATTTTCAACAAAAATTACCTACAATCGCAAAGGTAACTAGATGAGATTTGTGGAGGTGTGGACGACAAAAATGGGAATTTAGGGGAAAATTCACCAGGCAAGTAACGGATGGGCCCTAGAGAAAAATCTGGGAAAGGTTTGGTAATACTTCAGGGAATTATTTGTGGGTGCAAGGAGAAGTAGTTTATGGCATATTGTACATCTGGAAGGGCCTTGGAGCACTTTTTTATTTTCCTGCTTCCTTCATAGACATATATACATGTATGTCACATTTACATGCCCTTTCACGAGCCCTTTATAATCCCTTAGTGGACCACTCATTACAGATTTCCCTGGATATGCACATGCCATGAGCATTGTACTCATTGTATATAAACTGTAATATATATATCTCTGTTTTGTAATTCAGAAAAAAGTGTTTTCAAGTGCTATTTACTCTAAGCGGGAAATTTTGATTTGTATGCAAAAGTGCTCAAACAAGGAATTGAAATTTGTTCCTAATATTATACTTTTTGATATTGTGCTTTGAAGTAGGTTGGAATAACATTTTGCATGTAATATCTAGCGGTAGAAAATATCCTATACTGTAGTTTGCAAATGTATACCATTTGATGTCAGATATGCCTTTCTATTGTTTAAACAAGTTTTGCATTTTGACTGTTTTTCTCTTCTTCTTCTTCTGTGTAGTTTTCAAAACAAATAATCATTGAATTTATTTTTAAAACAAGTCAAGTATAGATCTATCAAATGAAAAAATCATGTGTAATATAAAATTATTTTACATGAGTTTGAATTCTATCTATCATTTCTTTATATGAATGACAAGTAATTGTTGGAATTTTAAGTAAATTCATCAAGGAAATATTTTCAAGTAGAAAGATATCTGAATACATGTTTTATGTACATTCATTTGTTGACTAAATGAAAAGTTATTCACAGTTAGTACTTATAATTATTTCTGTTCTGTTGAAGTTAACATTTGACTATATTTCCCAAGTGAAGGGGAAGCAGGATATGGGAAGTAAACCCTCTGGGACAGAGAGTAGTAATTCAAAATACATGTATTTATGACTTGTTATAATTTGAAATTTACTGAAGTAAGATCCCACTCTTTCAGAAGAATACTGAGCGTGTTCTTTTAAGAGAAGAATTTGAATATAGGATAAAGGTTTGAGTGATAAGCTGCTGTCACACAGGGGTTGTCACATGACATCCTCACCAATTAAAATCTTTGTTCCATAACTGTACTTAATACTACTGACATGTCATGATATTATCATCAAGACTTTGCCTTTGTCAATCATAATCATCATTGTTTGCTTCTCTCTTCAATTGTAAAATCTCTCTTTAAAAGTAATGGACCCTTATGTGTATTTACTGTCTATAAAGATGGTAGAAGTGTTACTGTTCTACCATACTGTAATTTAGTTTAAAGTTAAGCATTTTGGAGGAAAAACACTGTAAATTGTGTCAAATTTCAAGAAGTCCTGTCTTGTGATACTAGTACTTATTTCAAGCTGTTACAATTTAGGTGAAATGTATTTGATATAAATATTCAATATACACTCCTATCTGTCTATTTTGACTTGAGTTTCTTTTAATATGTTATAAGTTTTCAGTACTAGGTAAAAATATTCGCAAAATACTGTAAAACTCTTTTTTTTCTAGAGGACTTTATTTCTGCATAACTTTGCTAGTCTAAATTTGCAGATACAGTGAAAACTGTCAAAATGTGAAAGTCACTGGGGAAAGTGTTTTGTCTATTTCGGACGGGTGTCAGGTATTTAGAAATTTTAAAAGGTGTGTATGAGGAGGAGGGGGAGGGGAAGGACATAAATAAATTCGTTGCTTTATTTAGGTTTTATGTAATCTCAGTCGTTGCTCTTTGAATTAAATGTACAGATTTATTCAATACTAGTGCAGACATTGAGAATTTGTGATATCAGTTTGCTCATAAATTGGTTTCAAATTAATTGAACTATTCAAAACATGTATATCCAGTGAAGTCATTCAGATTTAATGTGTATGCATTTATTATGGACACACAAAAAGTTGATTAGCAATAAACAAGTGTTACTTTCAACGACTGTACCACTTACGTAAACAGTGCAGTCATTCAAGTGCATTATCATCTGAGGATTGATGTGTCCGGCATTGTCACTTTAAATTAAAGGATTTTACATAATTTAAACTGAAATCTGTGTCTGCTGTCCAAAGTAGACAGTGTCTGATGTTTGAAGAGTTTAGACCAAATATTTCAGATTTTCATAGGATTCCAGTGTGGACAGTTTCGCCTTTTGACCGTTTCCACTGTATATCAAAAGTGAGATAACCACTTCAAAACAATAAATAGGATAGGAAATATTAGGAGAAATAAGGGTCATGATTATGATTATTAGTCATGGTACTGTACATGCTGTGGATCAAAGATTCTGCACTACAGAGAACGGCTAATGTCCAGTTATCACATCATCGCCGCGATGTTTTTTTAAGTCTTGGCTACCAATCACTGCGATCTTTGCTGCTGAACTGGCCCATTGTTAACGTGGAATCACCGCAAATCACCACAATGATCGTGGTGAATCACTGCAGCATTACGGCAATCGCAGTTACCCGACTATCTCTGAATATGTAAACCGTAGTTAAATATTTTACTTTAAATGCCTTACACTAATTATTACCTCAGGTGATATTTCTTATCACCTTTATGCGATTTTGCATAAAGGTCAAATAGGGATACAAAAGCGAGTACCATAAAATAACAAAAAGCAAGCAAAAAATTACCTTTAATGATTTAGTTTGACAAGGGTTCGAGTTCACTTCGACGACAATCTGATTAAAAGGATTTCTATCTATTCTGCATATATGTAGTAAATAGGGAATAAATAGATATGCTTTTAATCAGATTGCTTCTTACAATAGTGAAATCGGGAGAAAATTTTAAAAATGACTTGGATGATTTCTTTGATGGGTGTCATATCAAAGTAAAGACTGATTCATATATAGGGTTAAGTTTCCAGCCTTTAGTTAAGGCTTTCGACTACAGTCGGAATTCCTTTCTAATTAACCCATGTTTAATTGTTTGGTAATTTATTTTGAAATAAAAATGTTTACGTAAATGTTATTATGAACGTTTATCACTAAATTTAGATACATGTATTCCCATCTATATTTTTCTCATGACTGGCACTTAGATAATTAATCATGCATTTAATTTGGAAAAAATGATGCAAAACAAATAGTCTTCAAGCAAAACCACTTGTGTTACACCTCGATCATTAAACAAGGTTTTAAGATGCTTAAATGTACGTTTAATAGTTATACGATGTATAGCCACAATCAACTGCAATGTTGTGGTGAATTACTGCGATTGGCTATTGCGTTGGTGAATGGTTTGCGGTGATGTGAACGCGATCGTCTGTGTCAAAATAGTCAACTGCGACATGCAGAGAATTGGACAATCCGCAATCTCCGTAGTGTATATTGCAAAAATGGTTTCCCTGTTTTAACAAGTGTCTGTTAATCATCCTAATGTGATTCTAGAAGTACATGTACTAAAATTGAAAATGGTATAAAGAAGATTGTCATAAAACTTAACATTTGTCAAAAATATTCTTACTACTTTCAGTGTTTTTTTTTTCTTCTTCAAATCCATTATTGGTTTGTCCCAAAATTTTTCTAAATTTTCCCAAACATTGATCTTTTAATATTATGCAAATTGGACAAAAAATTCCCAAATGAAAAGGCACAGGCACCTTTGGAAAAAAAAACCACTGACTTTTTAATTATAACATGTGTGATACAGTGGTATGAGATAGTGTGAGAAAAGAAATTAGTGCTTACAAACTGTTCAGTGAAAAAAAGGAAAAGTCGTGTTATAACAGTCTTCAACACATGCTTCAAAACTTAATGCTCAATAACTCTTTCATTTTATAAAGATTTTGTATGGTTTATATTCTCATTCTTTGAGTATTATTTCAATGGATTTTATGCATGTAACACATAAATCTTCTCCTATTTCTGTCATAGTGGAGCATTGTATTCTATTACTGATTGAGCTTGAGATTTATTGATTTAATGAATTCCCTACCTGTAAAACCTGGTGGAATTGTAGATTTCCATCTGTTTCTTCCAGAAGTGTTTTCATTTCTCTCAGATATCTCCAGGGACTAACAATATTACTGCTGTCTTACAGAAAATGAGATTTCTGGACTTTTCCGGATAATCTTTATTTGATATGAAAAGAAACTTGCCGCATATATTTATTGTGATGAGTAACAAATCAAATTGGGACTTAGTTATGGTCACTTCACCTAATTTTTTAGAAGTGTTAATGCCCAGGTCATGAAATAAGTCTTCTGAACCTCTCCTTGTCATCTTTACAGATAATAAGATGAAACTTGCTGTTAAGATTCAGTGTGATGAGTAACAGATCATGTTTGACTCTGTTCGTGGTTGAAAGCTGGTGTGGCCTAGCTAGTGGATGAGGTGCTCGACTCGTGACCTAGACGTCCCAAGTTGGGCTCCCAGTGTTCTGTCTTTCAGATGAGACAGTAAAAGCAGAGGTCCTGTGTCACGGTAGACATAGCACTTAAAAGATCCCTCACTGCTTCGGGTGGGTCCGCTGTAAAGGTAGAAATTTCTATGCAATGCATGAGGCAGATGTCGTCACCATATATGTGAAATAACCATGGAGTGACGTAAAACAATAATCAGTCAATCAGTCAATGTTCTTGGTTGATGAAAGTTGTTGTGGATCTTCATTGTGATGAATTGAAGAGAGATGGTAATAGAAAATTTTTGTTATCAGTGATCAAGTTAACCAGAGTCAACAGTACATCTACATGTATAACCATTTTATCTCTTTTGACAATGAATTACAGAAAGCTGTCACTGTAGTGAACTCAATGGTGGTGACCAGTCGGAGAGGTGTATTGCTTCAGCAATACTCAATACACTTGTTTACTATTTCATTGTAAAATAATGGACATTAAATACATGTATATAATGCTAGCTATGAGCAAGGAGGTTGTACTGGTATTCTAACGGATTTCTCATCACTGCTTGTTTCATTGCATGCATTACAAAGTGTATACTTCAAAAAAAAGATGGGATGCTTTTTATTAAATCTACTGGTACCTTCATGTCATACAGTATTGGTTTGACTTCCCCCATGGGCACACATTGTCATGTCTTTTAAATGAGATAGTAAAAACCAAGGTCTGATTTCATGGTAGGCATGGAACGTAAAAGATCCCTCACTGCTTTGATTGGGTCCGTTGCAAATATTTAAATTTCTGTACAATGCATCAGACAAATGCTGTCACCATGTACACCTAAAACAATAATCACTCAAAAAATGGGAAGTGGAGTCAGGATTCTATTTACATTTGTGATTGATGTGATACAGACTCCTCTGAGACTATTCATCTCAGGAGATTATCTGTATAATCTCTATTCCTCAGTCACACTAAGTTTTTAAATGATGAAAAATGGTGTATATTACTTTTGCATGTCATCACAAATTAGAGAGATAAAAAGTTTGGATTCATATACATGTATATCGGCTTGATTGACAAATAACTTGCAGAAATGTCAAGAAATAGAATGAAATAAATAGATTTAATTATGATGGCTTTGACTAGTAGAGCTGTAACCTTTACTTTCTGTGATATAAACTTGCCTTCTTATCCGTGTGTGTGTGTGTGTGCGCTCAGTTACTTATTTTGAACTTAACAAGTTTTTTTTTTTCAAAAATGAGAAATAAATGAAAGCATTTGTTATCAACTATTTATATGTAAAAGCTAGTCTTCTATTAGAAACTTATATCTTGTAAATTTCCTAATATTACTTTCTTATTTTCATGATTTTTCGATATGGATTATTCTGCAACATTTGTGATAAGAATTTATTCATTTAATGCGTTGTACTGAATTCAGCATTTTCCTGCTTCATTATATTTAATGGTATTGAATTAGACAGCATCACAGTCATGACTCTATCAACAGATCTTCTTTTTTGTGTGTTTCAGTCACGTCAACCTAAGTTTGTGAAGCTCTTACAGAGTGCATTTCGTGTTTCTGACTGTCCCTGGCTGACGGGCACACAGAAGTACCATGTAGAAACCTGCATAAAGACGCTGGCAGATATTGGTAGGGATTGGAAATTGGCAAATATTTTTCATTTTTGTTCCCCTCTTTTCATGAAAGAATGGGGACATTAAATCTCATTCGTCTGTCCATCCGTCAGTCTGTCTATCTGTCACAAAAACTTTAATCTTGGTTATAACTTTTTAACTGTAAGACATAGGGCCTTCATATTTGGCATTTGTGTCCCTAATAGCAATACATTTCCGTTGGTACCAAAAATTTTTATTATGTGATCTTGACCGTGGCCTATGACCTACTTCAATGTAACTTTTTAACTGTAAGATGTAGGGCCTTCATACTAGGCATGTGTGTCCCTAATTGCAATACCCTTTCTGTTGGTACCAGAATTTTTATCATGTGATCTTGACGTTTGAAGTATGTCAATGTAACTTTTTCACCGTAAGACATAGGGCCTTCATATTTGGCATGTGTGTCTGTAGACATGCACAACTATGAAAATATGTCACAGATCACTGCACCCTTACTGATAAAACCCGGAAAGCGGGGAACCACAATTCTCTAAATTTGCTTGTACTGAATTGTCATAAAACTCTTTAATTTATATGCTCTTATCACATCATGGAATCATGGATCTATTCTTGATTAATGATTTTAGTTTGTGCCTGCACATGATGAATCATATATGTGTGAAATAAGACTACAGGAAGTTAAAGATGATATCATCTGACTTGGGGCTTGTTGTATGGATGTTCTGATATGAAACAGATTTCTTATGTTGTAAATAGAGTTTTAGTTGCAATTTATACAGCTATAAATGTTAAGTGATTGTCTGTCAATTTATGTAATTGTTATATTTATTTTGATCATTAGATTTGTTTCTCTTAAAACTTTTTCATACATTTAATACCAAAGGTATGACATCTGGTTTGGTTTGTATAATTTAGTTTATGTAGTAATGAATGTAGAAGATATGACAATTAATTTTTCCTAAAAATTAATTCATCTTAAATATATTCCATGCATGAAATCAGTTTATGATATCTTAAACTTTATTTAAACCATGTTACAGCCAAAACTCGGGGTATAGCCATTCCTGTTGACCTGGACAGTCAAGTAAATCTGATGTTTGAGAAATCTCATAATGTGATCAGCAAAGCCAAACTCTGGCTCAATGCTCGACTGAATAAGCGGGAGTCTGTGGCCTCCATATCTCGAGACTATCGCAATATCATCGAAGGACTTCAGGTGAAGTGTCGATTTTTCTCATAATTTGCTGCACATGGTCCCAGGAACTGATAAATCCATTTGAATTATGATAAGATTTCAAGAATGATCAGTAGACAAGTAAGCTTGTAGACTATGTACCTTTGTTTGTAAACTTGTTTTATTTATTTGGTTATCCCCATCATAGTGATGGGTGGGATAATGGAGGAATTCAATATGTATGTAATTTATGGTACAACCTAATTCTTTTGTTGTATATGTCTCATTTAATATGACACAAAAGTAACATATTGTACGAATCTTATATTGTAGGATATTGTGACACTACTGGAGGCCCAATTACGTCCTCTTGTTCAGGCAGAGTTATCAGTCCTTGTCGATGTACTTCACTGTCCTGAAGCATTGTTTCCAGCAGGAGCTAAATGTGAAATTGGTGGATTTATCTCCAGGTACGTTTTCACTACATTACATATAAAGGGTAATAGCAGATGTTGGCTAGTCATTCATCTTAAGGTACATTGCCTTAAATATTTCTCATGATAATAAATGGTACATGTACTGGCAAGTCATTCATTGAAAGGTACATATTATGAGTCAAGCTGGGGGTAGACCTCATTGGATGAAACAGCCATAATTAAGGTCCCGTTTTACACTAGATTATGACACATTAAAGATTGCTCTTGCTTCATGCTTCTCTGTTTAATATGAGTTACTGTGTAGTACATTATGCAGATGGAAGCTGTCATCACTACATATTAAATAAAATAAATTAAAAAATGTCTGACAACAAAGAATATGTGTTCCAGGTTTATTACTTTATGTATGAAGTCACTGTGCTCAGGGAATAGCTTACTGATGCAAGTTTGTAATATTATAGGTGTATTTTGTTACAATATCTACTAACTTTTTGTTTACTCTCCTGTGAGCTTTCAGCTCTGTTGTACAGTAATGGCTATTCTATGTTTTTACAGGCTGATCAGGCATACTAAATGTTTATTAGAGGAGAAGGAGGACAGCCTTTGTATCAAAGTGTTACAGACCCTTAGGGAAATGATGACAGTAGACAACGAATATGGAGAGAAGGTGAGTAGAGAATCGCAGAATGATTCAGTGATTGTGACATGGCTTCTGTAGGTGGTTTTGCCTGTTACATGCCATACCAGAATGGAATATATGTGACACTGTTCTGATACCATGCAATGTAAATGTACATACTAGAGTTGTGAATTTTATGTCTGATTTTACATCACTCATTAAGCAGTATCACTCATTAAGCAGTATTACTGGGAAGCAATAGGAATCCTTCCTTTCTCTAAGAATAGCTTCTGAAAGTTAGATGTTAAGTCATACAATATACCATGATCTTTAGGAATTAATATCATAATTCTTTCAATGAAATGAATTTCAAGTTTTACATGAGATGAGGGGCTTAATGTCCAACAAACTAAATTTTACCTGGATTTTATTATCAAGTTCAAATCTTAGATTGTGACGTCATAGTAAAATTATACCAAACAGTCATATTCTGAGTGAGAAATAAGATGAATGTAAGAGAAAGATCTAATAAAGTAGCTCTTCTGGGCCTTTTGTGTCGTTACATTTACGGTGTAAGGGCTGCATCTATTTGATATATTAGAAATAAAGAAATGTTAAACAAAAGTAATACATTATGGCCTTCATGAGCCAGGAACATTCAGCATGCTGGTATATAAGTACATCATGCCTTGGCCTTTGGTTAAAGCTGTTTGCTTAACCTGTATGTTTAACTGCACAACAATGTTTCCCTCTTCTTTCATTGCGCTCAAGGTGGATGTGAAAACATTGGGTAAAAAGGATTTTGATGACCATCGACGGGTAAGCTCATACATCCTACTAATGCATGCTGTCTCTATGACTACATTGTACTAATGCATACTGTCTCATAGAGACCGTTTTTACTAATGCATGCTGGGTAGATGGTATAACACCTTGGCAGCCATGGTAACATTAGCTTTTGTGTAGGACTAACTGTTATTTGAGATTGAATTTTGTTGAAGCAAAGGTGATGATATTATCTATTGTATATGTATAGAATGGAAATCTGAAACATATCAGTCAGTATTGTGTTGTGATGTAAAGGAATGTTGTTGTGTTTGTATAGAAATTGATCGATTATTGTTTGACGTCACATCAGGATTACCTGACCTTTATGGTGGCAGCACCTGCTACTTGCATGCCTAATATTTTTTTTATCTATGCAGTAGGCCTGATCCTCCCAAAGCAATGAGGGTCCTTTTATATGCTCATTGAACATAGGTCCTTAGATTCCAATGCCTCATCCAAAGAAAAAGAAACAAAGAAGATTCAAAGAAACTTCCAATCTTGACTCCAACCCTTAAGCACAATTGCTCTAGTGTGTAGAAATTTTCTGTGTAGTATTGCAGTGATGTGTTTTAATGTATGATAATCCTATATCAGTGCTGTGTATTGTAGTGTATGGAAATCGTGTGTCTACATGGTGTTGTAGTGTTTAGGAATCCTGTGTCTATGTTGTGTTGTAGTGTTTAGGAATCGTGTGTCTATGTTGTAGTGTTTAGGAATCCTGTATCAGTTTAGTAATGCATAGAAATCCTTTGTCAGTGCCATATTGTAGTGTTTAGGAATTCTATATTAGTATTGTCTTGTACTGGAATCCTGTTTCCGTGTTTTGTAAAACTGCTTAGGACTCTAGTTTCAGTGTAATGGTTGTAGTGTATAAGAATCCTGTATCAATGTTGTGTTGTAGTATCCAAGAATATTATGTATCACATGTTTGCTGTTTTTGCAGTGAAATATCGCTATGTCATAAATTAATTTATGACATACTGGTAGGTGATGTCATAGCTTGGAAAAGAATTGTGTCGAGCGAGTATATGATCCTATATGTATTAATGTTGTGTTAAAGTGCATAGAAATCTTGTGTCAGTGTTGTGTTGTAGTGTACAGGATCCCTGTGTTAGAGTTTACTGATAGTATTAAGAAATCTTCTTGTATCAGTATTGTGTTGTGAAGGAATCTTACATCTGTGATGTGGAGTATTGGGTCTTTTCGTTATACAGAGTTATTTCCCATTTAAACAGGTATTTTACATCAAACGTCAATCAGTTCTATGGAAACTGGCCTAAGATTACGGGAAATGATGTAGAAATTGTATGACATCACAATGTTTGACGTCAGATACCCACTCATATGGGAAATAACTCTATATAACGAAAAGACCTAATATTAATTCTTATATGTTGCATCATAGCTTGATATGATTTGTTCCCTTATCTGAGCTACTCTTACAAGATTTTTATCGCCCCTTGAGTCAGAGATTCAGGGTGTATAGTCTGTCTGCTAGTTTGTCTGTGTATAGAAAAATCTTTAACATTGGTCATAACTTGTGAACAATAAGAGATAAGGATTAATATTACATATGCATTCCTTGCAACAATATACTTTATGGTGAACCAAACATTTTGACATTGTAGCCTTGATGGTGACCTTTGACTTACTTTTCAAAAACTTAAACATTGGCTGCCATCAATCAGTGTTTCACAAACACATCTTGTCTACAGCATTCATGGATTTTCTTGAATCATAACACTTTTTTAAGAATTTTCAGCTTCTTCTCAAAAGTTGCAACACAAAATTTAGAAAATCATCAAACCGTTTTGTTCAGGCAATCTTACGTCTCACAGATAAGGTTTTTAAATTTCTGTATGCCTTAATACTAATGTCTCTGATCCATAACCCTGCATGTTTGCATACTGTAATTCTCATATCATGTATGTAGGGTAGGTATTTCTTATGAACCATACTGTGATGAGGCAAGATCCAGTGTTACAATAGATGTGGCATGTAAGGACCCTTCACTGCTTCCAGTGGGTCTGTTCCATAGGTCTAAATTTCTGTGCCTTGTGTTGGGCAGATGCTGTCCCAATATAAGTGCAGTAACCTTGATGTGACATAAAACAAGAATCACACAATGTATGGTGTAGTGTGACTGTAATTTATGAAGTAGATAGTGTATGTTAATATGTTTTGTGCATCTTGTATGTTTCATGTACAAATTAACTGTTTCTGTAGAAGTGCTTGTTTGTTAGATATATATCTTGATGAAAATTGTGTATGGTTTGTTTCACTGTAAGGTTAAGATAACACATTCTTCTAATTCATGATACCCTAGCAAAAGAATAACATCTTAATGAGTACCAGGTATTACTGAACATTGTATAGAGATATACCTTCTACTCAGAAATCACTGTCATGATTTGTGCTACATATGATCTGATTTACATAGCATAATGAATGGGAATTTAGTAGTTGCCATATTGTTTGGGTTCAGAAAACTAAGCCATGTCCTAAAGACTCAGCTGAAGCTCTCTAAACTTATTAAAAGTCTTTGGGCTGAGTTGGATAACTCTTCACTATGCTCAAGGTGTATGCTTTTCATAATGTTTTTGGGCAAAGACACAGGATATATGTACTACTTACCACAGTTGTTATTTGAGCTGACTGAAAAAACTGTACTCTTACATATAGTCATGTTCTTTGTGCACTCAGTCCATGCTCTTAGTGTTCATTGGACTCAGCTTACTGACAATGCACCTTGTCATGTTCTTTTGGCTACAGGAAGATAACCACAGCAGCACTTTTGAAAGCCATGGAGTACTTTACATTAGTTTACAAATATTGGTTTTTGTTCTTACCAAAATAAGCCCTTGCTTTAGAAATTTATGTAAATTTATGCATATAAGACATCTTTTACTTCATAGAAGGTTACTTTACAAATTACCAGGGCAAGTTTACTGTTTGTACATGAATGTAAAGTTGATGGATGAATCCAAACCATAAGTCCTGAAAATCATGAAACCAGAGGACATACTAAATCAGTTAAAATCAAAACCAAGTGGACAATAACAAAATATATCTACTTGAAGAGCATCTGTGAACCCCTATAATGGAGTGAGATCAGGTGCCCAGGGGGGGGGGGGGGGGGGGGTGAGCATCTCCTGCTTGCTAGCAACACCCCTAACATATACCCAGGAGAAAGAGTCAAATTGTGTAAATTCCATATATACTTATATATGAAGAAGTCAAAGCAGGTAACCTTCTGGTATAGAAGGTGTCAAATCAGTGTAAAATGATCGGAATCGGTCTCAGTCCAAAATATCATTTAAAAGTCTGGATAACGAGATATCATATGGAGTAATATGAGTCTCGTAACAACCATAGAACTTCCTCAGTGACGATGCTAGTCTAGCACATATATAACCCTGGTTGAGTAGCTGATCTGAAAGTCGCCTAGCCCTCAGAACAAAGTCATTATAATTTGAACATGCTCTGGAATAACAGATTAATTGAGATATGAATATGCCATATGCGGGCGATGATGGAATGTTGCTACATATGAAAGGAAAGTTTGTGATAGCGAAATTGAAGTTGTTACATTTGTCATAGAGTGAGGTGTTCAATTGACCATTAATGTCCAAAGACATAATATCTAAATACGGAGTAGAATTACTACTTTCTCTGGTTTCTTTGACCTCCAGTTCACTTGGATAGATTATGCTAAGGTATGAGTAAAGAATATGTCAGCCAGAAGCGGGGCACAGTTAGTGCCCATTGGAATGCCGACATTTTGTCGAAAAACCTTTCCTCCAAACACCACATATGAATGCTGAGCCTGTAGTAGAGTGTATAATGATATAAGTTATATCATAAGACATCATTAGAATGTATGTTAGTTCCAGTCAGTTAACTTTCCAGTCATTTGACTTCATTAGGAATATCGTGTGACTTCATTTAGACTCCATGAAGACCCAGCCATACTCTACTGACCCTGGTTTATTTAGACATGGATAACTCAAACATCAGGTTTAGTTGGACATGAATTTATTATACATTTAAGTTGAAGCTGATCCACTGGTTTTTTATTGCTTAAACTTATCGAGAGTGTTCTATTCAATCCCAGAAATGTGACTGTAACAAGACCAATTTTAACAGTGAGGTGTTTTCAGATAGACTCAGGTCTTACTAAATACAATGCATCTTTTAAATTCATCTTTTTAGCTCACCTGAGCGTAGCTCAAGTGAGCTATTGTCATAGTGCAGCGTCCGTCGTTAACTTTTCTACATTTTCGACTTCTCCTCCAGAACCGCTACACAGAATTTCACCAAACTCCATAGGAAGTAAGTACTCAAGGTCCTCTACAAAGTTTGTGTTTTTTATGCCGATCCGTGATCCAAGATGGCCGCCATTGGCTCTGATTGGTTGACACATTTTCGACTTCTCCTCCAGAACTGCTGCACAGAATTTCACCAAACTCCATAGGAAGTAAGTACTCAAGGTCCTCTACAAAATTTTTGTTTTTTATGCTGATCCTTGATCCAAGATGGCCGCCATTGGCTCTGATTGGTTGACACATTTTCGACTTCTCCTCCGGAACTGCTGCACAGAATTTCACCAAACTTCATAGGAAGTAAGTACTCAAGGTCCTCTTCCAAGTTTGTGGTTTTTTTTGCCGATCCGTAATCCAAGATGGCCGCCATTGGCTCTGATTGGTTGACACATTTTCGACTTCTTCTCCAGAACTACTGCACAGAATTTCACCAAACTTCATAGGAAGTAAGTACTCAAAGTCCTCTACCAAGTTTGTGTTTTTAATGCCGATCCGTGATCCAAGGTGGCAGCCATTGGCTCTGATTGGTTGACACATTTTCGACTTCTCCTCCAGAAAATCTGCACAGAATTTCACCAAACTTCATAGGAAGTTGGTACTCAAGGTCCTCTACCAAGTTTGTGTTTATTATGCCAGTCCGTGATCCAAGATGGCCGCCATTGGCTCTGATTGGTTGAAACATTTTCAACTTCTTCTCTAGATTGGCTGCACAGAATTTCATCAAACCTCATAGGAAGTAAGTACTCAAGGTCCTCTACCAAGTTTGTGTTCGGGATCCAGATTCCCTCAGGGGTGGATCCAGGGTGGGACCAAAAGTGCCCAAAAGGGTACCCTTCTTCAAACATCTTCATCTCCAGAACCAGCACATAAAAGGGGAAACTAATTGCATTTCAACAATCTATAAAGATGGGTTATTAAAAATTGTGTTCAGGGTTAAGATTCGTCAAATAGAAATTTACACTTTTTTGACGTGTTTCTGGACTTAGTCATTTCAATGAAGAAAAGTGTCATGTTTTTCAGTTAATTGATATTGATGATTTCTTAATGACTATTTTAAGAAATATTATTGTGAAAGAATTTTGTCGTTTTCTCAATTTTTGGATTTTTTATGAATTTTTTAAGACTTTCAGAAAAAAGGGGGGGGAGGGGGGTTGGCCATTTTTCACATTTTCAACTTTTTCTATAAAACCATATGAAAGGTTTTAATGAAACATGGAATACATGAAGTACTAAAAGTCCTCTATCAATTTGGTAAATTTCATCCAAATTGGTTAACAGATAATGCCACCATGTCTAAAAAGTAGGTCTCACAATGGTACATATACCACTTGGTAATTGAAATATGGAGAGTAGCGGATCAAATCCAGCTGTGGTCAAAAAAATTTTATTTTTTTTTTACACATCTAAATAAGTTTTTAGATGTTTCTCAAAACTCAACATATGAAATTAGGAATTTTACGTTTAAGACTTCCAAAAAAAAAAGGGGGGGGGAGGCCATTTTTCACATTTTCAACTTTTTCTACAAAACTGTTTGAAGGATTTTAATAAATCTTAGTAGAAATAAGTCACTTATGATCCTCTTCAAATTCTGTTGTTTTTGTCCAGACCTCTTTACAGGTGGCGCCACCATAGTCAAAAGTAGGTCACAAAAGAGTTCCCTCCTTTAACAATATTCTTTTTCATACGGGCTGTATACAGAGACAAACAGAATGCATAGAAATGATCTAGAGGGATGAGTGAAGACTTATTGTCATTTTGGTTCCCTTCCAAAATCAAATTTTAGAATTTTTTTTCGACATTTCTTTGGACTTGGTGATTCAATGCAGAAAAAAAGTGTCATATTTCCTAGTTAATTGATAATGATGATTTCTTATGGACTATTGTGATCATAATTATGGTAAGGATTGTTACTTTGAAAGAATTTTGTCAATATCTCAATTTTTGGCCTTTCTATGAATTTTTTAAGACTTCCAAATGAGGGTGTGTAGGAACAATTCAATCACATTTTTCACTTCTGCTGTTATACCGCACGAAAGATTTTAATGAAACATGGAATACATGAAGTACTAAAGGTCCTCTATCAATATGGTAAATTTCATCCAAATTGGTTAACAGATAATGTCACCATGTCTAAAAAGCAGTTCTCACAATGGTACATATACCACTTGGTAATTGAAATATGGAGAGTAGCGGTTCAAATCCAGCTGTGGTCAAAAAATTTTTTTTCATTTCTTTACACATCTAAATAAGTTTTTAGATGTTTCTCAACACTCAACATATGAAATTAGGCAATTTTAAGTTAGATCTTGACAATATTTGAAACAATTGTTGTTCATGACCCAGACTTGAAATCAGTCAACAAAAGACCCCACCTAAAGAAAATGACTAATTTGTTGCCCTGAATGACATCTTGCAGAGACAAAGGAAATGCTTAATATCAAAATCACCTGAGTGGAAGTGCAAAAAAGTGTTGTTTTTTATTCTAGCCTGAAATAAAATTTGACATATTTTCAACATCTGTGTTGACTTGGTCACATTAATGCAAAAATAAATGAATTCTTCCTTCATTCATGACTGATCATCTAGGTACTCAGGTGAGCGATATAGGCCCACTTGGGCCTCTTGTTTCATTTTCTTTAATTGTATTCATATTCCGGTCAGCAGTTTTAATTTCTTGAGGTATTAAATTAGTTGTTAAAGAATGAACGAAATACCATAGTTTTTTCAGACATCATCATTAACTTTTATTATTATTGCATTAATAATGCAATATTCTTATTTCGTTGAAGGGTGAAGCATTGCGACAGAGTTTACTTGCTCAGTACTATGAAAAAGTGCCATCTAGGGGACATCGAGAAGGGGACAGTAATTCACGTAACATGTTAATGGGACGAGAAAGGAGGTCACTGTTTGATGTACAGGTCAGGCAGTTTTTACAGTAGGGCATGTTTGTGTAATATCTGTTAAAGCTAAAACAATTAACCAATTTGAAACATTTTATAAATGAGTGTCTAAGGTTTGATTTGAATTCAAAACTACCAGGCTGTCATCAAGAGTATCGTCAAGGCGTTTGACACATAAAGGACCTTAAGGACAGCCTTCAAGAGAACTTTTCAACAAAGCTTTTAAAGCTTAGATCCCTTTTGCTTCATTTAATGTTTGTTAATCTTTGCTTGAATGTTAATCTTAAAAAATTTGATATCTTTGAAAATGTGAATATGAATAGATTAGTACATATGAATAGACAAAAAGCAATTGAAAGTAAATATTTCACCTTTAATGTATATTTATTTCATTTCGTTTGATAAGCAAGCCTTCGTCAAATGTTTTGTTGGCTTCTTAAACAGGTCACTTATAAGCAATTTTAGTTCCATGCTTATGTTTTGTGTAGTGTGGCCTTGGCAGGGAAGGGGCTGTAGATCTGATTGTGGACCTCATCATTAGGGACACAAACAACAAAGTGTTTCTGGAGACTGTAGAGCTAGGCATAGCTCTCCTGGAGGGTGGCAATACAGAAATACAGGTACTTGTTAAGTCAGATATATAACAGATACAGAGATTTAGAATTATAGATATATAAGAGTATATAATGATCATTATCTGCTATCTCCCTCTGCTAGGGGAGAGCACACTTAGATACAGCTATATAATGGAGTATATAGTGATCATTATCTGCTAACTCCCTCTGCTAGGGGAGAGCACACTTAGATACAGCTATATAATGGAGTATATAGTGATCATTATCTGCTATCTCCCTCTGCTAGGGGAGAGCACACTTAGATACAGCTATATAATGGAGTATATAGTGATCATTATCTGCTATCTCCCTCTGCTAGGGGAGAGCACACTTAGATACAGCTATATAATAGAGTATATAGTGATCATTATCTGCTATCTCCCTCTGCTAGAGGAGAGCACACAGAGATACAGCTATATAATGGAGTATATAGTGATCATTATCTGCTAACTCCCTCTGCTAGGGGAGAGCACACTTAGATACAGCTATATAATGGAGTATATAGTGATCGTTATCTGCTATCTCCCTCTGCTAGGGGAGAGCACACTTAGATACCGCTATATAATGGAGTATATAGTGATATATAGAGAAAAATGTCAAAAACAAGATGCAGATATTATTTCAAATGCAGTGCAGTGCCATTAAAGAAAAGTTCATAAGGCCATGATAAAAAAAATCCTAGATTCTTATCCCCACCTGCTCCAATTTGCAACTCCACACAATTTTCTTTAAATTCATTATTTATGAAAATAGTGCCAAACTAAATTCTGTGTCTTGCAAGACTTCAGTTCATTAAGTGAATGAAGACTGTGAAAGCTGATCAATGTTATTATTTAGTGTTTGCCTGGTCTAATTTAGTTGTATTCAGTGTCAAATTCCACCTAAGAAAAAAAAAATTTAAAAAGCTGCCTTCAGTTTTTCAGACAGATTAGATGAGAATCTAGGAATTTTTTTACCATGGCCTAAAGAAATATGTGTATATGAAAACCATGGAACGTTAATTTTATCATATAATGAATAACCAGTTATGAATTTATTTAGATCTATATGCACTGTATTTTGTTTACAGAAATCAATTTACCGGAGGTTGACTACTGATAAGCAATCAGAGAATTTCTTCAAAGTATTTTATACCCGCATGGATCGAGCCAGAGAAGAAATCAAGGCTACAGTGACTGTAAACACAGGAGACAGTGAGAAAAAAGCCGAAGAACAGAAAGACTCACAAACCAAAACCCAGGAGAGAATGTCTTTGAGAGGTACAGGTCCTTGCTTATGGGTCAATCATAAAATGTTTTATATATTAGAAAGGAATGGGCTGAATCATATACACTTATATTCAGCTTTTAAACTCATTATTTAAAAGATTCTGCATTGGTTTACATTTTGCTGCATATCTCTTCAGTAGCTATAACATACCAGTATTGTGATGAGGGACTATTTGGTCTAGTGTAATAGTCTATGTTAATCTTTGGCAAGGTCTTCTTAAATGTTGAAGGAAAATTTGATTTAAGAAATATAGACAGATATTGTATTTTTAATAGGGTCTAATTGGTTTACATTTATGTATCTTTTTAGCGGGTATAAAGCACCGTGATCTTGATGAGGAACCACTTGGTCCATTGAGGAAAGTTCGTCAAATTGATGAATCAGAGGATAACCGGGTCACACATACAGCAGGCCAGGAAGAAACTGATACCAAACAGAACAAAGAAAAAGAAGACAAAAAGTTGCCCCCTAATGTGGCTCTAATGAAACAAATTCTCCGCTTTCTGCAGCTCCTGTGTGAAAATCATAATGCTGACCTACAGGTAGGTTTTTGCCATGATTACCCATCAATATGGCAAGGCAGAGGACAGAAGTGCACGAAAAATAACACAAAGTCATAATCAATACATCATATAAATTTCCACCTTCTATGACTTCTTGGTTTAAAACAGGGTCAAAATAAAGGCATATGCCCTATGTGTTAGAATTTTCACATATAGTGTCCAGAAAAACAGAGGGCTAATAAAATTCCCAGGAACAACCTAGTATACAGACACTAGACTAGAACCATACAACATCATACAATAAACATTCACCAATACAGACAACAGACTACAACTATGGTACATCATATATTACAGAAGCAGTCCAACACAGACAACAAACTAGAACCATATATCATTGTATAAAAGAGACACTCTGATATGGACAACAGACTAGAACCAAACAACATCATATAACAGAAACACACCGATACAGACAACAGACAAGAACCTTACAACATCATATAACAGAAACACACCGATACAGACAACAGACAAGAACCTTACAACATCATAAAACAGAAACATACAGATGCAGACAACAGACTAGAACCATACTACAATATAAAACAGAAACACACTGATACAGACAACAGGCTAGAACCATACGACATCATATAACAGAAACACACCAATACAGACAACAGACTAGAACCATACAACATCATAAAACAGAAAAACCCCGATACAGACAACAGGCTAGAACCATACAACATAAAACAGAAACACATCGATATAGACAACAGACTAGAACCATACGACAATATAAAACAGA
This sequence comes from Pteria penguin, assembly GCA_035048485.1. Classification (NCBI taxonomy): domain Eukaryota; kingdom Metazoa; phylum Mollusca; class Bivalvia; order Pterioida; family Pteriidae; genus Pteria; species Pteria penguin. Next base: position 37,124,022 of record CM068588.1, on the reverse strand, counting down.
AACACACCAATGCAGACAACAGACTAGAACCATACGAAATCATATAACAGAAACACACCGATACAGACAACAGACTAGAACCGTACGACATAATTAAGCAGAAACACACCGATACAGACAACAGACTAGAACCATACGAAATCATATAACAGAAACACACCGATACAGACAACAGACTAGAACCGTATGACATAATTAAGCAGAAACACACCGTTACAGACATCAGACTAGAACCATGTGACATCCTATAACAGAAACACACCAATACAGACAACAGACTAAAACCATACAACATAATAAAACAGAAACACACCAATATAGACATCAGACTAGAACCATACAGCATCATATAAGAGAAACAGAAACAATGTCATATCAGATGATAATTTCTGAGATGTTTGGTTTATTTTTCAGAATTTCCTGCGTAACCAATCACATCAAACTAAGTCCTATAACTTGATCTGTGAGACACTTCAGTTCCTGGACTGTATTTGTGGCAGTACTACAGGGGGACTTGGACTATTGGGACTGTATATCAATGAACATAATGTAGGACTGATCAACCAGGCTCTGACCAGTCTAACAGAGTATTGTCAAGGACCTTGTCATGACAATCAGGTCTGTAACAATAGCAGTCTACCAGTATAGACCCATTCATGTTTATTGCAGGACTGACATTTTGAGAGTCAAATTGTAATGTTTCCCATAGAATACAGTAATATAATACAATGATTCAATATTGATTGTGTCTTGCATCATGTTGCAGGAACAGTGATAATTTTGTTTTTCCAAGTGTCAGTCCCACATTTAACATGAAAGGGTCTTATATGCTGATCTTTGTATTTACATGTATCTAATGGATAATGTATAATTAATATTTTAGATTTACAGGTTATTTATAGGTTCATTGCTGTTTGACGTGAACAAAAATTTATTTTCAATTTTCTATTACACAAAGTGAAGTAAAAGAACAAAAGTTACTTAGCACTCTTTATAGTAAGGTGCTATTCAATGTGACTAAGTCAGAATACAGTATTATCTTAGACTAAGTGTAAATTCCTTGAACAATATAATAAGACTTCATCAAAGTCTAATTTTGATCACTAATGTCTTATCATGAGGATGCTTTTCAAGAGTCTCCAAGTTGGTGTCTCAATTATGAGGTTGATAAAGTTACAGGTTATTGGTATAAAAGAACGCCTAAACTGGATACACTTCTTGTGAAATACATCTTTGAAATTTCTTCGATATTTTGTATTTTGATCATTGTTTATTAATGACATTATGTAAGAAAGGATAACACATGATACAGCTTTAATTGCACTTAAGAAAGTGGAATTTATATTACAAATTTGTTGAATTCATGATATACATAGCAGGTTTGCTTTATCTAGATTTTGGGGTTTTTTTGCCTCATGAAGGAATTCTGCAGTCATTGTTGGTGCATGTGGGCAGTCCCCACAGCCAGCTTGCTTCCCTTCAGATCTCCAGGGTTCTATGAAAGTCCATATTACACAATTATTGTGAATGCTAAAAGGACTTAGTATCAGTTACTTCCTTATGTGTACCACCTACCAACAAGTTGTTCAAGTTGTAGAGACAATGTAGGTATCCTGGTTTCCCCATGTCTGTCTATCCATCACTCTCTTCATCTATAGGCATACGTGAAATATTCGTAGTGTGATGTTAAACAAAAATCAATCAATCAATCGTCTATAGAGGGTTTTCGGACGTTAACTCCATGGCTTTTCGTTCTGAAGTCAAAACGCTTTATATGTATGATGTTTCTAATGCTCTACAGTTCTAATGTACATATATTTTTATTCTTAGAATGCCATAGCAATGCACGAAAGTAATGGCATTGACATCATTATTGCCCTTTTACTGAGTGAAATTAACCCATTGGGAAAAAACAGAATGGAGCTTGTTTTAGAGCTCAAAGTGAGTATACAGTTCACTTTTAATTATTTTAACTTAAAGAATCAAGAGAAAGCCTCATACCAGATTTGTCAAGGTCAAGGTTGTCAAATTCTTCTTTGACTGTGGGCAATTCGTAGAGATGAATATAATCATTAAAATTTATTTGATATTTCATTTTTCACATCAAAACCAATCAAATTCACGTAAATATGTTTTTAATATCAAACATATTATTATCATCATTATTATTATTATTATCATATGTTTATAATGTGTATACATGTGTATCTATATGTGTATAGTACATGTATATCCTGAATTTCAGAAATTATATTTATGAAGTAATTCAAAAACATCATTATATTAATACATTGAAAAAAAAGTGTTTGGAAGAAAAGAATGTGTAGGAAGAAAAATGAGGACCTGCAGTCATGTCTCTGTATAAAGAGGACATGATAGCTACTAAAGCTGTAATAGAGTTCGAAGTGTATAATCCATCTTTTTGTTATGTTCTATATTTAGTTTTATAAGGTCTTATTTTCCTTTTTACTTTGCCTTGGGTGGATTCTACTATAAAGTTAAAATAGATATCTCATTTCTATTTACACTTTCCTGACCCAATGATTCAAGTAGCTCTTCTGATCACAATTCGGCTGTTGTTTGTTTTCCTGATAGGCATTGCCAATTTTCTTCTCCAGAACCACAGGGCATGATGAACTTTGCCAGTTTTGAACTTCTACAGAACCACAGGGCAAATTTATCTTCCTTTGCTGAAAGAGATTTTATTTATATAGCAAAAAAACATGCCCTCACCAAAGGGGAAATAATTGGGAAAAATGAAAAGTTTGATATTTTAAAAATCCAGATCCATTGGCAAATTTCAGCAATAGTCAGAACAAACATACTTGTTTAGGAGAGTTTCAGATTTGTCCAAATGAAAGACTGATCTTTTATTGAAGGGGAAGTATTTGTGGGAAAAATACAGTGTCATGTTATAAAAATCTTCTCTAGAACTACTTTCAACCAGTGTTACCACAAATTATCATTGAGTATTGGTGATTCAAATTTAAATGAGTACTCTCTGTTCAAAGGTTTAAATGATTCAGAAAAAAAATGTGATGTCAAGTTTTTAAAATCTTCTCTAGAGACATTGGGCCAATTTTATACAATATTTACAAAAACCACCTTAGAATAGAAGGGAATCAGATTTGTTTGTTTTGAAGTTTATACATGTAATTAAATATCTTAATTATTGATAATTTTGATATTTTCTGATCAATTTAATGCATTTGTAGAATAATGCATCTAAGTGCTTGTTGGCCATCATGGAGAGTCGACATGATAGTGAAAATGCAGAGAGAATACTATACAACATGAATCCCAAACAACTGGTGAGTTATATGACCTTCTTTCTTTAACTTACTAACCAAGTTCTCAGCTTTCTAGGTTCAGCAGTCATTGCTTAGTAGACAAGATTTACCAATCTTTTTCTCACGTTAGTACGTGCTTGTTTGGTCAGGTGCACAATTCTTTTCTAAATAATTTTCCGTAGCCTTTTTTAAGTAACACAGTTTTGTAATTAATTAATTGTATCATATATCATACATAACAATCCTGCCATAAATTATCTGTGAAGATGTTAACTTTATGAGTTTTCTTTATTTGACTTTATATAGTATGTAGAGATTTTGTTTTGGCCAATTATATAGATTATAGGTTACATAGGATTTATTATGTGTAACTTTGCTAGTGTTTCAAGTAATTGCTCATATGGAATTTAGAATGGTGTTTGCAATAACAATTTTGGATGCTAAGTACAGACAGTGTTCAAAGTTTGTTTTATATACAGCATACTAAGTAATTAGAACAATAAATGCCACCAGGATTATACATGTATCACCTATCATATGTGGTGGTGACCAGTGTTTAGTGGTAGAGAATATTACCACACCAGTTGACTAGACTAAGTGTTTAGTGGTAGAGGATATTACCACACCAGGATTATATCACTTATCATATGTGGTGGTGACTAGTGTTTAGTGGTAGAGCATATTACCACACCAGGATTATATCACCTATCATATGTGGTGGTGACCAGTGTTTAGTGGTAGAGCATATTACCACACCAGGATTATATCACCTATCATATGTGGTGGTGACTAGTGTTTAGTGGTAGAGCATATTACCACACCAGGATTATATCACCTATCATATGTGGTGGTGACCAGTGTTTAGTGGTAGAGCATATTACCTCACCAGGGTTATATCACCTATCATATGTGGTGGTGACTAGTGTTTAGTGGTAGAGCATATTACCACACCAGGATTATATCACCTATCATATGTGGTGGTGACAAGTGTTTAGTGGTAGAGCATATAACCACACCAGGATTATATCACCTATCATATGTGGTAGTGACCAGTGTTTAGTGGTAGAGCATATTACCTCACCAGGGTTATATCACCTATCATATGTGGTGGTGACTAGTGTTTAGTGGTAGAGCATATTACCACACCAGGATTATATCACCTATCATATGTGGTGGTGACTAGTGTTTAGTGGTAGAGCATATTACCACACCAGGATTATATCACCTATCATATGTGGTGGTGACCAGTGTTTAGTGGTAGAGCATATTACCTCACCAGGGTTAATTGACCTTGCCATCATCTATGTGGTGATGACTAGTGTTTAGTGGAAGAGGATTAAATCATCTATGTGGTAGCCAGTGTGCAGTGGTGGAGGCTATTAACATGCCAGGATCATATCACCTATGTGGTGGTGACCAGTGTTTATTGATAGAGGATATTACCACACCAGGATTACATCACCTATGTGGTGGTGACCAATGTTTAGTGATGGAGGATGTTACCACACAGGATCATATCACCAGTGTGGTAGTGATTAGAGTTTATTTTTGGAGGATATTACCACACCAGGATCAAATCACCTATGTGGTGGTAACCAGTGTCTAGTGGTAGAGGATGTTACCACACCAGGATCAAATCACCTATTTGGTGGCAATCAGTGTCGAGTGGTGGAGAATAGTACAACACCAGGATCATATCACCTATGTGGTGGCAATCAGTGTCGAGTGGTGGAGAATAGTACCACACCAGGATCAAATCACCTATGTGGTGGCAATCAGTGTCTAGTGATGTAGGATATTACCACATCGGGATCATATCACCTATGTGGTGGTGACCAGTATTTAGTGGTGGAGGATAGTACCACACTAGCGTCATATCACCTATGTGGTGGTGACCAGTATTTAGTGGTGGAGGATAGTATCACACTAGCGTCATATCACCTATGTGGTGGTGACCAGTATTTAGTGGTGGAGGATAGTACCACACTTGCGTCATATCACCTATATGGTGGCAATCAGTGCCGAGTGGTGGAGGATATAACCACATTAGGATCATATCACCTATGTTGTGGTGACCAATGTTTAGTGGTGGAAGGTAGTACCACACTAGCATCAAATCACCAATGTGGTGGCAATCAGTGTATAGTGGTAGAGGATATAACCACATCAGGATCATATCACCTATGTGGTACATGTAGTGACCAGTATTTAGTGGTGTGGTGGTGACCAGTATTTAGTGGTGGAGGATAGTACCACACCATGATAATATCACCTACGTGGTGGTGACCAGTGTTTAGTGGTGGAGTATAGTACCACTACAAGATCATACCACCTATGTGGTGGCAGCCAGTTTTATGTGGATGGTGAAGGTGGATTAAAAGGGATGCTCCAGCAGCTACTTGCTTGAATCAAAAAACAAACCAAGAGCTAATAGAGTGAAATGTAATCATATCGTAGATACAGATACAATTACTTTACAATGATTGCCAGATATGTGACTGTATCTGTATTACAGGGACATGCAGAAGGTGTATAACCTCTCTCTTACTGCATGGTTTGATAAACATAAATTATTTTTTCATCAACAATTTTTTTAAGATCTTTTTTTATCTATAAAATAATAAAATGCTGATACTAATTCTGTGACTAAAGCAATGCTAGATTTATAGTATTCATTAACATAATTATGTATTTGACATTTGTGTACACTGCACATTTAACAGGTTGAAGAGCTTGGCCATGTGTATAAGCAAGCCATTGATGAGGGGATCATTTTTGATAACACCAAGGTTTCATCATTATAGTCCTAGACATTGGAACACTATGTTGCATCAATTAAATGTTTTCAGTTCTAATCATTTGAGTTTGCTAGCTTGCATGAGATTGTACTTATGTATTACAGTCAACATTGCTGTTCTGTCTAAGACAAATCAAGGTGTCTGTCATATAGACTTAGTTATATTGTACGTGTGTGTGGCATCTACTGGCTATATTTCTTGAAGAATTAGTCTGTTTTTTTAAATAGGGGCATCTACTAATTGTTGTACGAAAAACTGATTATAATTTACATCTTTATTCTTGTATTTAGTTTAATTATAGAAGCTTTGGTTGTTATGAAAGAAAGATAAAGTTATTTATACATTCATTATATTAATCCACCACTAGTAAGACCAGAGGAGAGTACAGGTTTCAACACTATATGTCTGTCACAGTCGAGTTTTCTGGACTATCTATCCAGATAAAGAGATGAGCTTTGGTGCATAGCTTTATTGTGAAAATGTGAAAATCAAATTTGACTTTGTCATGGTTGACCTGCTTTTAGCAAAAAATCAGTTTTCCCTACTTTTCTCTGCTATCTTTAATAGATACTTGAATAAACTCTTTGTGGAAGTTTAGTGTGACAAGTTACAGATCGTTTGACTTTTGTTGTTGACCTACCTTTGGAGGAGTTACATCCCTTTGCAAGAAAATGCAAATACAAAACACTGGTAGGGACCAGTGTAGGCACTTATATTGCTTCAGCAATACATAGTATGGTTGTCATTGAGGAAGCACTTGCTGATTAAGTGAGAAGTTGAAATCCCATTGATATTTTGATGATATGCATCTTAATTTCTACTGAGGTATTTGTAAAGGGGCATCTGCAAATCACAGCACTCACCCTGTCCCCTAAGAATGTTACCCATACACCCAGGATGGAGAATTTTACAATATTTGCTCAATAAAGGGGATTGGTTTCATGAAATAGAACACAGACAAAAAACCCATAAATACTGTTATTGTTTTATTTTATTTCTTAGTACTCATTGTCATCACAAATCAAACTAATCATCCTAATTCTCAAGAAATCATAAAGACCAGGGTCCTGCGCCATAAACTGAGAATATACTTAAGTCATAATTTTATATTCTTCTGTTCATCAGTGAATTGATAACTGGGATTTGGATTTTATTTAGTTTTATTCTATTGATAAATAGAATTAAACCATTCTGCATGAGAATTTATTTGAACGTTTGATGATGGAATAAATTAATATGAAATATTTGACTTAAGTATATTCTCAGTTTATGGCGCCGGACCCAGATCTGTTTACCTGAACAATCCCTTTTTGGCAACTGAAATTGATATAAATGTGGTTACAGAACTGTCGGTCATTCAAAACTGTTATATAAACTTGCATCTGTGGTTTTGTCCATTGTTAGCCAAGTTGTGGTTGATCAGGTACCACTCTAAGATAAGATCCTTGTGTCAGTGTACTGATTCATTGAGGATAATATAGATTGCTTTTATGAAAGAAACCATGGTTAAACATACATGTATCATACAAGTTATAGCCTAATGCCATAAAAATCCAAAAGCAATGTAATTCCAAATTTGAACCAAAGTTAAAATATATATTGATAAAGATAGAAATTTGGACCATTTTAAAGAGAGTATAAAACAATGATAGGGATAAGAATTCTGATTAAAATTGACTTTATTCTTATACATGTATCTGATTGCTTTTACATAATAAATATTGCCTTAATTTAGAAGCAAAGAGATTATCAAAGCTTTAATACTGTTATTTTTAGTTTTAGAATCTTTTACTTTGTTTAGACATACAATTCTCTAGGCTACTTTTTATTTCCCTTAATGTTGCCATATTTGCTTTGCTTTACTTTTCATTAGATTCCCTTAGTAACTATGTAGCATTATTAGCCTTGCTATTACCTCAGTTTTTATGTTTAGTTGGATAGTTTGTATTGTCCCACCATGATGATGTCACCTTTATGGTGACTGAAGTGAAGTGCTGGAGGAACAGACTTCCAGCTTTATTAAGTACTGTGAGAAGACCTTATTATCAGGGCTTTGAACCCAGGCTAGACACAGATGAGGGGCTTTAGACAGTGCAAGTGCTGCACTATAGCCCCTCAGCCACTTAGGTCCCCTATTATGCATCTTACACATCACATGCCATTGTAATCATCAACAGAATTTCAAAGGGAAATATAAATTCTGAATGCAAGTATTATGTCATCTAATTATTTCTGCATTGTGATACATTTAACATAATATTTCATCATCATAGTAGAATTGTTTTAAGTTAAGCACCTTACATCTTACTTGAATACGATGAAGGTTAATATCAGTTTGATATGCACTTGGTACACTATCACATTTCTCAATGAGAACTTGTCACTGAAGTGTAAGTACAGGTATACCAGGCAGAAATCTGCACAGTACAGACATATAAACTGGAAATCAGATTTCCATAGTTTCTACATACCTTGTGCATCAACCATAGAAGTTGATAGACCTGTGTGAAATGATGGGCTATAATCCTCTTATGTGATTTAAATGTTACTGTTCCTATATCATTTGTCATTAATTCTGTATTCTTTTTACTCAAAACATGAAAATCATCAAATAATAATTATAGTTCTAGATGTGTAATTGTCCACTGTAATTTTGTCTGTGACTACTTACAAGTGTTTATAGCATGTATATGAAGTGTGTATGTGATGCGTAACTGTGACCATATACAGGTAGTCATTGAGATACTGATCAATTTCACAGGTTGACATAGCTAAGAACGCTTTTCATCAGGAAGCATCAATAGATGATGAAGAGGAGGAGGAAGAAAGGGAAGCCTCACCAAAAGCTGTTGGTCATAACATCTACATCCTGGCAACTCAGGTAGTTATTGAACATACATCATGGCAACACATGTATCTAATACATTGTCATAGCGACTCAGTAAAGTACTGAACATTCATCTTGGTAACAAAGACAAATATTTAACAAACATACATTCTGCCATCTAAGATATTAATTATATAACAAACACGCATTCTGCCAACTAAGATATTAAGTATTTAACAAACATATTTTCTGCTATTAGAGGGAAGTGTTTACCTAGCAAGTGGTATCCTAGCAGTACAGGAAAATGCTTGATTCACACAACTTTTTGTATACGTTATAAAAAAAACAATTGTAAAAGATTTACTTTACAGAAATATATTTTAGCAACACAGATAGAATTAACTACTGGTAGTAACAGATAATTACTGATCTTACTTAAAAAGTAAATATTAACTTTAGAGTATATACTGGCAACACAGATAAGTCAATATTCCTTATATTGTTCCTGAACATCAAGATTTTGTTGTCAGTGATTCTCAAAGATTACATATTGAGCAAGAATATCTGTTTATGTTTTATTTATGTTCCATCATGTAAATGATATGTGAATTACAGTTATCCCAGCACAATGAAGTACTTGCAACATTACTAAAGCCCAGTGGTGACCTATGGGGTGATCAGGCTCTGGAATTCTATGAGAAGCATACAGCACAGATAGAGGTAAGGTAGAAACAGCATGCAACACAGATAGAGTTAAGGTCAAGTGAAAGGTAGAAACAGCATACAGCACAGATAGAGGTAAGATAGAAACAGCATACAGCACAGCTAGAGGTAAGGTCAAGTGAAATGTAGGAACAGCATACAGCACAGATAGAGGCAAGATAGAAACAGCATGCAATGCAGATAGAGGTAAGGTCAAGTGTAAGGTAGAAACAGCATACAGCTCAGATAGAAGTAAGGTCAAGTGTAAGGTAGAAACAGCATACAACACAGATAGAGGTAAGGTCAAGTGAAAGGTAGAAACAGCATACAGCACAGATAGAGTTAAGGTCAAGTGAAAGGTAGAAACAGCATGCAACACAGATAGAAGTAAGATCAAGTGAAAGGTAGAAACAGCATACAACACAGATAGAGGTATGGTCAAGTGTAAGGTAGAAACAGCATACAACACAGATAGAGGTAAGTTCAAGTGAAAGGTAGAAACAGCATGCAACACAGATAGAGGTAAGGTCAAGTGAAAGGTAGAAACAGCATGCAACACAGATAGAGGTAAGGTCAAGTGTAAGGTAGAAACAGCATGCAACACAGATAGAGGTAAGGTCAAGTGAAAGGTAGGAACAGCATACAGCACAGATAGAGGTAAGGTCATGTGTAAGGTAGAAACAGCATACAGCACAGATAGAGGTAAGCTCAAGTGAAAGGTAGAAACAGCATACAACACAGATAGAAGTAAGGTCAAGTGAAAGGTAGAAACAGCATACAGCACAGATAGAAGTAAGGTCAAGTGAAAGATAGAAAGAGCATACAGCACAGATAGAGGTAAGGTAGAAACAGCATACAGCACAGATAGAGGTAAGGTCAAGTGAAAGATAGAAAGAGCATACAGCACAGATAGATGTAAAGTCATACAGCACAGATAGATGTAATGTCAAGCTAAAGGTAGAAACAGCATACAGCACAGATAGATGTAATGTCAAGCCAAAGGTAGAAACAATATTGTTTATAAAGATCCCAGTATGACATGATGTGATTACACTTTTGACCTATTCCCACCCTTGGGTTTTGCATAGTGGACAACCAAGCTTGTGGGGTCTTTGTCCATTCAAACTGGAAGAGGGAATATTTCAATCAATCAATTAGTTTTTCAATCAATCAATTAGTTTTTTTTATTGAATGTGGATGTTTACTACAACATAGTACTAACTTTGTCAAATTGAAAACAAATACTCATTTCCCACCATTTTTTGACTTCATGTATGGTAGCATGAACGTTTGAATATTGTCGTGTTTATAATGTTGCATTATACCAAAATATTCAAATTGTTAAAGTGTGCAAGCATTAGCACCATTAACCATGAAATAAACAAGATCATAAGTTAACCTTTACAAAGTACATGGCTTAAACACAATGAATAGATGATTTATATACATTTTTATGATCCATTGTTCAAGCTTTAAAGTTGTTGAATCGTTCCATCTCTTCCAGTGCCAAAAAGAGGACCTATGTCCAAGTAATTGATAAAACAGTGACTAATTTTACTTTAATGCAAAATACCTTCTCTAAAAAAGTATGCATAGATAGTAATTAGGTACATCTATTGTGGATACTTTCACACCTTCCTATGATGCATTATCAGCAAAAAACATTCCTTAGAAAGTCTTGTGTGACTTGGAAATTAAACGTATAATTTGAAGTCATAGTTTTCAGATTTTGCTGGATTCTCGGTTATTATAAATGTACTTGTTTCAGCGAGATTCATATTTACAGGAGCTGGTTCTGTTTCTGTAGCAGTACATATGAGGACAATTTCATTTACTGATATGTACGACATATAGTTGGATTTTGAGCAGTTACACCATGACCTCATTCACCCATCATCTACCCCAATTTTGGGCTTTTTTGCACTTTAATTTGAATATCCTGAAATTACTTCACATACAAATATAGTTAATGATTATTTTCTACAACATGTATTCTTTATGGTAGTCATCTGTGTCTGTCATTACATTTACCCGTAATTCTTTACAGATTGTCCGACATGATCGTTCGATGGAGCGTATTGTTTTCCCCATACCAGAAATTTGTGAGTACCTCACTGAGGAAACAAAGACTAGAGTATACAACACAGCTGAGAGAGATGAGCAGGGAAGCAAAGTCTCAGATTTCTTTGACAAGGTGGAGGACATGTTTGCTGAGATGAGATGGCAGAAAAAACTTCGAGGTCAGTTGCTGCAGCTCTCTACTTTAGTATAAGATACATAATTAGTGTGTAACTCAATTGTATTTTAATGCTTGGAGCTCTGGTTTTGCCCCACCAGCGGTTTGTCTTTGTGGTAAAATAGTGACATTACCTTTACAAGACATAAAACAAATGAATAAAATATGTTAGAAAGAAGATTAGTAGTTTATATTAAACTCAAATGTTTGGTTACATTCATGCAATATTCCTACCACAGGACTTGTGCAATACCCTAGTTTAATGGTGGGTATATTGGTGGTGGCTATTTATTGTGCTTAGTTTTTTCAATAAATACAAGGAGAAACTTATTAGTACATGTACTTTGCTGATAAGTGATGGGCCGGAAGGTTATACTGGAATCAGGTATACCTGTCGGTCTGTCTACAGTTTTGCCACACATCCGTTGAGATATTGGACTGAAATTTGTAACAAACATTTGCAGACCTACTTTTGCAAGAGTTATGGATCTTTGTCATGATATGCTGCTTGTGGGGATATCAAACGTTCTTTATAGACAGTTATAGTTTGCACAAACTACAAAAGGTGTTGAAATGTTTTTCATTCACAAAAAATTTTCCATTGAAGCTCCCACGATGTCTGTGCTTATGTTTCGTAAGTTGTGTAACCATATCAAAACTTCAGACCATTCTGCTTCAAATTTACTCCAAGGCATGAATAACCTTGACGTCAAGAAACGTCTCATATAAATAGATAATTTGTCAGCTCACAAATCTGCAGTTTTTCATTAATTGTATTTTTAATTGCATGTGCATTCTGCGTTATTCTTGCAAGAGCATTATAGGGTTTTTTCTCAATCAATATGCAATGCTACATTTAATTTTTTCATTTTTATTCGCCCGCATTTAAAAATGTGAGCATATTATGCTATACCGCTGACGTCTGTCTGTCCATCCGTCCAACCATCCTTGTCCGGGCTTTATCCTCCTTAACTAAAGGGGGAACAAAACTTTTGATGGTGTCATATGAAAGGGTGTGGCTTGTAGTTGTGCATGTAGGTTTTAAAGTTGGGGTCAGGCCCCAGGGGAGGGGGAAAATGGATGGGGTCGAAAAAGCTTGTCTGGGCTTCTCCTTAACTAAAAGGGGAACAAAACTTTTGATGGTGTCATATGAAAGGGTATGGCTTGTAGGTGTGTATGTGGATTTCAAAGTTGGGATCAGGCCTCTGGGGTAGGGGAAAATTTGTGGAGTCGGAAAAGCTTGTCCGGGCTTCTTCTCCTTAACTAAAGGGGGAACAAAACTTTTGATGGTGTCATATGAAAGGATGTGGCTTGTAGTTGTGCATGTGGGTTTCAAAGTTGGGATCAGGCCTCTGGGGTAGGGGAAAATGGGTGGGGTGGGAAAAGCTTGTCCGAGCTTCTACTACTTAATTAAAGGGGGAACAAAACTTTTGATGGTGTCATATGAAAGGATGTGGCTTGTAGTTGTGCATGTGGGTTTCAAAGTTGGGATCAGGCCTCTGGGGTAGGGGAAAATGGGTGGGGTCGGAAAAGCTTGTCCAAGCTTCTACTACTTAATTAAAGGGGGAACAAAACTTTTGATGGTGTCATATGAAAGGATGTGGCTTGTAGTTGTGCATGTGGGTTTCAAAGTTGTGGTCAGGCCCATTTTCATTCATAACATGGATGTCTGGTTCACTGAATTTTCTAGGACTTTGAAAGTTTCTCTGGTATCAGAGTTTGAAAACTTAGTTCTTCTTTCACACATCCATTACCACCACATTAAAGCATGATGCAGGTGTATCATGCACCCATTAGCGGTGCCCTATTTTTTCATTATCTTATTTATGTAAACATTATCTCAGATGTTTCTTTATTTTGGAAAATTCACTGCTTACATAATGAAGATAACATCACAATATTCCAATTTTGGTATTCATATCTGTTGAATACAAACATATTGACATTTATTCCCTGTTTGAAAAGTAAAAGTAGAAATTTTTAATTATATAACAAAAGCAGATGTCCCATGATACAACTAAGAAGTTTACTATTATCATTTAACTTATATTACATATATGACATTTACTATGTTTTTTATTGACCAATACTAACCTGTAATGGACCAGTAGTCACAGTACTGTTGTTTCTATTGCAGCCAATTTTTTTTCGTCACTTTTAAGTGTCCATCGATTTCCTATTCATCTTTCATAAATGTTATATCATAGTATGGTGCATATGTCTTTCTGTCCATCTGTCTGTGGGTCTGTATATATGCCTGACCACTGAGCTTGTGAAACATAATACAGACCAAATTGCTTGAGCTAGGACAGTCAGAATTGGTACACATACTCTTTATGAAAAGAGGACAATGTCTATTATTTTCTGGGATCAAAGGTCAATGTCACTAACTAAACATTGTTGCTAAAGCTTGAAAGCATGATTCAAACCAAATTTTTTGGCTAGGACCATCAGACTTGGTATTCATACTACTGATGCTGTGACGATTACACTTTTAAATTTTTCGAAGTCAGAAAAGTGTATACACATTGCTTTTGAGGTCATGGATCAAAGATTAAGGCCATGCTAAGCATTGGTAATGAATCTGCACTGTGTAAACAATATATAGGGAGAACTGTTTGGGCTAAGACCTTTAAACTTGGTACATATGTTCCTTTTTCCTGTCATTTTTATATGCCCATCATAAACAGGGTTATCATATATTTATAAGTGTAATTGCACTTCGGTGTTAATTTTGCTTTTTGTACAAAGTTGTTTTCTTGAAATTAAGCGAGGAGCACATTTACAACATAAGCGTTGATCTTGTTCCATTTCTACTGATTTTTTCTACACAATTTACAGTACTCTGCATTATCTTACTGTCTTGTCACAGAAAATTTCAATTTATGTATATTTTCAAAAATTCAAACAAAATAAAGCAACTGATCGCTTGCATGCATTTCATCATAAATGATTAATTAGAAGTTTTCTCAGAAAATTCCCAGGATAATAAAATATTAAGATATACAGAGATAATTAAATTCCTAACGTTAAAATAACAATAATACTGTAAATAAAAACTCTGCGCAAAATGATATTGACAGTGATTGTTCCATTAAGTTTAAAGAGGCATTGCATATTACAATTGTTAATGCAAAATTTAAGTCTGCATACCGGTATCAAGTAAAAGATAAAAGACCAATTAACACAAGTAATGATGTTTGATTTTTTAAGGTTTCTTAAAAAAAATGTGAGGAAAATAAATGATACCTTTTAATGGAAGATTAGACCCTGTCCACCAAAAATTTTAATAAAATAACCTATAATGTTTAAATTCAACATCAGTTGTTATAAAGATTTTTAATTTAGGAACTGATAATAAAATTGATGCAAGCTCTGGGTAACTATGAATACCTAGATGCAATTGATGTTTATATTTAGTTTTGATTTCATGAGTCTGATTCATCTATTGTGATATATGTATATCTTCTTGATACAAATATATTCTTGATTTTCTTGACGAGAAGTGAAGTTAATGCATGGTAAGGTGATTTTGTTTCTCCTGTATTTCAGTGGTCACATGACACTATGCCTGTTTCTATTTCAGCGAATTCTTACCTTTCATGGTTCAGTAGTCACATGTCTTTATGGAGCAGCATCACTTTTAATTTTGCCGTCCTTTTGAATTTCATGGTTGCTTTCTTCTATCCATTCTCAGATGTCAAAAAAGGTTAGTCATGCATGTATTTTATATTTTGTGTACACATCAAATCAGTCAAGACTAATTCATATATTTGGTAAAGCTTCCAGATTTTAGTTTAGGCTTTTGACTACAGAATTCCTTTTTAATATGCTGCAGATTTAATTGTTTGGTAATATCAAATGCTTATTTGGAAAAAAAATGTATACATAAATGTTATTATGAACGTTCACCCCTAAATTTAGATACATGTATTCTCATCTATATTATTCTCCTAGTTAATTGTCCCCCGCTTTTCGCGAAAGCGTAGGGACATAAAATCTCATTCGTCTCTCCGTCTGTCACAAAAACTTTAACCTTGGTCATAATTTTTTAACTGTAAGAGGTAGGGCCTTCATATTTGGCATGTGTTTCCCTAATTTCAATACCGATTCTTTTTATCATGTGACCTTGATTGTGTCTTTTGACCTACTTCAATGCATTGATTGATTGATTTTTGTTTAACGTCACACCACGAATATTTCACGTATATGGTGACGGCATCTGCCTGATGCGGGGCATACAAATTTTGACCTTTGCAACGGACCCATCCGAAGCAGTGAGGGATCTTTAACGTGCCATGCATACCACGGCACGGGGCCTCGGTTTTTACTGTCTCATCCGAAAGACATGACACCGGCATGACCAGAGCGGGACTCGAACCCCAGCCTCCTGATCAGGAGTCCAGCTTGATACCATTAGGCCACGCCGGCTTCCTACTTCAATGTAACTTTTTTACCATTAGACAAAGGGCCTTCATTTTTGGCATGTGTGTCTGTAAACCATGACAGTGTGTCACAGATCACTGCAACCTTACTGATAGAACCACAAAAGCGGGGGACAACATTTCTTTAAATTTGCTTGTTTACTCTGTTTTTTTTGAAAATTAGAATGACTCGCACTTATATAATTAATGATGCATTTAATCTAGAAAAAATTGCGCAAAACAAATAGCCCTCAAGCAAAACTGCTCATGTTACACGTTGATTATTAGACAAGATTTTAAGATGCTTAAATGTACTTTAAATAGTTATACAATGTATAGCCGCAATCAACTGCAATGTTGCAGTAACTCATGGTGTCGATGGTCATTCGCAGTGGTGAAGTGGTGTATATAATAAAATTGATTGATTATTGTTTTATGTCACTCCATGATTATTTCACATTTATAGTTATGGTATTTGTCCTATGCATTGCATGGAAATTTATACCTTTACGACTGACCTCCCGAAGTAGTGAGGGATCTCTTATGTGTTATGCCTATGGTGACAAGGGACCTGGGCTTTTACTGTCTCATCTAAAAGACAGAACACTAGTACGGTATGCTCACTGTGAGAGTTGAAACCGGGCCTTTCATGAGCTGAGCACCTTCCTCTTAGCCACACTGGCCTATATTTATTTTGAAATAATGTTTAAATATATACATATAAAATAAATTTATTTAGTGTATATATTACATGAAACTGGATATTTTACTTACTGATTACACAATACATGTATGTAAACAGTCATGGTGTTGCATGAAAATTTTGCTAGGAAGCAGAATTGCTTATAAACAAGATACTGAATAGACTTGAACAAACCTCCTGAATGGTTTTCTGGATAAAATAAATAAACATGAAATGAACTTGTCCAGAACTTGTCCATGAACTTGGCTTATTATTTCTTTTGCTTGCTTTGCAGAATTAGACCCTCGTTTATCAGGGTTAGTTTGGACGTGTATGTTTGGTTCACTGGCTGTCGTCATCACTGTTGGAGTCAATCCCTCAGCAATTCGTACTCTGATCCTATCCACCATACTTCGCCTTATATTCTCTGTAGGTCTGGAACCAACACTCTGGCTACTCGGTGCTCTCAATGTAAGTCATCCTTAAGGTGTTTGATGATTACCTTTTAATGACCTTGACAGTTTAATCCAAAATTTTCTCTATTCACCTGTGAAAAATAATGACCACTGTGGTCTGCATTCTATTAACACACCGTTGTATCTGTCATCATATGCAACACATGTCTCTTTTATACTCTGCACTCTTGTATCTAAATATTTATACATATAATGTTTAAATCAACTGAAAATTTCTTGATGCTGAAAAGCTGTGTAGATACATCAGTATGCAATATTTGATGAAGAATTCATAATGACAAATTATCCTTTTTCATTTCATTGGTCACATTCATGGTATTGCATGTGTGTGTTACATTTTCAGGTCATTAATAAAGGCATATTCCTAATCAGCTTGATGGGAAACCAGGGAACATTTACCAAATCCATACACCAAGTCATCACCGACTTCAAATTCATGTACCACATCGCCTATCTTATTTTCTGTGTACTGGGACTCTGTGTACATGAATTCTTTTACAGTATACTGGTGAGTCACTGTGTATTTTCCCCACTTAAAATCGTGGGGATAGTATATGTTGGTCAGAATTCAATTTTCTTGACTTTTCTCTAGACATTGTGATGATACTTGATGTGGGGATTCATTGTGCATATCAAATTTGAGTTTTGTCATGGTTGACTCACTTTTATCAAAGCTATTGCTGTTTTTTCTTGACTTTTCAAATATGTAAATGAAATTTACTACTTCGGGAGGGGAGGGGTGGCATAGGGCCTGATAGGAATAGGCTGTTTGGACTGTTGAGACATAGTGAGTCTTAATAACCAATTTGCCTTTCAGCTGTTTTGACCACCGTTGTTTTAATTGTTTTTTGATAAAACACACCAGTCTAGACAGGAAGAATTGATTTGTTGTTATATAAAACTCAGGTGACTGTTTAGCCATTGAGCCTACTGTTTACAGTCTAATTCATACTTTATCATCTTGTATTTTATCTATTTTTATTGATGCTTGTATTTTTCAGGCACTAGATGTAGTGTACAGAGAAGAGACTCTGCACAATGTTATTAAATCTGTGACAAAGAATGGTCGTTCCATTCTACTGACAGGGGTGCTGGCTTTTATCCTGATTTACCTTTTCTCTATAGTGGGATACATTTGTTTCCAAGACGATTTTCTTATGGAGGTTGAGCCGCTGGTCATTTCTGATGAATCAGGTGTGTTGAATTCAGAAGTCTTCATCATACAAAGTATATCTGTAGCTATGTTTACAGTGTGGAGACATCATGATTTCAGCCAGCACACAAACCCTTGACATAAGTCATTATACGAATGTCAAGCTTTCAGTAAACACTAAATGATTTCTTTGAATAAATCATTCATTGATATGGAACCTTTCATATTAATTCAGATTGAACATAAACAGGTATGGTATGATTCTGAACCATGAAGAAAATATAGGAAAATTTTTGATCAGCCTTTCAGGTAAACCGTGATTGTCAGTATCATGTATGTAGCAAAGCTGTGATTTACACCTATCCCAATAATTAAAAGTTGTGTCCTGATGGATTACAAATATGTCTCAATGGAAACCAATCAGATGTTAACTTCAGAACCCAACTTTTGAATAACATTTTTAAGGGATTGCATAAGGAGAGTACTTACTAAACCTTGATATTGTTGAGTTTGTATTTTCAAGCTTAACAAATTAAATGTTGAATTTTCCAATTTGATAACCATGCTCAGTGATTTTATGACACAGCTACTAATATTTAATCATATTATATTATACATTGCCAAGTAAATGACATACAATTCAATGTTTACTTTCAATGGAGAATATTTCTAAACTAGTTCTAATGAACAGTAGACAATATAAGTATTGAATAGGGATGATATTGCAGTTCAAAATGTGTATTGTTAAGTATTGTGATACTCTTACAAATATTGCAATAAATTGCGATATTAATTTGACAAAATTCTTCTTAACTAATTTCACCATCAGTGAATATTTTAAAAATTCATCTTGAACAAAAGAAAACAGGAATGCTAAGACAATAACAGATAACATTCTCAAGTCAGTTGACTCCCTCCCCATACCCATAAATCAATACATTTATTCCTTATTTGGCCTTTTTATTACGAACAAACTCTCGTTCACTCGCCATCTAGCAAGTAAAAAAAATGAAAGTATGAATATATGAAATACCGATCTCAAACCGGTTTTTGAAAAAAATACTGTGGTATGTATTGAGAATCAGAAAATTGCAATATACCAATCTAGCGATAACACAGCTCACCCCTAGTATCGAATACAGATGAGCAAGATATATTTTTCTCCACAGCAATCTAATTTTTTATTAACTCTATTTGATTGCTTTACCATATGCTCCAATACCATGATTTCTCAACCTTTTGCAAAGGTTCAAACAAATGTAGCTCAATTATTAAAACGCTTGGCTGGTAACTATCAGGTTTTAGTCTTACCAACAGTGGTCAATATCCTGCCTTTTGAATGAGACATTGAAAACTGAGGTCTCATGTCACAGTAGATGTGGCTAGTTAATGATCCATTACAGCTTAGGATGGGTCAGTTGCATACATCTAAGTTTCTCTGCCATGCATCAAACAGATACCTTCACCATACTCTTGTAATGAAGTCATTTTGTCATGACATCAAGCAGATACCTTCACCATACTCATGTAATGAAATCATTTTGTCATGACATCAAGCAGATACCTTCACCATACTCATGTGATGAAGTCATTTTGTCATGACATCAAGCAGATACCTTCACCATACTCATGTAATGAAGTCATTTTGTCATGACATCAAACAGATACCTTCACCATATTCATGTAATGAAGTCATTTTGTCATGACATCAAGCAGATACCTTCACCATACTCATGTAATGAAGTCATTTTGTCATGACATTAAACAGATACCTTCACCATACTCATGTAATGAAGTCATTTCGTCATGACATCAAACAGATACCTTCACCATACTCATGTAATGAAGTCATTTTGTCATGACATAAAACAAGAATAAAGCAAACAAATTTGTAAAGGTTAACCTCAGTAGTATCCGTATATTATTATAACAGCATTATCTTAAAATGTAAAAATCTGTATCTCATGCTTTTCTCCAGGGACATTTCATATTTCATTGTTGTCAGTACTGGAGCAATTTGCCTTATTACTAGGCATTATGCTGATGTGAGTCCTCACAGAATGTGTGTTAGATTATTACTGGAGTTTATCTTAGAGCAGTGATATAACAATTACAATTAGATTCAGTGTAACAGAGAAGTGTACTCCCCAAAAACAGTCATTTCTGAGCATGAAAGTAATTTATGAAATATCTTACAGCAGTACTTTTTATATTTTTTAAAATCTTAACAGAAAGCAAATACATGTTTTGCTATCACCATTTATTGTATTGTTATGAATCAGAGATATGATGTATTGTGTTCTATGCTGTAGGTTCCAATGACACTGGGTACTGTACTCCACAGAACTGCAGTTCATTCACTGCCGCAGTGAAAAGTTACCTCCAGCCTAAAGATGGTACGTAGTCGAAAGGACCATGAAAGGAAAGAAAATATTGCAGAACAACATATGGCATGCACTAGTATTCAGGCCATCATCAAAAATTGTGGACATCTTGGATACAAAAAGTTTTAATCTACTTTAAAGCTTTCTGTCATGCTACTTGCATGCTTATTAAATTACACTTTACTTTCATTTACTCAAATACTAATAATTTAAATCTCTCATCAGCTCAAACTGATCTTGATGATCTCAGTTTTGTTTGCTATAATTGAATTTACATCTACATTTCAAACTCCACTTAACTTGAACTACTTGGACCTCTCAAGTTCAAGTTAAAGCAATTTGACTGGAGTAGATGTATTTATTTCTATTTGAATATCAAAACTGGGTCTTATTTGGTGGCAGAATTTATCGGAATATTGATGTATCTAATGTTTCAGGTAACACAATGTGATATTGTTGTGATAACTATGTAGAATTCTTAAAATTTAGCTCTACTTGAATTAACTTTATATTTGTTTTTCCCTGATTTAATTCTTGACTTTGAACTACCTTAACTATTGATAAAACCTAAACAATAAGTATATTTAAACTTTTGTATGACCTAAACTTTAAACTTGTCATTATGCTGTCTTATATAACCTTTACATTCATTATCATTTACATTGATATGACCTTGTCATTAAGCTATGATTTAACTTTGATATATCTTGTACATTTAGGAGTTGGAGAGGTTGGAGAAGACGGTAAACAGAGAACATGTGATTCACTCATTATGTGTATTCTTACATCACTTAACCAAGGATTACGTAATGGAGGAGGCATCGGTGATATGCTTAGAAAACCTGATAGCAGGGTAGGTATTAAGTAATGGAGGAGGCATCGGTGATATGCTTAGAAAACCTGATAGCAGGGTAGGTATTACGTAATGGAGGAGGCATCGGTGATATGCTTACAAAACCTGATAGCAGGGTAGGTATTACATAATGGAGGAGGCATCGGTGATATGCTTAGAAAACCTGATAGCAGGGTAGGTATTAAGTAATGGAGGAGGCATCGGCGATATGCTTACAAAACCTGATAGCAGGGTAGGTATTACGTAATGGAGGAGGCATCGGTGATATGCTTAGAAAACCTGATAGCAGGGTAGGTATTACGTAATGGAGGAGGCATCGGCGATATGCTTAGAAAACCTGATAGCAGGGTAGGTATTACGTAATGGAGGAGGCATCGGCGATATGCTTAGAAAACCTGATAGCAGGGTAGGTATTACATAATGGAGGAGGCATCGGCGATATGCTTAGAAAACCTGATAGCAGGGTAGGTATTACGTAATGGAGGAGGCATCGGCGATATGCTTACAAAACCTGATAGCAGGGTAGGTATTACGTAATGGAGGAGGCATCGGCGATATGCTTAGAAAACCTGATAGCAGGGTAGGTATTACGTAATGGAGGAGGCATCGGCGATATGCTTAGAAAACCTGATAGCAGGGTAGGTATTAAGTAATGGAGGAGGCATCGGCGATATGCTTAGAAAACCTGATAGCAGGGTAGGTATTAAGTAATGGAGGAGGCATCGGCGATATGCTTAGAAAACCTGATAGCAGGGTAGGTATTAAGTAATGGAGGAGGCATCGGCGATATGCTTAGAAAACCTGACAGCAGGGTAGGTATTACGTAATGGAGGAGGCATTAGTGATATACTAGTTTTTGACAATTTGTATATTATGTGTTGGTTGACTCATATTCAGAAACTTAGTTTCTGTGGTATTTAATCAGTTAAATTCATATTCAGTGATTCAAATGGCTTTATAATAGACATTTTTAGAACAGTACCAAGGGCTCATTAACACTTACATTATGACAAAGGAATTCCCATTATTGAGAGCCCATGTAGGGCTAAGGTAACAGAGTAGATTCATAAAGGATTCACTGTATCATTAAATTGTATATGACATCATTAGTATATTATAATCATACTTGATATAAATTCTTTTCCATGTAGTATTTTAAAAAAGGTAAAGGTTCTTGATTTGGTGTATTGGTTATGTGTTTGGCTTGCATTACTGGTGATTCAATCCCTCACTGGTTTTGGTTGGTTGATTGCCAAAGGTGTAAATTTCTATGCAATGCATTAGGCAGATGCCGTTACCACTTAATGTGAAATAATCTTGGAGTGATGGAAAACAATAATCAGTCAATCATTTTAAGGTCTTCTTTTGGTTGTTGTATTTAAGCTACTGCTGTTGAACAAATAGCAGATTTCATTCACAATTTAGATATTTGAGCATAACTACTCAATCATACTCGATTCTTCAGATGGACATTACCAAGTGAACTTAATATTGAACAGATAAGTGCTATGTGTATTTTTAGGAACCATTGTTTGTGGCTAGAGTCCTGTATGATCTGGCATTCTTCTTCATTGTGATCATTATCGTCCTGAATCTCATCTTCGGTGTCATCATCGATACATTTGCTGATCTCAGAAGTGAGAAACAAACTAAGGACGAAATTCTAAAGAACACATGCTTTATTTGTGGTGAGTGCACATATTTAATAGTGATTAATTTTTCTCATAGAGAAATTACCTTAAATAAATTTGATGTCCCTAGTCAAGAAGTCCAAGGCATATAGAGTTTGTTTCATCCATGGGTACATCTGAGAGGCTACAAGGAGTTGGTTTCATCCATGGGTACATCTGAGGGGCTACAAGGAGTTTCATCCATTGGTGTATCTGAGAGGCTACAAGGAGTTTCAGATTAGCTAATGCAGTGCTTAAGTTCACTCAGCCACCAAGCCCCAAACTAGAACATCCTGAGTCACCTCTTAAATCATTCAATAAACTTATATGAACCAAAGAATGTTACTTATGAGTTATGTCATTATTCAAGAAATTTGTATGAGCTCATTTGACGTTTGTAAATTTGTGTTTCCGTTTGTAAGTCTGAATCGAAGCTCATTTGACGTTTGTAAATTTGTGTTTCCATTTGTAGGTCCGAATCGAAGCTCATTTGACGTTTGTAAATTTGTGTTTCCATTTGAAGGTCTAAATCGAAGCTCATTTGACGTTTGTAAATTTGTGTTTCCATTTGTAGGTCTGAATTGAAGTTTCCATTTGTAGGTCTGAATTGAAGCTCAATTGACGTTTGTAAATTTGTGTTTCCATTTGTAGGTCTGAATCGAAGCTCATTTGACAACAAATCTGTGTCATTTGATGAGCATAAATCAAAGGAACACAATATGTGGCATTACCTGAACTTTATTGTCCTTGTCAAGGTCAAAGATCACACAGAATTCACTGGACCTGAGAGCTATGTCCATGCTATGGTCAAGGTAAGGTAGAGGGCTTCAGAGTATCTTTGAGTGACCTTCATTACATCTAATGTTGCTGATGTGTTGATTGTAAAAGCTTAAAGTGTACTTTTGTTTTAAATCAAGCAAGTTGGCAAGGGGGCAAAAGAATTATGTTAGCATTTGTCATATAGGGGAAATGTCCTACAGGTTGATAAATTTGAAATTTGCCTGCTAAAATGTATCCTGAACAGAGGTGGTGTGATATTTACGTTCACCAAGTATAAAATGTAAATAGTATTCAAAAGTTCTTTTTAGATATTAGACATAGTACTGGGTAAATAATGAAGGATATTTGTTGTTTGAATCAGCTTGAGTTTGTTATCTTTATGTCATTAAATACTATGAAATATTTTATTTTCATAGTTTGAGAAAAAACACAGTTTTGTGGGTTGGTAATTTCATGGACAGCACTTCTATGAAAGAAATTAATTTTTGTTCATGTGAAATCTCTAAATATGATATAGTGGTCAAAGAGGTGGTTTATAAGATGTAGCAATGCAGAATGACAGCTAATCTGAATTATTTATAGTTTAATTGCCCCAATAAATTGATTTCACCAAAAAATGGTCTTACCAAAGTGTTGTCAGTATTTACTCAACACTAATTTACTTGTATACCCTATGTACTTACTGTGACTCTGGAATTAACATACATAAGTGACATTCAGTTGTAGTAGATATATATATATTAATTTAACCTGCAGCTACAATTAATTTTATTTATTACATGTACATTTATAATGCTAGTATAATTCATGAAATGTAAATTTGTTGGTAAAGGCAACTACGAAAATTAAATTCCCACGAATAAAAAGAACTTCACAGTATTAGATTCTCAATCTTTTTTTTTCTTGGAAACCTTAAGGCAGTATTTTGGAAATTGGTGTTTAAAAACTTAAATTTGTTAAATCAGTTTGATAGCCCTAAGAAGGGTATATCCCAAGGACTTGTTGTCTGTTTACCTGTGATGGTGGAATACTGTTATTGCTGTCATTAGGGAATGATAGTTGAAGTGGTTTACTTATTTTATTATTGTAATATCTATATTGACACTAAGTCTAACATTATCAATTAATAAAAGTGTTAATTAATGAAATTTTATGCTTTTAGGAGAAAAACCTAGATTGGTTTCCACGGATGCAGGCCATGTCACTGAATGAGGGAGACACAGATGGAGAACAAAATGAATTACGCAATCTTCAGGCTCAGTTAGATTGTACAAATAGACTAGTCAAAACTCTCTCAAAGCAACTCACCGAGCTTAAGGAACAGGTAAAACATTGGCAAATGTTGTCACAAAATCAATGTTGTCACATAATCAGTTGTGTTGTGTCACTATAATAAAACATTCAAAGACATACAAAC
Organism: Pteria penguin; assembly: GCA_035048485.1. Lineage (NCBI taxonomy): Eukaryota > Metazoa > Mollusca > Bivalvia > Pterioida > Pteriidae > Pteria > Pteria penguin. Next base: position 37,098,330 of record CM068588.1, on the reverse strand, counting down.
GTTGGCCCATCTATCTGTCTCCAAAAGTTTAGCATTAATCATAATATTTTAAGAACAATCAGAGACACAGCTGTGATATTTCACATGTGTATACCTTATGACGAGACCTTTTCCTTTGTTCTAAATTTTTATTTTTTATCAGTATGCCTCTGAAATCGGGAATCTTGTGTACTTAGTTTTTTGGTTTGCCATTCTGCAAAATTTAATATTAAATAGTTAGATCTTTGGCGTCTTCATGTGGTCTACTTTAATCCAAACTTTTTCAGTGATATTAAGTGTTTTACTTAAAGACTAAATTTTAAGAATATTTGTGGAATTCCATCATCTTATGTTTGTATTACATGTACATTGTGTATCTATGACTTATTGAAAGGACAAAGTGTGAGATGACCATTGCTATAAGAATCTTAGGCAAAGTATTGCCATAAGTGGAAGATGTAGAATTGAGGAATAAATCTAAGTCTCTTTCATTGCAAATATTGTTTAAATGTAAATCTTTACATAAACATGTTGCAACATTGAGGAAAATGCACTGTGATCATTATCTCAATGTGCATGTCTGCTTGTAAGTATTGGTAAGTAAAGCACAGTCCAAGTACATAGCCTGTTGAAATGTCAGTAGGGATCGAGATCAATATGAAAGAAACAAACCAGGCAAACCAGGATGTAGGATCTCTTAGTTATGTAGCCCTTAAAATATATATATTGTCTCATTGTAGAGCTTTAACCAAAGACTTTTGTATCAGGAATTATTCATGTTGCACCTTGAACCATACAATTTAAGAGTTCTTATCAGTACAAAATTTACTAAATATTATGAACAAAGAAGAAATTCCCCTCTTCTCTTTTTAGATGACAGAACAAAGAAAACAAAGACAAAGGAAGGGCTTTCTCCATTCTGCAACAGTACCAAATGTAGTAAATTCATTGTAACATTCGGTTATTGATAATATCGTTTGTTCATCATGAGTTGTCTCCCCCTGGCAGCAATCTTTATCCAACTGTGCAATGCGTAGTGCCTATCCACCGAGGAGCAGAAAATTCAAACATTCTTTATTGATAGTGTATCCTCTTGAAATGATTTCATAGTTAATATGAATTATATTATTTACAGTCATCTTTAGAATTGATCATGATCAAAGGCAAATTTCTGCAAAATATACATATATATATTACAGAAATTTCAGAATATGTCTATGTAATCCACAAAGTGTGTAATCCAACTAAGACATGTGCAGTCATGTATGTGTAATCGTCGATGCAGGCAATCCAGTGATGTTGCAGACCTTGGAGGTTGATATTTGTTGTAGAACTTCGTGATCTGAGAATCTATTTATATTTGTTTTTGTTGTTATTTCTATTGTTTTCCTACCATATATTTGTTATTTTTATGTCTTAGTTTATTTTCTATAACTAAAATATCGGGCTTTATTTTAGATTTACATTCAAGTTTTGTAATATATCTTTATCAATTTCACATTTAGAGCAAGTCATCTTAAGTAAAGGTGATCTGTAGATAAAAGCTTAATATAATGTACATGAACAGTAATAGAACAAAGTCTATTTCAAAATGACATTCTCTTAATTATTTCAAATATTTTCTAATTTTTTTTTAAATTTTAAAAATGTTTACTATTATAAAGTAGGGGTGTGAAATAATTCATCTACAAATTTACTAAAATTGATAATCAATAAAGATATTCAGATTTAAGACTGAACAGCTTGTCATCAAGCTGTGAATTAGTTGATAGGAGACATTATTTTAGAGTGTGAAACATGATCTTTTTTCAGATATCAATAAATAAATAGTAGTCTTATCTGCAATCTAGATTCAGAACATTATAAATGATTGAGGTTACAATACTTCTGTTACTGAGCATTTGCATTTCCAGCACTGAAAACTAATAAGGCAGATCCTCTTAATCTCTCAAACTTGTTTTGTTTAAGATACATATTTTGGATATATATCTTGTATTCTGAAGTATTGGAATTCAGTTTACATCAAATTTCTATGCCCATACATGGATAGATTTGGGTTATACTGTTTTGGTCTGTCTGTGAACATCTTGAAGCATAGCCAAAATTTTGAAGGGATAAACTCATAACAAGTAGTGAGGCTTTTAAAACACTGATAAGCTGTTACCTTGATATTTACCATAATATTTTCCATTGGGAACATACTGTTTCACGAGTTACACATTTTGTTTATACTGAATGAAATGAGTGCAATCTAACTCCCCACAAATTTTGAAATAGAGAGATATATATTCACAAATTTAACTGACATGGTTTACAGTCTGTCTTGGTAAGCATGTATCTTGTCCCTAGTATACTGTGTGATTGATGTACATTACAGATGTCTATATAGCCAAAGTATATCTTGCCAAAAAGAGTGATATTAAAACTGCAGTTCAATTCAGGTGCTCATTTGACCAAGTTAGAATTTACAACAAGTCATAAATAATTAACATCTTAGTAAATGTAGTTATTTACAATGACTGCTTTCCTATTTTTGATATTTTCTTTTTGGTAGATGGTCAAGAGCACTGCTTATATATGTATGCATATATCATGCATTTATATCAGAGTATTCATCTATTAAAAAATTTATAATTAAGGAGTCCAATATTTACAGTTTGTCAGGAGGGTTTTAGTAAAACAAGCACCTGTTAATCAAGCCAAACACACTACAACATTGTTGTGCTGCTCCTAACAAAGTATGTAGTATATTGAGAAGACACTTTAGAACTTTGAGAGAAAACATTAGATATTATCTATAACAGCTTCCTCATCTCCAGGAAAACACATTGTAAAGCAGTAATAGAAGGCTAGGATATTTCAAGTAGCTTCCTCTAAGAATAACAGATATCTCTCTTTAAGATATGTCATTGTTTTTTTTTTAACTTCCAAGCGTATGTTTTTGTATCAATAGTAAATGCAAGTTATATTGTACATTCATTCAAATATTTTCCTACCTTTTCATAATTTGTATGCAAAATCCATTTCTGGAATTAAATCCATGATTATATAGTACCTCTTTGTTTTCTATGTTATTAGCCTGTTTGATTCGGAGTCCAAGTCATGTGTTCCTGTATGTGGGAGAGGGGGGGGTGAATAGTAGAGACTTCGATTTTGGTTTGTATGTGTGTACATGTATGTCACTCTCTTTAGTATTCATTCGTTTTCATTTATTTTATCATTAGGTTTATTATAAGTATTAGACCAGACATTCACATTTAGTCTTAACTTTTTGGACGTAAATCTTGTTGAGATCCTTGCAGAATTTTTGGAATGCCATCCGTGTTAAAATGCTGGTTCGAATCAGAGATTCCAGATAAGTTTGTTTCTGTGGGTATAACTTTGATTTTTTCCAGATATGTATTCTCTACATACATGAACAACACATCAAATTTACCTTCGTAAAGGCCATGTATATTATGTATATAAACATGTAAATCATGTTATGCTACATAAAAATGTAAATCATGTAATATAAACATGTAAATCATGTTATACCATATAAAATGTAAATCATGTATAAAACATGTAAATCATGTATATAAACATGTAAATCATGTATATAAACATTTTGGGCAGGTTGGTCCTGTCTTATCGCACAACATATCTTATCCAACGTCTCGGATTGGGTTGTCGGAAAGGACTTTTCAGAGACAATTGATCATCTGCCACTTTATCCGTCCCCCGGATCATTCGTCCGTGTAACGTGGTACATTGGTACGTAAAAGATCCGCTAGAAATCATTTGGTCATACGACAGGCATATGTTGCCGCTGTTTTAGTGGAAAGAATCTGGTATGACAATAAACATTCACTTTTTAAGTAATTTTAAAAATCCCAGTATTTTTTATCCATGTGAATTATGTTCCCGAGATTGATGTTCTGGGGCCAACAGGCATTTTCACAAAGAACCATATCTGTGTTCTTTTACGTACTTACGTACATACAAAATAAATCCCAAAGGCTTCAAGGAGTCCGTACGTAAAAAACTTATAAAAATACTTAAGATTCTTTGTAAAAATGCCTGCAGTTCAAAGTTTTAACTAGTGGGATAAGCTTAGAAATATTTCTGTTACGTGTACATGTGTACATGTATATCAGTTACTGTACTGTCTGATGTAAGAATCATAAGCCATGAGTGGTCAAAAGTTAATATGGGGGACCTTTAATTTGGTAGGGTCACAGATGGATCTTCCCACTTACCTGGTTGAGTTTCGAACCCAATCTTAACATACACAAGCCGCGTGATTGTGAGTTTGGGATATGTTCTCCTTGAAAAATATTGAGCTATACTGGAAGGCCTGAACAAAGAGCAACAAAATTAAAAGAGTAGGTCACTTCATAATTTAGTTTTCTTGAGTATAGAGGGGGTAGGGGAGAGCAAACAGACGAGAAAGGTTGTGGAAAAGTTCACGACGGACAAGTTACAAATGACGCGAGAAGTGGAATCAATCCAGTTTAAGGGGGTGCATGGATCTTGGGTGTTTGACGATAAACTTAACAGTTTGAGGGAATGCATGTATCTCGGGTGTTTGACGATAAACCTTAAAAAATAGTGTCGAAACTGCCAAATCTAAAAAGGAAATAGTTTATAAAGCGTATACAAAACAACTTCAAGTTCCCACGGAGATCATTGAGCAAAGACAAATAACCCCAAGTTCCCATAACGAAGAAGCGAGAGCAGAAGAAAACAAGCTATACATGGACTACCATCCAGCATCTGCATAAGAAAACGATGAGAAAGATTCCATAAAATTCATTTCTATAACTTCGTAGATATTAACCTTTCGTAGACGAAAAAGTAACGAAATATCTTCTTTTTCTTCACTGACAAAACACAACATAACATTTTCTCTTCCACGAATGACGGTATCTTTGATATACTTGAACAAATACCCATACAAAAGGCAGAAAGGTCAAGGAGCTGGACATACATCTTGTCGACAATAAGACTGTGATCATAGTATGTATTTCAGGGCCGTAGGAAGCAATGAGGGGACCAAATCATATCAAGGGAAAATGCAGGTCAAGTTCGAATATGAGTGTGGTCCGGTAAATTTTGACAGTTATTGCCCTTGAACATTGAAAATTTCTTAAAATGACAGTTTCCGCTCATTTTCTCGGTGAAGGTTTGATGGATAAAATTGATATTGATTACATAGATCTATTAAAGAAAAATGCAAGTCAAGTTCGAATATAGGTGTGGTCCGACAATTTTCGACAGAGTCATCGGCCTTGAATATAAAAAAAATTCTCGAAAATATAAGTTCTATGGCAATTATATTTCACTACCTTAGCTGCCATCGAGGGCATTTGTGTCGCACCGACACATTAAAATTCTAGTTTGACACATGCATTGTTAACATCTTACGTGTTTATTCACTCTGGTAAGATTTGTTCAGATTTTTGTAAAAAGTGTTAAGAACATTAAATATTACAGTCTATACTGAACTTAGTAACTATCCACTATATACATGTATAATGAGAGTGCAATCTTTACAATACTTCTTGAAAATTGATCATTGTATTTTGTCAGATATATACGTATAGCAACAAGTTCATGTTTGCACTGATAACCATGACTTTTTGACTTGGGTAATAAATTAAATTCAGATCATAGCTATTGAATATTGTCACTCCGCGATTATTTCACGTATGTGGTGACGACATCTACTTGATGCATTGCATAGAAATATATAACTTTGTCTTTGTAAGGGACCCACCCGAGGTAGTAAGTATCTTTTATGTGCCAAGCGCTCACTTTCTCATCTGGAAGACAAAAACCTCCGGTGTACGCATAGTGAGAATCGAACCCGGGACCTCTCGGTGACGAACCAGGCACCTAAACAAAGTCATGCACTGAGCTGCCCCGGCTGTATCAGAGGCTGTATTACAAAATTGCAAGGCATGAATATTTAAAGAAGATATGCTACATCTGATTCATCCAACACATATTTTGTATATATAAATATATTGTTCACATTTTATACGCATTTTATTGGAAGAAAAATACTGCCAGTAAATCTTCAGAGTTTTTTTTAACAAAATGCAGATAATTTTTTCATGATTTATGAATAGAAATTTGTAGCCACAGAAACATCAATCGTTCACAGAGGAAATGTCTTTTGTACAATATCCAAAGTTAAAAGATGAATACCATATCATTTTGAAATATCTTCTATAGGATAAGATAATAAAATTATATTACAAATATCTATATTGAAATTATTCAAGCTTTTCAATGAAGAAAATTACATGAAAATGATCAAGTTATGTTTCATAATATTTAAAATCTGCTGAAATTTTACGAAAATCGCTCATGAGAAATCTAATGTTAGATATACAGTACATGTGTGTATCTCTCTCTTGATTTGTATGTTCAATTTATTATTTATGTATTAAAAATTTAGCCTTTCCCAATTTTTACCCAAATTTGATATATATGTATATATATATATGATATATATGTAAATTGTGTTACAATCATTAGTATGTTTTATGTTGTACCTAAAGGTCATCTGAATGTTGGGTGATTAATAAACAAAACTAAGACAACATACAGATGTAGTTCATTGCAGCGCTATAGAAACACTCTTAACAATCGATTTTGTATTCATGAAATTTTATGCATATAAACCTTGATGCTGTTTCGTCTGGAATCGCTACAACATGGTGATAAATGTCTAGTTGATTACATATAGTTGATGAACACTGGACAGATGAAATAACTTCTTTGTACTATTTTATCTTTTACGATTTTAGTCTATGAAAGTTGAACTGTTCTAGTTGTAGCGAATGAAGCGTGTGCATTATATACATGAAAGACCAAAGTCTCTCTCTCTCTCTCTCTCTCTCTCTCTCATTTTGATACCATGCATTATGTATTTTGTATGTGAATATGCTACCGGCAATGCGGAGGAGAAACCTCATGACTCACAAGCCATCATTTCTGCGGAATTTAGTGATGATGTAATAAACTGAACAAAATGTGAATTTGACGAAAAACAATAATGCAATCGTTTTAATTCTATTGTAACTTCTGGCAAATTAACAATAAACACTAAGCTTGATCGCACACTCTCGTGTTCGTCGATTGCAATTAGAGTAATTCCGACATTCGGCGTTCGTTCGTGAAACAGTGACATGTCTGCACGGATACAGGAATCCCTGTAATCCGTGTCTGTATGGCAAGTTTCCATGGTCATGAATCAAATCTGGATCATTAAGTCATTAGCCAACAACAGCATAATAACGAAACATGCGTCTCTTAAATCTTTAATAACAACGACAATGTGAGATACCTAACTAAGTATGGGAATTCTGTTCGAGTGGTTGAGCACCAGCGTTTCGAACACTCCTCATGGATCAGTTGTGATCGCAAATAACTATATCGATATTAATGCATTCTTAATTATTATTAGGAATTTGACATTAAACATGGTCGTCCAAACATATGCCCTCGCTGTTTTCACAATCCTTTGAGATCAATACAGGTAGGTTGTATGTTTAGTGACAAACTATGAATCGATTACAAGTCACATGATGAAATGATCAATACGTACACCAGGATGTGATGTCATACGTGGCCGTTTGTCGTCAGGGAATATCGGACACCTGTATTAATACCACCATACTTGGAACGCCAAAGTAAAATTACGTACCAAAATGACACTAAACTTCCCACAAAACAGGTGGAACCTTCCGCGATCAGAATAATTTTCACAAAACAAAATATGACGTCACAATCTCCTATTTTCTCGTACGTATAAAGTCTTGTGGTATTGTCATACGATCCATAACAGTTGCAGTCATTAGCCACCACCTCACAATGGTGGTAAGTATGTAACCTAGCAACGTGAATGGCGGGAAAAGTGGCAGCCACCAGGCAGACGAATATACATATAACGGACAAAGTCAGACAACATACCTGGAAAGGAAGACAATGAGAGATTAGTATCCATTAACAAGTCACATTATTTGGTGATATTGATACAAGTGACGATTGATGTACGAACACTTTTTGTGAGATATTTATCACAATTCAAAATTATACACATACCCGCGTGAAAAACACACACTCACAAATATGTTTTAATTTATATTCTACATACATTTATCATTTTGAATTTTGGCAATCATGAATTCATTATCAGACGTTTTACTTTAATACAATTAGTACATTCTGTATTGCTTTCAGAAATTCTTAATCACATACTGTTTTAAAATCACATACTGTTTTAAAAGATACTTTCCTGTTTGCCAATTAATTACTTCGTTCCAATTTCAAAAGGAGGAGGCAACAAAATAATTTCAAATTTAGATAATGTAAGGGGTTGACAAACAACTTTTTATCTGGATTTCTTCGAATAGAAATTCGAATATTTCCTTAAAGCAAAGGTGCATTTAATATAAAGGCTTTCTTGAAAGAAAACAAATTGGATGTTAATGCAACCTTTATAAACAGGTGTTGTTAAATGGAATGAACTGTCACAATAAGGCCCATTGTATTTTTATAGACAGGTTTTAAATGGAATTAACTGTTACGACAAAATTCATTGTATCTTTATAGACAGGTGCTGTTAAATAGAATGAACTGTTGCAATACGGCACATTGTATTTTTATAGACAGGTGTTGTTAAATGGAATTAACTGTTACGACAAAACTCATGGTATCTTTATAGGCAGGTGGTGTTAAATAGAATGAACTGTTACGACAGGGCCCATAGTATTGTTATAGACAGGTGTTGTTAAATGGAATGAACTGTTACAATATGGCCCATTGTACTTTTATAGACAGGTGTTGTTAAATGGAATTAACTGTTACGACAAGACTCCTTGTATCTTTATAGACAGGTGTTGTTAAATGGAATGAACTGTTACGACATTATTCATTTTAGGAATATCATGCACCAGTAAGTTAAGTAACCTGCAGTACTAAAACACCGATCCTACATCACATTTCGTTTATCCGATTACCTGTCTGCTGATGTCATTATATAATGTTCCGAATGACTTGCCATCTATATAGTGTGTAATGAAGATTAAATTGTAACGAGAAGAATCCCAGAATCTGTAAGATTCAATGACCTACTAATGGATTGCACTATCTTCATCTATAGCTACCATTAAGAAGATGCATCGTGATTTTCAGGGATCAAGGAATGTACCCCGAAGCCATTTCAATAAAGTGCCCTTGTTGAGAACTCTCTCACTTTTTGTATTTTACAGTGAAGTATGGAAAGGAGCTGCCTTTTGGTTTACTATATCTCATCATGGTCAATAGACCAAACAAATAAGAACAGTTAATTTAATTGCACTACTTTCCATTTCATTCCACTCCATTTCAACTTCCGCGGACTACGTTAATGGTAGGCAAGGGCAGATAACTTACTGTATTAAACGAACTTCTAATGCCTTGGTGTAAGTCACACTCCATCAGTCCTTTCGTATTTTACATTAGTTTTCTTTTTTAATTATACAGAAACAAAACATAAGGAAAACCATAAGGAAAAAGGTGAGATAGGACGAGATCTCTGTAATGCTGAAGTTCAAATCCTGTTTGGGACAACTGGGAAGTTCAGGAAATTTACGGCACTCAGAATAAAGAGTACTTCGGCTATATCTAGCATTAATGTCTGACCGCCACAACATACACGCAAGAAACCTGATATGACATAGAACACCAGAGAAACAAACAAATCTGAATACTTATCGTCTAGTTATCCTCTGATGTCTAACATTTCACCACTACAGCTTTTTTCTACATTATTTAACACGATACAGTAACGGTGGTTGATGTGCTCCATTTACCTTCTGTTAGATATCATCGCGGATACATCAATTACCAAAGGGGCACCTGGTCAATCAATACACGATATGGTGCCCAACATTCACCAAATAATACAGTGATCATCTCACCCATAGGTATTTGAAGCTCTGTAAGTCCACAACAAACATCTATTATGCCCCTTGGTGTATACCCTTAAAGCAGCTAATAGATGTTTGTTGTGGACTTATGTACAGAGCTCCAAATACCTGTGATCTCACCGAAAAACTATCTGGTTGGTTGACTGGTATTTTACGTCGCTTTGAACAACTTTTGCTGGTCATAATTGCGATATTGATGTAGGTGGTACCCAACATATTGGCGCAATCCGGATATCGAACCCGAATCTCAAGAAAAAAAGCCACCTCATAAAACATATCTCCTAATCTATAAATGGATCTTAAAATTGATATAATCACATGACATAAATACACAATATAATCACGACATAAATACACAATATAATCACGACATAAATACACAATATAATCACCTGACATAAATACACAATATAATCACATGACATATATACACAATATAATCACATGACATAAATACAAAATAATCACATGACATAAATACAATATAATCACATGACATAAATACACAATATAATTACCTGACATAAATACACAATATAATCAGATGACATAAATACACAATATAATCACCTGACATAAATACACAATATAATCACATGACATAACCACGCAATATAATCACATGACATAAATACACAATATAATCACGACATAAATACACAATATAATCACGACATAAATACACAATATAATCACGACATAAATACACAATATAATCACCTGATATAAACACACAATATAATCACGACATAAATACACAATATAATCACCTGAAATAAACACATAATATAATCACATGTCATAAATACACAATATAATCCCGACATAAATACACAATATAATCACATGACATAAGTACACAATATAATCACCTGATATAAACACACAATATAAACACGACATAAACACATAATATAATCACATGTCGTAAATACACAATATAATCACATGACATAAGTACACAATATAATCACATGACATAAATACACAGTATAAATGAGTAGACAATAGATCATACATTGCTGACTTGTACCAATAGATCATACAGTATATGCGGTAATTTGTACCAACATATTATGTAATTCGTGTACTATACTGTACACACTTACTATATGTACTAAGCTGTACAAACAAATCATGTACTAATTTGTATCAACAGACCATGTACTACATGTACTAGCCTGTACAAACAAATCATGTACTAACCTGTACTAACAGACCATATACTACATGTACTAACAGACCATATACTACATGTACTAACCTGTACTGACAAACTATATACATGTACATGTACCACATATACTAACTTATAACAACAGATCACGTACTACATGTATATACGACATGCACTTATACTAACCGACCACGTTATACATTGTACAAACTTGTACCAACAGACCATACAAGACATATACTAACTTGTTCCAAACGACCATAATATTAAATGTACTTACTTGTATCAACACACCATGTATTATATGTACTAACTTGTATCAAGTTCATGACTTGTACTTTTCTTACCTTGATAACGAAGTTTTTTGTGCTTCCTATGTAATTGTCGTAATCGTTGGCACTTTGATAAATACCGAGAACTCCCGCTAGAAACAACTGAAAAGTAATTAATGCATATTAAGATTAAATGATGGCGTAGCTTCTCTGTTCCCTCGCTCACAAATGGTCATAGGGGCCCCAGATACGAAAGCTCTCAAACGCTTTTCGATAACGAAAGTTTTCTGAGGTGTTATATGGCCCAAGATTTGGAAAACTTATATAGATATATAAAGAAATTCTTTCAGAAAGTCGAGTGTCCTATAACGGTGGATCACAGGCACTGTGTTACATAAAGAGTGCCTTTTCAAACCCCCCTCTCCTTTATATATCGTGTCGTTCCCCTTTCCCCTAAAATAGGGGGTTAGTTTTTTAAAAAAAATCACTCTTCATGTAACACAGTGCCTGTGGATGGATGTCCCGATATATGCATGTACCAGTTCACATGGTAGCTACGACACTATCAGAGTAAAGATATCTCGAGTTCACACAGCAAAATTTAAGGAGATATTATGTCTACCATGCAGAATATAGGGGAAAAGAAAAAATAATCGAGAATAAATATTAGAGAAAGCTCGGTTCAGTAGAACTCTATCAACCAAAAATAAAACACAAAAAAGAAAGAAGTAAATATATATATATATATATATATATATATATATATATATATATATATATATATATATATATATATATATATATATATATATATATATATATATATATATATACAGTAGATGCCGGACGGAGAGTGATTATAATAGCTCAGTTGAGCAACTTCATGAGCAACTAAGTTTAATAATGGTGATTGTAATGACATATGTTTCAGTATGCATGTACTTCAATATATATGTTATATAGATGTATAACTGAAATTCACGCACATGCATATACGCCTATCCAAGAATATGATACATATGTATTGCAGTACCTACTGAATGTCATAGTCGATAGTTTGTAATATGAAAAGGTTTATCTGCAAATTTCTACATGGTTCCCGTAATTCATAAATTGTAACGAAAATTATTAGCCCTTCTTATCCCCTTTCACATTTTCCCTTTACGAATACTGTAAGTTGAAATACATGCAATTCATCAGATTTTAGCCGCACTCATGACAAAATTTAGTTATTTATAGTCCTAGGTGAAAGCGTTACATGTAAGGGGGTGTTCGCGTGGGTGGTCACATGATCCGGACTTCTGATAACAGGGCTATATTACATGGGTGTTCCCAGCATCCCACGATAAGTTAGACACGAAAAACAAGTAGCACTTCATCATGCCGATCACATTACACAGGTTGTTTCCATTTCTTTCGAACTCACAAGCATTTAAGCGTGACTAAACCCTTCAGCCATCATGCCTCACTTCTCATCACTCTGCTCCTTGTCATTTCTAGTGGCAATTTTAATTACACAAACAACAAAAACAGAATGAGAAAAGGGCTATCAATCAATATTGAGGGCAAATATGATATCAGTTTTGCTCTTGTTCCTTATAGAAAAGTGAATACACATGTTTTCATATCCTTCTTCTGTTAGATCAGAGTCGGGCACAATAAACTGAGAAAATACCCGAGTCATACTTTCAAAAATTCCTATTAAACGATGAATTAATAACTGGGAGTGGATTTTAATGAGTATAATTTTATTCATAAATAGAATTAAGTCATCATACATAACAACCCATTTCAACGTTTGACAATGACATAGATTAATATGAAATAATTTACTTAGTAGTTTCTCAGTTTATGGCGCCCGACCCAGGTATATAGAAGCCCGAGTATTTCTGTAGGTAGAGTGCGTAGGTCGTGGCCGAGATGTTATGGGGTCGAGTCCCACTGACGCCTTACCCATGTCTTCTTTTTTGAATGAAGCAGTATAAAAATCGAGGTTCTTGTCAAAGTATATGTTGGCATGTAAAACTTCCCTCACTTCCTCGTTGGGTCAGAATTATACATAAAGTGCACCAGGCAGCCGTGAAAGGTCATTGACAAAGCCGTCAGATAGAAGCCAGGACTTCTTGGTCATTGACAAAGCCGTTAGTTAGAAGCCATGACTTCTTGGTCACGGACAAAGCCGTCAGATAGAAGCCAGGACTTCTTGGTCACTGACAAAGCCGTCAGGTAGAAGCCAGAACTTTTTGGTCACTGACAAAGCCGTCAGATAGAAGCCAGGATTTCTTGGTCACTGACAAAGCCGTCAGATAGAAGCCAGGACTTCTTGGTCACTGACAAAGCCGTCAGATAGAAGCCAGAACTTCTTGGTCACTGACAAAGCCGTCAGACAGAAGCCAAGATTTCTTGGTCAAGAAACAAGTAACTTACCAATAGAGCTACGTCGTCTCATTAATCAATAGGCGATGACTGAAATGATGATGATGATGATGACGATGATGATGACGACGACGACGACGATGATGATGAAGATGACGACAATGGTGATTCTGATGTTGATATTGAATTTAACTTTAATTAGATATGATGCTGACGATTAAGAGATTTTAATTCGTATTTTTAATTTTTATCCTTATTAAGACTAACAGACTTTCAATAATATTATTATAAAAGTAACAAGATGGCCCATTATCCGAGGTAAGTGAAATCTGGGGTCAAGTAACTGGATATCGGAGGTACAGTTACACGATGATAGCTGATTTTTTTTTTCTTGAAGTATTCAAAACAGAGTTAGAGATAGAAGTAAAACACAACTTCCGATGGCCTACACGTGTGTCAGATAACTTAATTCCATTATGCATTTGAGTGCATGGCTATCATTTAGGCAGTAAATCACTTCCTCATCATTAGATCGCAATCAAGTCATGTGGTCAAGTTAAATCGTCTGTTGCCAGTTGTAAGCAAGTGTAAACATAACATTCTTTGATTTCAATTTTTAATTTCCATTTACATTACTGAGAGATTTTTTTTCTTTTTGTATAAAGAATTTATCTTGATAAAATTTGACTGTATGAATCATATAAAACGTTACCCTTTCTGCAATCACAGTAGAATTGTTGTTAGCAGAAGTCAAAGATCGTTGCTTTCCATTACTGAATACTGAACTTAAATTTATTGAACAAGAGAACTATGTACGAAAATAGAGTTTATAAAAACAAATACCTTGCTATAAATCTGTCAATAAATACTCTAATAAACTCTCAGTCTTGGTAAAAATGTTTCAGGCTAATGGCGAGAGTTGTTTTTAACAATGAAATTTAGTAAATACATGTAGCTATGAGATCATGTAAATATTGAATGAAATCTTCTCTTTCGAATAACAGACTATATGTTGTGGGATCACTCACCTAGGGGTGAGTCATTTCGAAAAGAAATCCTAATACACTTTATAAATCCTAAAACAGTCTAACTGTAACATCAGTTGTTATTCATTTCTCATGTAACTCATGTCTGTCTGTAATCTCGGGAAATGATTCTCGTATTTTCCTATACAGTGGCGGATCCAGGATTTCCGAAATGGGGGACCCACATGTGTATTAGCCATACTACTCAGCCTAATCTGGATTTTTACTTGTAACAATGTGGGAAAGGGGGGCTCTAAATCCGCCACTGCTAGATTCTGATGTGCTCAGGTAAGCGATATAGGCCAACTTCGAGTCTCTGTTTCATGAATTATATACCAGTAGTTTGATTAATAAATATAGTGACCATGAGGCATGGCGGATTATGACTTTACATAATTAATTAATCTACGATTAACTGAGTGATAAGGTATGACAGGCTTCGTAATTCACTCATGAGGTCTTTCTGTCTAGTGAGACTTTTTTGCGATATTGAACGAGATGTAAACTTCTCACAGAATCATGTACGAGACATATCTCCTTTGATGCCTTTATTTTTACGTTTTCCTGTTATACATTCTTTCAGACTGGATCTTTATCTGGACCCAGTCCCGGGTTGCGATCTCCTATAAAGGATCTTTCACAGACCGTATGTCTTATGCAGTCTTTATGACATACATTTACGAGGACTACTATTGTCCAGTATGGATCAAATGTGATGGACCAAAAGCATGCGAGCAAGTGACCGCAATGTCGTATTAATTAAGACCACAAAAGTAATGCCATCGCCATTAACACTTATTTATAGCTGACATTAAACCAAAATATTTCTCTCATGAAGGTTTATGCCTCCTACAAATTTCTTTTTTATCTTTCTTTCGTCAGTTTATCTTTTTTCTCAATCTGTCTGATTTCTTTTCCTGTTAATGGTTTGAGACGATGGCCATACTGTTACC
Source organism: Pteria penguin (assembly GCA_035048485.1). NCBI lineage: Eukaryota > Metazoa > Mollusca > Bivalvia > Pterioida > Pteriidae > Pteria > Pteria penguin. The sequence continues at coordinate 37,082,583 of CM068588.1, read as the reverse complement.
TGATCGATTTCACTTTATCTGTAAGTACCTGATTGGAATGTTTACTCGGCTTTTGTTGTCTTATCATCAGGTATGCATGGTCATGATTTATACCTCCCCTTGTAATCTGATTTATTCTAATAATGTCAAGTGACGCAAGGAAATAGGGAAACGTCAAAATCTTAACCGGGACGGACGCCGGGAATACATTCCATTCCAGACTGGTCAAACAGGACAGGGGAGAGGAGGGATGTGAGAGAAAAGACTTGGGAGGAAAACTGTGTTAAAGGAAGAAATGGGAATTAAAGAACGGAAGTTGTGTAACAAATAAAACTAAAATGAAGAAGGCAGAGAAGAGAAAAGCGAAATACTGCGGTCCTCATTTCAGTATTTACGACATTAAACGGACACTTCGACCTAGAAAGCATTGACAGCCACTTGTCTAATGTAAATCTCGCTAATTAAGTGTATGTATTTATGCATGTAAATGGTACTGATACAATATTGACTTAAATTTTCAATATCTACGGTAACAATAGACCATGATTACTCGCTGACTATTGACCCCTAGTTCTAACTGAACCACAGGCAGTGACTATAAACGTTACCCCTTAACGGCTTATCCAGGATTTTAGAAGAAAAAAAAAAACAACCACAAGAAAATGATATTATGACGTATTATGTATTACAATGGAGAATTTAGAGGGGGGAGGGGGTTGCAACCTCCCTTTAGTCGGAAAATATTAACAAAAAAAGGTCAATGTCGGCCATTTTCAGGGCTGCAACCCCCCCCCCCCCTTTTCCAGACCGAATAGTGCAAAATATTAGTAATGCGAGACTGAACCAACCCCCCCTTTCAAAAATTTCTAGATCCACCTATGTATTACTACAGGGACCTCACTTCCAAACCCGTCAAATACCTCCCCCCCCCCCCCCTTTAAACACGCATACACTGTGAGATACGGATCCTAGCTACTTACCGGTGCACCTGCCCAGTACGGAGTTTCCCGTATCCTAAGCGAAGAGGTGATGAAAAAATACAGATATAGACCGAGTCCCGAAATGGCGGCACCCAACACCAACTGTAAGATACACAACACTAGTCTTGTACTGCAACAATCCTGACAGAACGCACAGAACGACCCGTTCCTCTTAGATCGCGGCTTAGGCCTGTGAGATCGCGCAAAGTCCTGCGGGATCAAACTCTGTGGCACTGTAGTGTTAAGTCCACTTAACATGGACTGCTGCATGTAGAGTCTTAATTCTGGTGTACTCCGGGTCTGTTGCTTCTTGGTCCATCTTGGACTGGTGGAGTATAATGTTAGAGATTTGAGAGAGGATGCTGAATGTGCTCTCTGTTTGTCGTTCATTCTCATAAACCCTAAGCGATGATTAAATCCGCCTCAAGTGATCTTATCACTATTTATTTTAAATCTTCAATCGATGAAATATCCCCTTTATAAATCAAGAAACTTAAAACGACATCAGATAAGGTTATTCACGGCGTATTTTTTAAATGACACACTGAAATACTCCAGATGTCGTGAATTACTTACATACATAAGTAACACTATAGACTCTCTTCCTTTAAATGAATATAAATAGACCCTATGTGATCCGCTTACACTTTCTTCACAGCTGACCTAAAATACTCCTTTCTTTTTTATCTCGGATCACGCACTTTTCCTCTAAGGGGATACAGAATGGCCCTATGGGGGTATCAACACGGTGCGGGATAAACGTTTTGTGTTTGATGTCAACACTTTCTTGTTTGCATACAACACAAATGATAATTCTAGTTAAATACCAAGATTAATCACATCCCATCTCCACATAGTAAAGTGCTTGCCAAGGATAACATATAGTAAATACTTTCCCCACGGTGTTACAGTGACGATACGCAGCTCGTGCCAACTCCCGCGCTTGTAAAGTGGTTCCCGAACTATTTTCTCTATCGGCGAGACTACAGTGGACCCAGTATCACATCAACATTGTCATTTTACAAGCCATCTCGCGCGCCACGTCACACACATTGTTATGTAGTGTGTATCAATTCCATAGATTAAATAAATCTCCCCAGGTTCCTGACCACTATCATGGGCGGTAACTGTCCTGTCTGACAGCTACTCGTGCGTAATGCTAATTTACGTTGTAATTCCAGTACACGTCGGTAAGACGGTGGTCTCTTGGTGTAACGACGATTTGACGCTGCTTTATGATTAAAATACGTACACACTGCATTATCAAAGCAGATGGTATTGCGTAAAATGATATATAACTTCCTCCTTCTAGTGTTGGTTGTCATGCAAATGAGATATGTTGTATGCAGTGGAATATACAACACGTAGATATAATACTGTACTTTCCGCTGATCACTTCATAGTATATAAATGTAGTTAAAGCCAGAGTATATCCTGTGTAAAAAATATGACCTACAATAGATTTCCTTTTCTATGACATGACAAATCTATCATAATATTATGTCCAATATAAAGTTCTGTAAACATAGTGTTTGATCCTACTTATTTTCCTATTTATCTATTGTTTGTATTTCATTCATCTATTAAATTTTATTTATTTATTTACCTGATTATTTATTGATTTATTCTGCATGTGGGATTCAGAATGTCTCATTATTCAGCGATCATATTTCAGTACATGAATGCATATTCTACAAGCTCACACAGGCGACATGGCCCGGTACAGTGATTGTAGCCAAAGGGAAAGGGTTTTATATACTAGACACAGAGATCAGCAAATTCATTCATATGTGTATACTTGACTCAAGTCTATGGCAATTCAAATTCAAATGCAAATATGTCTTCACCTTTGATCTACACTTACGTTTTATTGAAATACTATTTTTAAAATGAAATTAATACCCATTAATATATGTTGGATTGCCTTAAGAGTATATCTCATTCCAGCTGCACGATTATATATACATTTATATAGGAAGTTTTAAAAAGCCTCGCCTCTGGACGTAACCAATATACAAGCACAAGCATGCATGATATTGTATCTTGAAAGAATAAAATGTTAAAAAAAAAAAGAAAAAGTAAAAAAAAACCCAAACAGATCAGTATGGTACATACTGGATCCAGAATGCCGAATTTCAGTGTATATGTGCTATCTATGTCTCTGATATGTGGTCCCTGGTATGACATCAATAAACGCCCAGCTATACCCAATGTTGTAAAAGGGCGAGATGTTCGTCAGGAAGTCTATTTCAGAATCATGTTTAAGGTTTTCTTAATCATGTCAAAGCTTATGTAACACAATGGGTTGTCAATTTACACTTTACATATAAAAAGAGAAAAAAGCTTCTCTTTTCTTTACTCGATCTACAAAACTAAAAATTGAAGAAATTTCTTTGATCCAAGTGCTTGCACATCTGGTCAAAATTATTCTCCACGACACTTGTTTTTTTTTTTTTTTTTTTTTTTTTTATCTACTTTTATGTTTCGACAAATTTTACTTTTACAAAATTGCGCAATGCTTATGAGTCGCAGTATATATTCAAACCACAGTTATTTGAGATCTTTTGAATAAACCCTATAACCCCCCGGATTCCAACATTTGATATACATCTTTCGTGTAAGCATACATCCATACCTTTCTCGGTCAGCTGGAAACTGTTCCCACATAGAGGCTCGCGGAGTTAGTATATGTGACAAAGGAAAGGAAATCCATGGAGTCACTATAATAGTCCCTGGAACGTCGGAAAGAAAACTCTCTAATAATACATGTACCTCAAATTCAAATGCTTTATTAGCTTTAACATATTACATTAAAGGGTCAATCAAGTACAGCAAAGGTCAACATTCATTCAGAAAACTAATCATTGGAAAATTGGAATTCATCGTTGACTTTAATAAGGTCATGTAGCCCCGTCAACATGTAAACAAACAGTAATACAAATCCATGCTAGCTGGCAATAGTTGCCATAAAAATTGTATATATACACATATGCTATACTCATATACTTGATGGGGAAGAAAAAGAGGGCCATATGGCTCTCTTTCCCTCTACTATATATTCTCCCATGTCTCCCTCCTCCCAACCATTCTCTCCTCTCTATCCGTTTTCCCCCTTCTCTTTCGCTCACAGCTCACCACCCGCCTTCTTTCCTCTCATCGCTTCTCTCCCGCTCCCTCTCAATCCTTCTCTACCTCATCCTTTTCTTTCCTTCTCTCAAAAACCTCGTCTGTTTTCCCTCTCTCCCTTCTAGTTTTGCCTTCTCTCCTCCCTCCTCTTTCAATATTTCCATTCCTCATTTTCCCATCTATCCGCCCCTCAACTTTCTTTTCCCCAATCCTTTCCTCAGCCTCCTCTTTTTTCCCCTCTCTTCTGTTTTTTTCCTCTCTTAATTAGTAGTCTTCATGTATCTCATCTACGTTTGCAGTTATGCACAACCCCAGCACCATAGTCCCGTAATCAAAATATCCATCGCAAAGCCTGTGGGGAATTGTGCACCACGGAACAGTTTTCTACAGGTGGTATCGTTGTGCGGGTCCTAGAACGGTAATGTGCACTGTAGAAACTGTCCCACAGGCCCGTAAACCAACGACTAGAAACGAAATTTAAGATCTGCGCTTCACTTTGCTCCCTTCCCCCATTTTCCCACTGGTTATACATACATATTGTATAGCTCCATGGTGACTTCTGCCACATAAATGAGCCAGTAACTCCTCTTTTTTCTTTCTTTTCTATCATAGCGTCAATAGCAAAGGGGCATCTAGAAATTGTTGAAAGGGAGATTGTGACCTCCCATAACTAATGTTTTCACTATTCGGTCCCGAAAGGTTGGGTCGAAAACCACCCTTTTTTGGCCAAATTTTCCTATCAAAAAAGAGGGTGTAGGGGTTGCGTATATAAATCCTCCAATGAATAGACCCTCTGGACGGTTTAGCTAGCTTCGAACTGGATTTGCCTATCTTGATCTTAAAATAATCTTCGCGCAGCGATAGCCCTCTAAGGTATCAATGTACCAATACACCGATCCACTTTTCAGCATAGAAAGCGATGTTTGGCGGACTTTTGATTGTTATACTTATGACGTCATAGTCAAATGTCCGACTTGTCCAACCTTGCGTGACGTCAGCAAAGTCGTATTTTGCGCTAAAATGCAAAACATTCGACGAAAGTGGATTGGTGTATTGACCCTGACTAGAGTCAAGTAGGCGTTTTGGCTACCGTAAGTCCTGCTCGGGATAAAAAATCCTAGGCTTCTGAGTGGATATAAATGTCAGGTTCATCTTTTTGATTGAAATGCTATTTATGGTCTATCTGTTGACAGGTGACAATATTAAAATTTATGTAATGGGTCAGTATTTTTCATATGAAGGGAAGCCGGCGTGGCCTAGTGGTATCGCGTCGGACTCCTGATCGGGAGGCCGGGGTTTTAACAAAAATCAATCAATCAATCAATCATATGTAGGGTCAAGGTATTTTCAGCAAGCAAATTTTCTGCGGAGTTTAAACAAGGCAAATTTTGAAAATGAAAAGCCAAGTTGAGGTATAGTTTTGTTTTGTTTTGGGGTTTTTTTTTTTTGTTTTTTGTTTTTTTTGTTTTTTGTTTTTTTTTTTTTTTGTTTGTTTGTTTTTTTTTTTGTGTGTGTTTTTACTTTAGTGGGGGCCTTTCTGTTTATTAAAATGTAAAGGAAGCTTCAAATGATCCTCTTTTGTATAGAAATTTCTCCATTCATTAACATGTAGCCCTCTGGATTGATTGATTGATTGATTGATTTTTGTTTTACGTTACACCACGAATATTTCACATATATGGTGATGGCATCTGCCTGATGAGGGGCATATAATTTTGACATTTGCAACGGACCCACTCGAAGCAGTGATCGAGGGATCTTTAACGTGCCATGCATACCACGACCACTGTCTCACCCGAAAGACATGACACCGGCATGACCAGAGCGGGACTCGAACCCCGGCCTCCCAATCAGGAGTCCGACGCGATACCACTAAGCCACGCCGGCTTTGTAGCCCTATGGAAAATAATTGCTTCATTGATACAGTACCCTTAATCGCTGACACCACTTACATGTAGACTGGAGTTACCTGCTCTTGCTTGCTATCGCTGTGCAAAGATAATTATTTTAAGATCTAGACAGACATTGCCAGTCTAGGTAAGAAACTTAATCCGAATAATTTCGTTAAATTATATTTAGATTTTATGCTAATTCGAATGAAATTTCCAAAAGGTATCCGAAATCAAAATTAACCTACAGGTACAACACTGTTTCATTGGTTAAAACCTTATTCTATATTTAGATCCGGATGTAAACAAATATTGCACCATGCCCTGACATTTCCTCTGTCTCTTATATAAAGGTGTTTATATAGACTTTATGATTAGGGACCGTTTGGAATTAAGGTAGGTTGATCTATAAATAGTATTAAGGGAAAGGGGCGGAAAATTGGCCTGGGTAGTAAAATCACCAGCAAAGTCAGTCGGTATAAAGTTCGCCCGTTACTATGGTTTTCTAGATGATTGTCCGATGTCCAGAGTAGATGCCTATAGTCCCGAGAGGTTGTTGTAACACTTTAGAATTTTTAAAGTATTTAATATAGAGATCTGTAAATATTATTACCTTTCACCTTTACTTCAGAAATTCTTATACCCTATTTACAAGGGCAGAGCACAGGAATGGGAAGATTATACAGCTATAAGCCTACAAAACACCGTGTAATTTAATTGGGAGTCAAACACCCATTTTTGTTTGTAGGTCTATCTTCCCATTCCTGTGGGCAGAGATTGTCAGAGAGAAAGTGAATCAAATTTTTTGACGGGGCAGGGCAAGGTAACTGCTTCTTGAAGTTTTTCCAAGCAAAGGACCACATGTGGCATCATCTCATTATTCATGTATGTCGCACATTTAGCTATCAGTCAGGGACAAGTTGTTCATAACTTTAACTACATTGTTAAGCTACCAGTGGTTAAAGTTTCAGAGACAATTTATTTGATTTATAAAATTTCTGTATAAAAATCCAAATTACATGTTTTGTAAAACTTGTTTCATATGCTATAAATCAGTACACAGGCAATGAATTATAATGTCTCAAAAATTGTCATTTCCAAGGTACAGTCAGATGAAATTTAACCAATTTGGTTAGCTTAATCAGTGGTTGTAAAGTTTCAAACAACTGGCCCCAGTAGTACAACCAAATCATTACTACAAGATTGAGTAATCCATTGTTTGTCATTAATGATTTGAGTCAGGGAGGAGAGAGGATAGGAGAGAGTCAAGGGGAAAGAATTATATATATGGAGAAAGTCTGCTTGTATTCTTCCCTGTCCACTCTCACATATATATGACCATTGTATAAATTAAGAGTGTAAATCAAAAGTATGTTAATATCATTTGTCACACAAAATATCTTGCAGGAAACCAATCCACTGCTAGTTGCCTTTACACCTGCATCACCATGGAGGGGACTAATTCTCAGGGAAATAACTCTGCACTCCAAGAAAATGAGATAGCCAATATCCGAGATACATTTAAAGGAGTGTGCAGAGTTATCAAAGACTTGGGAGATTTTACGTATGTTGTCACACTCCAACCAAATGGCATGGATCTTACCCTCAAGTTCCAGTTAACCAGTAAGTGTTTTTTGAACAAAGAGAGATAACTCTTGCTGAAACATTCATACATGTACCAGAAAATGTCCTCTTTATATTTTGGACATTCTCGGCAGGTATGTTTATCCAAACAGGAGATCTTGCTCCTCGTTACAGGTCTCATCTCCAGTTTTCAGAGGTCTCTCAATATCTGCTGTCGATGTGAGTGCCAGTGACATACATTAACATATCCACTAATACTTTCCTATTCTTCATTACATATTTAGAAAGTTCCTTAAACATTGTGATAATGTCCAAGATTTTTAAAGAGAAATTTATGCATTTTTAAGCTACAATTAAATGATTTTGTCCCATGTGCTAAATATATATAAATAAGAATAAATGATACAGTGTCATATATCAATGGACATATGATTTATCATCTGTCATTCAGTGTGAATAGATTCATATTTTCATGCAATGAGCTAAATGCCATTTATCTTATTATTTATTTAAGAAGTGTGATGACATTATCTATTTTTGAATACATCAAAGTGACAGGACTTGTTTCTTTCACAGAGGATTATCCAACCGTCAGACCAACTCTTATCATCAAGTCAAGTGTATTAAGAGAAATAGAGGTCCAGAAACTCCAGATATCAATGGAAGATGCTGTCTCATCAGTAACTGGGACTCCTATGATTCTCAGGATGGTGGGAAACATGGAATTATGGGCGCAAGAAAATGCAGTAAACCTTAAGAAGCAAAATACTAAAACATCAGGGAAATATGATAAGGCAGAAAAAGGGCGTAACAGGGAGAAACGAAAGTTAAGAAAAGAACAACAAGAGGCAGAAGAAACTGCTAATGAAAAGAAAGCATCGATGAAAACTGCTGATGATGTCATCAAAAGAATATTATGGGATACAAAACTGATACATGATGATTTCCTGGTAGGATATATTGATAGATTTACTGGGCTTCAGGAGAAGTATTTTACATCATTTAGCTGGGAGGATCTAGCCACAGTGGACTACACTGTCCTGGCTATACCTAAACATAGAATTGAATACTTTAAATACAAAGACATCAAAATCTGGGATAAAAATCAGAGGATAGATAACGTATTTGGGTCATTAGGAAGTAAGTTAACTATCTATGATGTAATAGAAAACTATGAAAAAGAAAAAGAGCAGCGAGAAGCTCCTGACACCTGTGACAACAATGCTGAATACCAACAAGACAACGCTGAGAGTTCAGATGATGACAGCGATGACGGATTTACCATTACTGTTGGTAATCAAGGGTCAGGAGTTGGAACTACGACAAGTTCAACCTATGACACGTCTGTAATGACAGATGAAGAGGACTTTGATGATGAAGAAGATGACTTTGACAAATACTGGAGAAATAAACTGCGACCAAACTTTTTCTTGGCCCTGCGAATCATGGATGAAGAGGTTCAGAAGACCATAGAGGCAGTTCAGGATATTATTTTGGAGCATGAGCCTCAGTTTGATGAGTGCCGCATGTTACCCCAGAATCTACACATTACGCTGTGCACCCTGGGACTAGATACTCCAGAACAAGTCAGTCACTGTGTAGAGGTTCTCAAAAGACTGCAACCAGAGTTCCAATCTCTTCTCCCAAGCAAAAGTTCCAGAACTCCTATCAAGATTCAAGGGGTTGACCAATTCTTCAACCGTGTAGTTTATGCCAAAGCAAACTTTTCACAGAAATATTTAGATTTTGTTGACCATGTCAAGCTTTGCTTGCAGAATGAGGGTATCGCCATACGAGACAATCATGACTTTGTCCCTCATATGACTATTATGAAGATTACTCGCCCTGTGGGAAATAGAACTGGAAAAAAGTACATAGCTCCTTGGATCTATGCTGAGAAGTCTGATCTAGAATTTGGCTATCAAATGTTTGATAATATGCATTTATGTGAAATGGGTCCGAGTCGTAGAGAAGATGGCTTTTACATGACTGCTGTTAGTCTAGAGTTGTAGATTCTACAAAACAATACTGTATTTCTAGTTATTAAGTTATAAATTAATATAAAAAGAGCTAAATTATGTATTTTCTAAGATAGTTTATATAAATAATAACACAATCTATAGCAAAGTTCTGTTATTTGACAATGATATTCAATTTTTAACTTAGACTTAAAAATGCACCGAGCAGGTGAAACCACAATATCAGTGAAATAAAGTTCTGATGTGATGTGAAACAAGTTCAAAAAGTCCTTTTAGGGTGGCAGTGTGTCATGACCTTTATTCAGGGTCATACATCCAGGATCAAAGTCACTGTCATACTAAAAAAACTATTGCTGACACACAGTTTCTATGTATTTCATTAGAAAATGTTCACATTTGATAGAAAAGTTCCTATAACTGGAAGTCTGTGTATCATGACCTTCACTCAAGATAATGTACCCAATGTTAAGGTACTGTCCGTTTGAAAGCAGGTAAAACAAGATGTGCTCGTGGATCATGAATGCCCCCGGTGACAACAAAGTCCAAATAAGGAAAATTTTGCATTGTCCTATATCTTAATTACATTCCACTCCATGTAAATACAGATGTGAAATATAGAAGCCCAATCTGTTACGATTCATAAGTTATAACCGATGTCAAAGTTTTTTAAATGAAGGTCAAGGTCACAAGGTAAAAAAGCTATTGTTCCGACGGAAAGGTTCTGTCACAAGGAATATGAATGTGAAATATGAAAGCAATACCTCTTACGATTATAAAGTTATAACCAATGTTAAAGCTTTTGAAATTTAGGTTAAAGGTCACGGTCAAGGTCACAATGTCAAAAATTATTGTTCTGACGGAAAGTTCTTGTCAAAAGAAACTTGCATATTAAATATGGAAGCCCTACCTCTTTTGAATCAAAAGTTAAAGCCAATGTTAAAGTTTTTGAAATGTAAGGCTAACGTCACGGTGAAGTTTTCATGGTCAATAGTTACTGTACCGATGTAAAGCCCTCGTCACAAGGAATACACATGTGAAATGTGAAAGCCTTATTATATTTTTACTATTCAAAAGTTATAACCAATACTAAAGTTTTTAAAATGTAGATCAAAGGTCAAGAGGTTAAAAATTTTGGTACCGATGGAAAGGTCTTGTCACAAGTAATACGCATGTGAAATTTTAAAGTCCTATTACGTACCATTCAAAAGTTATAGCATGAACTATTGCTTTCCTAAATTTAGGTTAAACTCCAAGGGCAAAGTCACAAGGTCTAAATGTTTTTCTACTAGTAGAAAGGTATTCCCGCAAGATATGCACATGTGAAATATTAAAGCTATGACACTTGGCATTCAAAAGCTATAGCATAAAGTTTTTTCCCTAATTATAGGTCAGATTCCAAGGTCAAGTCCAGAAGGTCAAATATAAAGGTCTTGCTACAAGAAATACACATGTGAAAAATGAAAGCCTTATCATACATGTTTACAATGTTATTATGTTATTCATCTTTTACTGAAAGCGAGACGGAATGACAGGCGGACAATCCAAAACGCTATAGGCGCCCGTGGTCTACAAGACTGGGGGCATAAAAAGCAGGTATAATAAGCCATGGTGTCTTGTCTTGCAGGGTATCCCTAGGAGATAATACTAGTTACAAACATAGGCGTAGTGCACCAGGTCCTTCGCACATAAAATGAAACCCAGGCCACTAGATCCCAGGACATGGATCCGGTGTTGTAGCATAGAAACCCACCCCCTGGAAAACTGGCCCGTTGCCAACTTTCGCCAAGGAAAAACGGTCTTGGGTCCAATTCTTTCCCTAGAAAAAACGCCCCATATTGAATTTTCTCCTAAATGACGGCACGCTTTCCTCCTTGCTTTAGCTGATATTACTGTTATGGGTCTGTTAATACTAGAATTCAAAATGCTTTATATATAGATATACATGTTCATATTAGGCGTCCTGATCTACATGTATTTGATCTTTGGATTTCTTTATGAAGGGTTTTCGGTTTATCGTTTTATTTATTTATAATTTGTAATTACCCATTTTTATCTGTTGTGGTCCATATCGACACACGTTACTCCCACAGGTCATAGATGCAATGAACCCGTGCCTCCTCTGTGTATAAGATGCTGAAAAGAAACTTAATTCATCTGCCTCTCAGAAGCCACGTGTATGCTTTTTTTAACACTAAGTGTTACTCTGTTGTCACCCCGCGTTCTGGGCGCCGTCATATTGAATTCTTGGGATTCACCCCTTTGCTCATGTATTTCTACACTAAGTAAAATAGGTCCATGGTTATGTGCATTAAATTTGCAAATATTCATGAACATTTGATACTGCTGGTATGTTAAGAACTACATATTCATCAAATTATTTAGGAAGATGTATGGAAAGTCTACACCACAGCTGAACAAACACGATGATTATTTTTTAACTTGCATGTAACCTACATTTATGTTTTCATTCAGTCGTTGATTACTACGCACTGATCGCATATTTTCGGGCCTTACCGACGGTCCTTGCCAACCACAATAACAACATGCTTTTGATGACGTTATGCCGAAAAATTGATGTTTTAATTGATTTAAGTGGGACAACAGACTGTATAATTAAATTTATTCCTTTCCGTATTGTAAACATTCTGCGTAAGTTTCGCCAGAGCTAGGTGTTAACGTGACTTACATTTGCAGCCTACGTTTTCCCGATTTGCATATATATAGAGTTACAAGACATGTCGTGCAATAATCTTTCATTTCAAAAATTCGACGCGTTAAATATTTTTCATTTGTTTCATGTATAATGGTTAAAATACAAATAAAGACATTGCGTGGAGTAAAAATTTTTACATTTTATATGATCTACAACAAAACATTTTATGTTAATTGTGATTGTATCTAGTCTCAAGGTTTTAAATTTTCAATAAATTTCTTACTTAAAATTAGGATATAAAGGTACTGTGTTTGATTGTTTCCGACAGGTATACCATTGGAAACAGAGTTTTCCTGGCGACGCTTGCGGAGTACACTAACAGTAACACAAACATCGTTTTTTTTTTTCTTCGAAATTTTCTTCGTTGCTAAGGGACGTATAGCGCCATGTTTAAAATTCTTCCGAGAAACGAATTGATATTTAGTGCACCGACATAAGAAGTTTCTTCATTTTCATATTCTTAAAATATTATGATTAAATTATTAATCACAAATTGATTCATACATGAATGACTTGTAATCGCATCGTTAACAGCTGAACAGGCAGTTTTGCTGTGGCGCGGCGAGATGAAATAACATGCTGGAAAGCATTATGCATGGTGGTACATCATCATGACATGTGCGTTGTCAGTTTTGTTGGTTCAACTTGAATGTAATAATTGTGAATGTGAATGGTAGATCTTGCAAATCGTCCTTGATATGAGATTTAAGAAGGACGTTAAGAGCACTGAACGAAGTTGTTACAGACAGGATTTTTGATAGTTGGAGTCAGATGCAATGTGGACAAAGAGTAGGTACAATATATTAATACATTTGAGGACGGTATATCGTGGTTATACATGTCTGAACGCTAATGCGTGGACCAATCAGAATTATCAAAACAAAACAGTGAATTAGAATGTCTTTTTAACATCACGTTTTGTCCCCCACTTTTGTAAAAGCGAGGGGACATTAAATCTCATTCCTCCGTCTGTCAGTCTGTCACAAAACTTTAACATGGGCTAAAAGTTTTGATCCAGTAGGGGTGCGACTTTGAAACTTCACTTGTAGATTCCTTGTGATGAGACCTTCCATTTGAGACCATTACTTTTGACATCTTGTTTCCTCTTAACATTTATGTATCCTCAGGAACACCATCTTCTGATTACAACCCCCTCCTAATTACAAACATTGATTAACCATGTCTTCTCTGTCTTTGTACACATCAAATCTACAGCAAATGCTCAGAGCAAGGACAATTTTAATTCACCTTGACATAGTTTAGATGTTCTTATGCTATAAGCCTGACACCCGCAACCAGACAACCCAATCCTGGACAAACTACACATGCTGCAAGTAGCAAACATTTTGGGATATAGACTTGCTTGCATGCTTTGGATGCTGCATGTGACATAATTGTTCAGCTTGAGTGATATAGTTAGCCTTTTGGGGTACCTCAATTCTGGACAATTTACAAGTACCAAACGTACATTAACTAATTATTCATCTTGGGATGCAGACTCGAAAACATGTTTCAAGTTGTAATTGACATACTTTTTGTCCCCCGCTTTTCGTGAAATCACGGGGACATTAAATCTCATTCGCCTGTTCATCTGTCTGTCCGTCCGTCTGTCACAAAAACATTAACCTTGTTCATAACGTTTTTAATCGTAAGACGTATGGCCTTCATATTTGGCATGTCTGTGCCTAATTGCAATACCTTTCCGTTGGTACCAAAATTTTTATCAAGTGACCTTGACAGTGACCTTTGACCTACTTCAGTATAACTATTTAACCGTACGATGAAGGGCCTTCATTTTGGCATATGTGTCTGTAGACATGCACAACAATGACAATGTCACATATCACGGCACCCTTACTGTTAGAGCGTCGAAATCGAGGACCACAATTCTCTGAATTTGCTTAAGTCATTTTGGTATCCTGTTTGGGGCACGAGTATCTCGGTTATGGACAGTACAAGTACCAAACTTGCATTCGAATTTTTGAATACCAAAATGTGTAATTTAAGGGGATAAGAAATGTGCCCTATCTACTTTCGTTTCTGTCCCCAGCTTTCGCGAAATGGCGTGGACATTTAATCTCATTGGTCTGTCCGCCTGTCTGTCCGTCAAAACTACTTTAACATTGGCAGTATCTTTTTAACCCGAAGAGGTACAGTTTTTGTCCCTGTGACCGTAACCTAGATTTTCAACTACTTTTCAATCAAACATGCTATAAGGGAAGGGGACATTGATTATCCGAGAAGAATTTGATATCTTAATATTGCTGATTATACATGTATTCTTGTGTCAGGAAGTTCTCACTCTGGTGTCAAGGAGCAGGTCAGCAGCTTCAAGATTTTGAACAGGGCCAGCTAATAATAAATTCAGCACTTGACGCAGTCAACATCATTTAAATATCTCTGATTAAATTCTATATTCGTCAGTTCCAGTCAATTTCGACAAATTTTGAAATACGATTTGTAAAACAAGAACTTTGGTATCATGGCCAATTTCTAATAATGGCTAATTTCTCGACATCTGATTGAGTTGAAAAGCATGCTTTTTTGGTTCCTGTTTAAACAGGAAATACTTGCTTATGAGAAAATTGAAAACCAAACACGAAAAGTACGGATTTCAGATGAGGAAATCTGGAAAGTGAAGGGGAGAATTTTATCCCAGGACGGCTTTTCCGTTTTTCCGTTTTTAGGAAAAACTATACTGACAGTTTAGGAGGGAAAAATTATGCTGGTACGCCCCCCTTTCCATGGGAGAAAGATTACCCCCAGCCCGTTTTTCCGGGGGCGGGTTTATGCTTACAACACCGGCACAAAAGTTGCTTAAGAGCGGGAAACGTAGGTGCACATACTTCATAAGAGCAGATAACGCAAGTGACAGACAAAGACCTGACACACAAGCTCCATGAGAGAAGATAACGCAGGTGATAGACATAGACTCGGCACACAAGCTCCATGAGAGAAGGTAACGCAGGTGATAGACATAGACCCGGCACACAAGCTGCATGAGAACAGATAACGCAGGTGATAGATGTAGACCCGGCACACAAGCTCCATGAGAGCAGATAACGTAGGTGATAAACATAAACCCGGCACACAAGCTTCATGAGATCAGATAACGCATGTGATAGACATAGACCCGGCACACAAGCTTCATGAGAGCAGATAACGCATGTGATAGACATAGACCCGGCACACAAGCTTCATGAGAGCAGATAACGCATGTGATAGACATAGAAGCGGCACACAAGCTCCATGAGAGCAGATAACGCAGGTGATAGATATAGACCCGGCACACAAGCTGCATGAGAGCAGATAACGCAGTTGATAAACATAGACCCGGCACACAAGCTTCATGAGAGCAGATAACGCAGGCGACAGCCATAGACCCGGTGTAACGGTTTCAAAGTTCCCCCATGCTGAAAGTTCCCTTTGTCGCACATACGCATGCGTCAATATTAAAATCCCTCAAATTTATCACAATTATATCCTAACAGCCAGATCCAGTACAATTATAAGAATTAATCTTTATTCTTTCATATTTCACGTGGACCAAGGAACTTTCACCACGAGGAAACTTTCACCATGCATATAACACAGACTGAAAGTTTCCTACCGATACGCGCATGCGCAAAACATCAAAAGGGAACTTTCAGCACAAGCTCCATAAGAACATACAAGAAAATCTAATGGCGCAAGCGTAAAAAATTCGGGCCGGAACCAAATTGTTCACTGATTAATATTTTCATTACTATAGATTTCGCCAAGGACATATTTCAATTATAGGAGTGATTTTTGTTAGTTATGATCGCACATTATTTGAAAGAATAATGTCCCTTCTTATTAAAAAAAAAATAGAATCCTAAGATATCGTCAAGAAACTACTTTAAAACTATTGGTAAGTCAATGCCGTTAGTACTTAGTGTGTAATTTGACATGTTTTGAAAAATTAAAAAAAAAACATTGCTCGCGAACACAATGTCACTTGCCCTAAATGTTTAAATAATAATGACCTTGAATATGACCTTGACGGTTTCAGCTTTGATCTTGACCCAGTTTGGTTGAAATATGATGTTTAATACTGAATTATGGCCAATAATGTGAATGCGTGACTGACAGGCAGATAGATGGGCAACGGACAAATTGATCTCAATGTCTTTTGGTTTCGCAGGTGACATAAAAAAGTATGAGAAGTGTAGTGTAGATGCAGATTCTATGAAAACCAGATATGAGACCAGTTTTAAGGGAGGAGTAAGCATCTCCTGTCTAGTTGTGCTTTAAAATTCAAATTCTTTTAATTAATTCACAAAATATTCTAGCTGGCAGGAAAGTCATGACACATTATATACATCTCTAGTTATCACAGACAGACAAAATGACAGTAAGTGTTAATCATATGTGTTCAGCGATTTCAGGCCAAACATTTAATACTTTGATTGAAATACACATTATGTAATGATGAAAATGACTAGGTGTTAGCTAAGGCAAGTGTACCACACCAAGTATGTTGAAAATCCATTACAGTATTCTAAATTTCTTATTGATCATTGAATATAAATAAAATGATATACAGATCAGATGAAAAAATATTATTTGTGAAAACACTTAAATAAACAATAGAAAAAACTAAACATTTTACTAGCATGCTTTTGGTCATCCATAAACTTACAAAGCTTGACTGTACTGCAAATCAATGTAAACAAATTATGCTGGGCTCAGATACAATTCAAATTTATATTGAAAGCAAATTTGTAATTACTCCAAAAATTGAAAAACAAATAACATTTGGATAATTTTGTAAGATTAATCAATGCAATAGGACTATTATTATTGTTACATGAAATAAATAAACCTATGCTACTGTAGTCTATGTAGAAAAATATTATATTTCTTTGTGCAGGTTTAACTTTAAAATAAAAATTTAGAAATGAAAAATTTATTGGAATAATTGCTCACCAATCTTTACTTTGTATCAAATATAAAATGCGTTCAATAAAATACTTTTCAATATAACATGGGGCTTTTGTTTTACCTATTATACCTTTTGAATTTTGAACAAAAAGTTTTACCTATACGACTTAGATTATCATTTCTTCAGTGATCACTTATAATTATAATCAGAGGAAATACTGGTATATTTTTATTCTGTATTTTCTTTTCGGTAGATTTTGCTTATAGCGAGGTTTCTAAAAATTAACAATACACTGCAGCACTGTGGATACATGTCTATAAATAGCACAGCAACGATGATGTCATAATTTCCCGCTAATATAATACGTAAATAAATAATAATTTTAGTTTTGATGTTTTAATTTAACTGTTAGGTAAAACACATTATTAAAAATGCATTATCATTTCGTAGAAATGAGTAGTAATCCCGCAGACACTCAGTATCGCTTTCTTAAACCTTTAAAGTATACATACGGACCGCCTCCTGGTGGCCCGTAATAATAGGGTCTATAATAGAGTGAACAGTCTTACATCTTATAAATTTAATTTCAAATTATTTATTAGACATCAGATTATAACACGGTGCAGTGCATGTATGCATGTAAGATTCAATATATGGCACAGTAGATATGTGACATTAATTAAGGAATGCCTCTGTAATTTTTTACTGTTATGTATATATGCATATAGATATGAAGGTTTGGTGCATCGGTCAAAAAACCTTCAAATCTGTATAGCAGTAAAATTACAGAAACATTCCTTATAATTTAATTAATAGATAAGTATAAATACTAAACTCTTGAAAATACGATTTATTTTTCAAAACGAATATTAAACATTTTGAAATTTAGCACATGACCTCAACAACTCACAGTCGAGCAGAACTTGCTTTGCTATTGCTTTGAAGAGAGAAGAGAAGTTAAATGTGCAAGTTTGAAAAAAGAGTAGACATACATCTTGCGGACATGGAATTTAGTGAAACGGAAGCAGTCACAACAGAGTTATTTCCTTGTAAGTGAGGCATAAGAGCCAGAGGCAGAGGCACTGTAGAATTTGCCTTGGCTTAAGCTTCAACACTATGGTACTTTACAGCGTGAGGGTGAGTTCTGAAGGATTTCCATTGGAAATAGTATTTAGTGTCTCGTTGATTTGTTTCTTTTGTGACTCGGAACAAGTGTGATTGTCGCTGTGAACATACGCTTCATGACGGTGGCCACTATGTAACATGACGCTGATGTGTCGCATGTCGAATACGGCAATGTTCTTAGCTTGGATGAGTGTAGTTCGTAGACCGTGTACAGTGTACATTTTACTTGAGAAAATAAAAAGAGTCTTAATAGTTGGAAATCGCTTTTATTTAGTCCAACTGTATCACTGGCGAAGGTTGCCATCTTTTTCATATACACTAAAATAAGTTTCGATAATAGTGGGCGTTTCCCGAAAGGAAAGTTCGTTATATAGAAATTAATAACATCAGTTTTATGGCCAATCAAAACTGTTGATACAGCTGAAATCAAATTATACGCAAATAATACAATGATGACGTAACAATAAATTTTAATATGTAGTAAATTAAGACCGTTCTACATACATGTATGCACCTACATGGACGTCCGCTGGTGTCGAGGATGTGATATCCCCACCTCGGAATAGAGCCACGTGCAACCAATTTCAAATAATAAATTTTAATGTTTGTCCGAGGTATGACCAACGTGTCATGTATTGTGACGTGATTTAACAATTTTGCAAAGGGTCAAAGTAAGTATCAAGACTACTTAATGCTTTAATAAATTTTAACATTATTGGATGCTAACAACTTAAATGAGTTTGAACACACTAAGTCGCTTAAAATAAAATTTTAATTTATATTTTAATATATATATATTTTCGATATCCGATATCATATATAGGGCATTTTATGATAAAATGAAATTCGTATTGTATATCGTTGGAGGTGCATTGGTTACACGGTCTGTTTCAGTTAAATCTTCCTTCCTCAGTTTTCAAATAGTAGGAGGACAGACTAAATTTAGAGATGTATATATATTTACATTGATACTGCGTTGAATTTGAGACATTTCATCGACTGATAGTTGGCAAAGCAGGGGGTGGATCCAAAATATTGGAAATAAAATGGAATCCAAGTGCGGAGGTATAGATAGGGTTGTTCTATTCCATGTAAAACTTGATTATTTTTAGGGTGCTCCTCTTTAACTACAATAATGAACCCCTACCCGACTCGTTGCTATTTTGAGCTTTTCAGTTGTTGGGTTACTGTCAAAGTGAGTATGGGGATTCTCTGACATTGAACCTACAACTGTATTTATAAAGTAAACGATGATATCAATACTTTATTCAAGTTTTGTATCTTTATTCTTTCGGCGACAATTTGCAAGTGACTTAGGTCATTATGATTTTTCATTTACATTTCATTAAGAGCAGTTTTTCATAGGACAATACCGAAAACTTCAAAATAGCTACGAATGGGATAGGGGTACATTATTGCAATTAGCACCTTTTCTGCTCCTTGGCACAACGTCACTGCCAAAGGATGGATACCCATATTCCATTTCTAAAATCTCTAGATATGCCCCTGGATCTCAAAGGGGCTCATGGTCAAGCTGATCAAGTATTGAAGAAGTGTTATGAAGATATGAAACGAGTAATGACTGTACCGTTATTAAACTACAATAGTTTTAATGTCTAGCTGTCAAGAATGAACATTGCAGGAGTTCTATAGTTTATTATTGGAAAGGGGGCTGGTCAAAGCTATTACAACAAATACGTTTGAAATCATGTACCATTAATACAATTCATTTGATAAGCATAGTATAATTATGTGAGATTACATTCTTAGATAATCGAACACCCGTTTCGTTCGCACAATAAAAGTAGGCGGATCTTACAAATCATTTTGCGTGAAAAAGTCGTATATTATTAGATCGGCTAGAAAAGAAAAACAATATACCCAAAGCTGGTATGTTTATATGCATCACTATAAACCCAAAATCTTATACTGATAAAACAACCATCGATGAGATCGTAAATTAATACTTTATAATAGATTCATAACATGTGAAGCACTCTTAATCAGAAAGTCCTGGAATGTAATTTTTTCATC